>CM046455.1:20832970-21189864 GCA_025506515.1 Flaveria trinervia | reverse complement strand
GCAATTATTTTTCTTTTTGCACATATCATACCACCAACATAAGTTATTACCTAGATTGCTTTATGCATTTTTCATGTGCTTTGCTCATATTTTATGGTCGTCCGCACACATATGTGGCGTTTATTTTGCTCTTCACCCCTTATTGGAACAATGTTGACTGTGATAACGAGGGATAAGATGGAACCCACAGCAGGTTGAACAACTTAATTTGTAATTTGAATCACCAATGAGGTCTATTTGTCTATGTGTTCAATCTACTGACACATTATATAATGAACTAACAGCCTCTAGGTCTACTTTCTCTATGTTACCTTGGTAACCTACTAGTTTTGCTATCATTTTTTATTTTTTTTGCTTAGACTTTTTAGATTTAAACTTTGACTTTTGCATCTTAAACTGTTGAACTTTTGAAGTCCCAAATAATTTTTTCCCTATGTACTATCATTTTCCAAATTCGTTGAATGAGTATCTAAGATTTGATTTCTTTCTTGTTAGCTAAGCTGTCATCCTCCCTCGTTTTTTGATAAAATGACTAATTTAATACCAATCTAACCTATTCTCCCCCTAAAATTCTAAAACCAAAAATGTTTTTGAGTTTATGGATTTTATATGCGAAGACATAAAAATAAAATAAATGAAATAAAAAATAATAAAATAATAAATAAATAAAAATGACTCCACTCGTCGAACTATGGACTTTCTTCTTCTGGAATCACTTCACATTTCTTTTTCATGCTGTTTACCTCTAACAGATATAAAAATATTGGTTTATCAAAAGCTTTTGTATAGAGGTCGGGGCGTTGAAAGACCATATTAATTTTAACCACATCGATTAAATTCTTTTCAAAACAATCACGTATAAAGTGATATTTAATCTCGATGTGTTTAGTTTTAGGATGTTGGACTGGATTTTTAGTTACGACGATAGCAGTAGAATTGTCAACAAATATAGGAGGGTTAGAGAATTTCAAACCGTAATCATACATTTGCTGTTTAATACAAATGACTTGTGAACAACAACTTGCAGCACCAACGTATTCAGCTTCACATGTTGACAGAGGAACGGAGGTCTGCTTCTTACACTACGAGGTGACTAACCGTCTACCAAAGAATTGACACCCTGCTGATGTTGACTTATAATTTATTTTGCAGCCGCCATAATCCGAATCGCTATACGTTATAAGCGATACCACAACCCGAGTGTTGGATTACCCTTGACATAATGAAATATCCTTTTAACTCCTATGCGATGGTTGACTTTGGGTTTTGCCTGATATCCGGAACACAAATACGTCACGTACATGATATCAGGTCATGAGGCAGTGAGGTACATGAGGGATCCAATCATTCCTCGGTACATGGTTGCATCCACTAGATCACCATTTTTGTCTGGTGCCACGTCGTGGTTTGTAGCAAGTGGAGTCCATCTTGCGAAGCATTCTCCATATCAAACCGACTTAGGATATCACCTACATACTTGGTCTAATGTAGAAATATTCCATTTGGTGCATGATACACCTGTAACCCGAGAAAAAACTTCATCTCTCCAATGGCACTCATCTCAAATTCAGCTTTCATTACTGCTTCAAATTCTTTACACAATTCTTCATTTTTGGAATCGAAGATTATGTCATCAACAAAAATTTGTACGAGCAGTAAGTCACCATCGTTTTCTTTGATAAACAGTGTACAATCAATAACTCCTCTGCGAAAGTCGTATTTCACAACATGAGTCGAGAGCTTCTCATACCACGCTCTTGTGGCTTGATGGAGCCTGTAGAGAGCCTTATCAAGTTTGTAAACTCTGTCCCGATGATACGGATCCTCAAATCCTTCTGGTTGACTGACGTACACTGTCTCCCGGATTTCACCATGAAGGAATGCACTCTTTACATCTAATTGATAAAATTTGATCTTCATGTAAGATGCATAGGCTAAGAAGATATGGATTGCTTCCATTCTTGCCACAGGTGCAAACACTTCATTGTAATCAATACCCTCGACTTGTCAAAATCCTTGAACTACAAGTCGAGCCTTGTTTCTTATTATGACCCCTTGGTCATCTTTCTTGCACTTCAAGATCCATTTATTGCCAATCACCTTAGCACCTTTTGGTTTATCTACCAGTGTCGATACCCCTAACTTCTTGAATTGAAGAAGTTCCTCTTGCATGGCACTGATCCATGCCTCATCGTTTAGAGCTTCACTTACATATTATGGCTCAAATTAAGACACAAAACATCGATACGCACCATCGTTAAAATATCCCTTTTCCATTACTAAGGCATAATCAACTGAGTATAACTGATTTCTAGTATGTACTCATGAACGAACATCTCCAATGACGTTGTCCAAAGGATGATAAACATTTAGTCATGATCCAGGAGTGGTAGGAGCAACTACATAATTATTCAGATTGTGAACACCAGTTTCAGTATCTGAGGCCGTGGGAGTGTGATGTTCCGAAGTTTTAGAGGCATCAACATCATATGCTTGTGTACTTGCTGTAGTAGGAACCTGTTCCCCTTTATCCACCTGATTATTTTCCACGTCTTCATCATCAGAGGAGGAGTCACTTACCTCAAGTGCTCTCCCTGAAGAACTAGAAGACTCACCTTGTGAAGTTGGGGTTGTCAGGTCCAGTGAAGGTGTGTTTAACACATCGTACATCATTCTGGTCGATAACTCATCCTGAGGAGGGAAGAGAGGGATGTTGAAGGATTTAAAGAATCCATCATAGTCAAAAAAGAAAGAGGGTCTTTTCCAGCAAGGGGGGTGGTGTATCTCTGTACGTCAACATTGCACCACACTTCTACTTGACCAGTTGAGTTATTATAAACTCTCTTATTCGGTATGTTGTATCCTAAGAAAATCCCTTCTTCGGCTTTCTCGCTTAACTTTCCTTCAGCATCGTACATGGTGCGCCAAATGGTTCGAGGTACTCCAGATTCGGTTTATGTCGCTGGACCAGCTCATAGCACGTTCTACCATGACGTTTAACCACTAAGACTTGGTTGAGGGTGTAACGTGCATTAGCTACTACCTTGTTCCATAATTGGATAGGCAGTTTCGAGTCTGCTAGCATCGTCCGGGCTGTCTCTATCAAGCTTTGATTCTATCTCTCAGCAACTCCGTTCATTTGAGGAGTGTAGGAAAATGTGAACTGGTGCACAATTCCTTTTTCTTTACAGAATACCTTCATCCATTGGTTCTTAAACTCGGTGCCATTGTCTGAGCGAACTTGCCTTACCTTCAGCTTGTAGAATGACTCTAATGTAGTTACCAGCTTTTTGAATGATTCAAAAGTCTGTGTATGGATTTAAGAGGACAAGTATACTGACAATCATCGTGAGTTGTAGTTCTTGAAAGTCAAAATCATTATGTGAATCTTGTAGCTCTAGTATGATTTCCTAGTTTTTTTTAAATTTTAGTCATTTAGTAGGTACAAGTCAGACTAGGAATCGAAATTCACCTGTGAATCACTCACTCAAAAGGGTCACGTCTGGGGTGACCATAACATTCAAAAATAAAAATGAGTCACGTCTATGGTGAGAAATTCATTTTAAGTAAAAGGATCACATCTGAGGTGATCAACATATTTTCAATTTAAAAAGGTCATGTTTGAGATGATCATTGCTCATAACTTTTTATCTGTTGTTAAAAGGATAAGGGTTTGAAAGTGCATAATGTCATATTAACAAGTCAGAGTCATTCGCATGACTGGACCTTAAGTATGGACCCGTCACACGAATGGGGCATGAGTATGAACCATTCACACGATTGGATCACCAGAATGAACCAATCGCACGAATGGAGGTGACCAAATGAGTCAGTCACACGACTGAAACCTAGTCGCGTGACTGAATGTGACCAACTGAGCCTGCCGCATGACTGAGCTCCTGTCACACGAATGAAGCTTGTGAATGGATCCAGTCGCACGACTGAAGATAAAATCAGTATAAATAGGGCTAAAGTCGGTCGCATATGTCATCACCTTTCAATCGCCCTAAAATCAACCGAATGCAACGACACTCTCCCAAAATGGATTAAGTCGATTTTTGACCACTATAGTGTTACTGACGTGTTTTCACATCATATGCAGTAATGAATGATCGAACACACACAAAATGCATGGTGAAAACAAACCCTAACAGGCCCAAATTGTTTAAAATCAAGAAATACATAATAACCAACTAACAGACCATATAAATGTGCAAATTGGTTAAAATGAAAGACATACAATGACAATTACGGTTCTTGGGAGTCAAAAGAGTCTAAACACAACGTTTAACTTCTAGTTTTGACCTAGATTCAGGGTTAAAGTGTCAAACGGAGAGGTATGCAACTGGACACTCCGAATGAACTTCAATTGCACGATTGAACTGGGCGAATGACTCAATCGGCCGAATAAACTAGGCGTATGGGCACAATCGCATGATTGAACTCAGCTGCATGCTCAGTCGCCTGATTGAACTCAGCCACATGCTATGTCGCCCGATTGAACTCAGCCGCATGCTCAGTCGCTCGATTGGAATCAGTCGCATACTCAATCAACCGACTGAACTTAGTCGTGTGGTTCAATCGCATGATTGAACCAGACTGATTTCAAAATAGTTTAAATTTCAAGTGTTTCAGTTATGGATTAATCTAATGTTTATGTGTCTTATGTTACAGAAACATGGCAGAAAGGTGGACTATGAACACCAAGCACAACATTGTGCCCACCTTGATCCTACATGCTGAAACACTGCTGAGTTCTCAGCGATCATATCTTTTATGCGCCAGTCACGGATCTTCAAGGCTATCTTGACTCCGTGCACACCTTACAGGTCCATCCAACAGTGTTTCTGGGAGAGTGCTAGGATAGACAGATCAATTAAGCCCTATTGTATACGGAGCTCTATCTTGGGTCAAGATATAGTGATGACTGAGGAGGACTTGAGACAGGTCTTAGGCTTGGGTGAGGATAGAAGCCACCCAACTAAGTTACATCCCTGACTGTCCGGGGATGCTTCATGAGGATCAAGTACACCGGCGACTTAAATGACGGGGTGCTGAACAAGAGTAACATGTGCCCTCAATTTAACTATCTGGCACATGTGATCCTCAAGTGCATAGCCTCCAGGCGTGGAGGATTTGATGACCTCTCCGACCAAATACAGAATGCATACGTTGCACTAGTACTGAACCATTCGTTCAGTTTCTCCCGCATGATCTTCTCCTATCTGATCGAGAACATAGAGGCCAAAGGCAAGGAAGCCTTCTGCATGTACCCCCGATTCCAACAGATGATCATTGACGAGAAGTTTCCGTCGCGGCCTAAGGAGAGTCATGATGCAGTTACTCGTGAGGTCATGGATGACACCACCCTTAGGAGGATGAAGGTCTACCTAGACAAGCAGGTGAAGCCCCCGGTGAGGAGGTTGTTCGGCCATCTAGCCAATGCAGAGTATGAGGCGTCAGCTTGGAGGAAGTAGCAGCACGACGAGAGTGATTCTGATGTTAAGCAGATTGCTCTACCCTCCGATGATTCTGACGGTGATGACCACGGTGATGATCAAGGAGATGATGGTCAGGATGGACCCGAATCTGCTCCCATTCATCCTGATTTCCAGATAGAAGAGGAGGAGGAGTCTGATGAGGAGCCTCTGGTGTGAAAGTTTGGGAGCCGGGTCGTAGCCACTGAAAGAGGGCTCAGGGCGGTTGGTGGACACTAGGGTGAGTCTGGGGATGCTGTTACTACTGATCCATCATATACCAGACCAGCCCAGTAACCAAGGGAGAGCCTCTGTGTATAAAGGCTCTAGGAGGAAGAGGATAGCTCATCCTTATGGCAAATAGGATAAGAAGCCAAGATTTTCATTGACCACATCCACTATCACTCCCATAGCTACCACTACTGCCACAACCACCACTACCACCACCACCACCACATCTCCCACATCCACCATAACTACCACCACCACTACCACACCACCTATCACTACCACACTCCCAACCTCCACTACTACAACCAACCTACACCATCCACTCATATTCCACCACTCATATTCACCACAGCCACCACCACTATCACCAGCCACCAAGCAAGACCATCAAACCACACCACCTCCACCACAAGACCCGCTCTACCCTCCATTAGGGTAGAGGAACAACTGGCAGCACTAAACCGCATGGTGCTGAAGCGTTAGTTGCTGATGAAGAAAAAGCTGCTCAACTACGTCAGCTTGTGGAGCTAAATGCTACCCAAGCACAGCGGATTTCCGAGCAAGCATAGCAGATTTCCCAACTCAGGAGCGCAATGACCAATCAGTAAAGAGGATTGAGGAGTTGGAGGCCTCAAACAAGACTATCATGCTCAAACTGAAGGGATCTAAAGATGATCCTCTGAAGATTAGAGAGGGTGATGATAATGATGAAGATGATGATGATGGTGATGATGATGAGACTAATGATGAAGATGATAGTGAGGATGAAGGAACAAAGGGAAAGAAGTGCGGAGATGATGATGAAGAAGGAGATGCAGCTGCATCAGCATATGCACAGGGTCAAGAGAGGAGAACCAAGAGAACCCAAGACCAAGGAGCATCATCCTCTGCCCCTCCTGCTGAGAAGCTGGCACTTCAAGACAAAAGTAATGCTTAGTAGTTTATGTGACAGGATCAGTGATCACAAGTTTGATGTATTAGAATACAAAGCAGCGGAATACAAACTAGAATTAGACAAATTGTAGCAAGCAATCGATACTTGTAAGCATTAAGAGCGCATACGGTTATAGGGAGAGAATATGTATTTCTGATTTGAAGGAATGTTTATAGAGGTAGAATATTTCTAATCAAATCATTCATTCATTCCATTCATTCCCACGATTACAATAAGTTGTCACTCCTTATATAGAGTGCAACAATCACTGTTGTTATCACGGAAAGTGACAACTGGCAGATCTAATACAAAAATAACTAATTCTTAACAAATTACTGAAATGTTCACAACTACTGAGAACATATCAGCATGTTAAGTACAAAATATAAAACTACTGAAACTACAACGACTGAAGAACAAGCTCTTCAGTCGTTTTACAAAACTACTGAAACATAAAAATATAAAACTACTAATATCACAACTACTGAAGAAGTACTCTTCAGCAGTTGTGACAAACTACTGAGGCTTCAGTACTTGATCTTCAGACTTTGACCTTCAGGTGTTTCATCAGCTGATGACTTCAGTAGATATCATCAGCTGATGTCTTCAGTCTTTGTCTTCAGACCTTGTACATCAGTTGTTGATCTTCAGCATTGTAAACTCTTCAGCTGTTGTACTTCAGTACTTTGGTCTTTCAGCTTCAGCACTTGTGTTCTTCAGCTGTTGTACTTCAACACTTTGGTTCTTCAGCTGTTGAGGTCTTCAGCACTTGATCTTCAGCTGTTGAAGTCTTCAACACTTGTCAAACTACTGATGAGGCTTTCAGCAGTTGTTGTGATACCATGTGGGACTTAGAGGTTTTCTGATCTTGGCTCATTGGTTCTTTTGGTCCAATAAACTCCCCCTGAACCAATGCAGCCAAAACCTCTAACTTATTTATTCTCCCACTTATTGATGGCAAAATGTTGGTCTTTTTCCTTCTTGATCAGTAGAGAAGATGACCCATGTAAGCTCCGGCCTGGGAAGAACCTCAAATATTGTTTGGCAGAGTATGAATGGGAACTCTGTTTTGGGGAACAGGACACAGAGTTGTTATCCATTCATGAGATTCACTTCCCCATAATGAGTCTGTACGACTCTCTTGTGTAGGCCTCAAGGAAGGTGATTTGTTCCTCCATGGTTAGCTCTTCAGCACCTCCTTCAAACAATGATTCCGGCCCATAATACTCAGACAGGTATTTGGCCTGTTTCCCATTCTTTAGCTCCACAGTTGTTATTATTCTGTAAGCAAACTCATTCGGGTGATTACCCTCTAGAAACAACTGGAGCTCATTTTTCCTGACTTCCTCAAGCCTCTTGTAAACTAACCCCTTTTTCACTATTTTGTTTTCCAGCATCTTCTGAGGGGTTAGATTAGCTTTGTAGGCCTTCTTGAAGTCTTCTAGGATTTCCCAGGGTGAAACTACAAAGACCAGAGAGATCACTTCATCTACGATCTTTTTCACCTGGCCAATGTATCTCCGAGGTATATTGTTCTTATGAATTCTGTGAGAGACCTGGGATCAGGCCAAATCCTCACTCTTTCCTTTTGATATTGAAAGGTATGCCTGAGAGTGTAAAGTCTGAGGGCTTGCTCCTTCATATTGATGATGGAAGATGTGGCTGCATAAGCTTTGTCAACTCTCTTCAGCAATTCCTCATCATGCTGTTTATGAAGCTCTTCTTCTTCTAGCTTCACTTTAACCATTTGTCTCTGGACTTCAGGAGTAATTGCTGAGGAGTGACTTGTGGCCTTAGGCAACTGAATCACAGCTGAGAGCGGCAGCCTGTCTTCATCATCTTCTTCATCTTCTTCTAGCCTCAATATCCTTCTCTTCTTCTTCAAGGGTATATCATCGGCTATGGTTTTGAGGGTAAGGGAGTTGGTTTGGTGGGTTGTGTTTTGGGTGGTTTTGGTGTGGGAATGTTGACAGGCTGTGCTAGCATCCTTGAGGTGAGTGTGGCTTTTGATTGCTTGGCTAGCTCAGTCCTGCTCCCAGCACCCACTTCATTCAAAGCTTCAATAACAAGCCCCTTAGTGTATGCTTCAGACGAACAGATCTTGGTGGTGATTGCCAAGATACTGTCCTAGACCAAGCTTTGATTTCAATCATTGATCTTCCAAGATATTTTGCAATAAATCTTATCATGATTTCAAGCCTTTCTCTTTCTAACACTTCATAACTTGCCCATCTGTTCTGGATTTCTTCAATCTCTAGTCGTCGAATCTCAGAGTCAAGTTTGTTGGTGTCATGGCCTTGCCTGAACAACTGATCAATGATGTTGTCCATTGATCTGATGTGTTCGGCATCAGCCTCTTTTATCAGTAGCTCCAAGGCTTTATCTTCAGCAATGTGCTCATCAGCACCTTTCTTCCGCTTGTAGGTGAGCATTGGTTGCTGTTCTTTCTCCTCCTTTTGGGCTTGCTTCGCTTCCTTCTTTTCCTCGGATCTTTTCCTCTTCTTTTCTTTCACTGCAGTACTCTCCCCCTTTTGGTTGCATTGGAGGAAGGGGTTTGTACCGCAGAAAGAGTCTTTTGGACAGCAGCATCAACCAAGGGTTGTAATGTTGAGGAAAGCCTCTCATCAATGGCTTTGATCACTATATGAGTGATTATGGGTGTGATGAGAGGGAGGGAATTTTGGAGTACAGCACCTATTTGCTCAGGAGGGTCTGTTCCTGAGAAATAGGGCCTGAAGCAGAGGCAGGTGGTTGATTTTGGAGTGGCTTGATGTTTGGGAAACCTTCAAGTGAAGGTGCCATCTGTGGGTGGATAGAAGCAGACGGTCTTTCTCCTTGTGAGAGTTGGTCAAGTAGGTTTTGAAGCTTACTGACTTTCTCTTCAAGGATTGTGTTCTGGGCAAGAACATCATAGAAAAAGCCCAGGTCATCATCAGCTGAAGCTGAATCAGCTGACCTCCTGCTTAGAGCAGGATTTACATGCACTGGGTGTAGACCAGTTGGTGCATGTGCCCCTTGTGCTTGGTACTGGGGACTTCCAGCCTCAGGACAATGTACATCATCAGCTGTTGCCTCTAGGGAGGTCTTAGCAATGTTACCAGTTCACTCTGGTCATGTGCTGAGTCAGAGGAGGTGGCAGCCTCACCAGATATTCTAAGCTCCTTGTCTACACCAGGAGATAGAAGTGGGAAACCCCTGTGCTGTGGGTTCTCAAGTGCACTGTGTTCCTCCCCCTCAATTGTAGAGGTATTCCCAGTAGTAAGTGGTTTCTGGGGAGGGGGTGAGGAGTGCAATTGAGTCAGCACTTGTGCAACTATTAAAGTTGGGCTGTGAGGGGCGGTTGTTTGGGGTGAGGGGATAGAAGCAGTGTGCACCTGGGGAGGTTGGTGCTCTTCAATGGCAATCTCCTCAAGTGAGGAAGATCCCAGATAAGTAGGTACCCCTTGTGTGGTTGCTGCAGGCTCCTGTTGAGAGGAAGCCTGAGCGGCTGTGGCTGGAGGAGTCATTGTATCCACTAGGGGGTTTGGACTAGTGGATATATCCTGCGTTTGTGTTGCAGGGGCATCCTCAGGGGACTCAATTCCCTGAGTAGCCGTTTTGGGTTTCTTTTTGGTGGGTTTGGTGGGGACTTTGGATTTGGAGGTGGTGGCTGTGGGTTCCAGCTGCGTGGGTTTTCGCAGCTTGGCAGCCATTTTGAGTGTCCGGTCAGAGTTGTGCCGGGAGTATACTTCCGGCAGAACAGCCGTAGCAGGGACTCCCAAGCCAACAAGTCCCTCAGCATTAAGCTGGTCTGTAATAATGGCCATTATGAACCGTGGATAAAGTATCCAACGGTTGGCAGTTAGTTTTGAGCCATATCTTTGAGCTCTGAAAATATTAATTCTGAAAAGTTTAGTGGTTGTTGCTCAAGGATAGAATACATTACCTGCTGCCATTTGGTGGACATTTGATCCCAAGACGACGTCTTAGGGGCCAAACATACATTTACCATGTGAAAAATCAGGCGCTCAGCGTCATTAAAGTGTTTCTTCATGATGGTGGAGGCACTGAGATCGCCTTGATATCCATGTTGAGCAAAGGATAGATCTATGGTGCCCTTCGGATATCCAGCAGGAGAAGTAGCATCATTCAGTTGAAGAATTTGGCGGATTATTGCAGGAGTAATGACTACTTCTTTGTTGTTGACGACCGACGGAGGGATGGTGTGTTGTTCTCCCCAGTGGTAACAGTAACGTTCATCCAAAATTGGTGCAACGATTCGGCATGTAAGATGGGGTTCAGAAGAAATGCCTTGTTGTATTGGGACTGAACCATAAGATCGATAGCAGTATCGAACTTAGTCCAGATCGGCGATTTAGTGAGGTAGGCAACACAGTTGTGTCGTGGTTTAATTTGCATAGACGCCATTGAGAAGAGGGAAGTTTTGGAGAGGAACGTTAGGTTTGAAGAAGATGAAGCATTGAGAGCTAAGGTTAGGGGTATATATAGGGTACGGGTAAGGAAACGACTGAAGGATGTGGTGTTAGTCATCAGTAGTTTTAAACGACCGTTGACATGGTATTATCCTTTCAGACGTTGAAACAGCTGAAGTCGTGGTGTTAGGCATCAGTAGTTTAGAAAACTACTGAAGACCGTGGTTTTGACTTCAGATGATTGAAACAACTGAGGACTTGGTGTTTGTCATCAGTAGTTATGAAACTACTGAAGACAGTGGTTTTGTCATCAGCTGTTGTAAACAACTGAAGACTAGGGATTAGTCATCAGTAGTTATAAAAACTACTAAAGACGTGGTTTTGCTTCAGTTGTTTAAAATGAAACAGCAGTTGTACAAACGACTGAAGAGAAAGTTCTCTTCAACTGTTTTCGTCAATTCTTAGCTTTTCAGCTGTTTCAATCTGTCCTAACACATTCATCAGTCTTTTTGGTTGATTTCGGTTGTTTCATAGGACATCAGTACTTATCTGTTTTACTGATTGCAGTGGTGTACCTGCATCAGTAGTTGTGACTACATCAGTAGTTTAGAACAGATGAAGTACTTTAGTACTTGTGAGACATTTAGCCTTCAGTAGTTATAAAAACTACTGAGGGTAAAAGAGCTCATCCGTACTTATATGTGACATAGGTACTTATGATCATCAGTATGAATTACTAAGATCATCAGTAGTTGTCACTTATTCTAGTTGCAGCATACCAAGCCTTAACACCAGGTTTTGGAAAGTTGAACTATCCAAAGGCTTAGTAAAAATGTCTGCAAGCTCATCAGCACTAGGCACAAACTTAGGATCAATCAGACCTTTTTCAAAACAATCCCTTATAAAATGATGTCTGATCTCTATATGTTTGGTCCTAGAGTGCTGGACTGGATTTTTGACAATACAAAGAGCTGAAGCACTATCCATTAACAATGGAGTATTAGTCTCTGTAATGCCATAATCCAAAAGTTGGTTTTGAAGCCAGAGTACCTGAGATGTACAACTTGCAGCAGCAATGTACTCTGCTTCAGCAGTGGATGTAGCAACTGAGGTCTGTTTCTTGCTCTGCCAAGAAATCAAGCAGTTGCCTAGGAATTGACATCCACCAGAAGTTGATTTCCTGGTCAACTTACACCCTGCATAGTCACTGTCAGAAAAAGCAACTAATTTACCAGAATGTCCGGTAGAATACCATAAACCTAGAGATGGAGTGCCTTGCAGATATCTAAAGATCCTCTTGACTGCAATCAGATGAGATTCTTTAGGTGCAGCCTGAAATCTAGCACAAACACATGTAGCAAACATAATATCTGGTCTAGAAGCTGTTAAATACATCAAGGACCCAATCATACATGTGTAAAGTGTTTCATCAACCACTTTACCTTTCTGATCTGAGTCCAGTTGTGTGGTGCTGCTCATGGGAGTAGAACAAGGCTTACAGTTTTGTAAATCAAACTTTTGCAAAAGATCTTTTGTATATTTGGACTGATGAATAAAAATTCCATCAGCCTTTGTTTGATTTGCAACCCCAGAAAGAACTGTAATTCTCCCATGGCACTCATTTCAAACTTCTGTTGCATCAACTTTGTAAAGGCATCACACAACTTTGGATCAGAGGATGCAAAAATGATATCATCTACATAAATTTGAACAAGTAGATTATGCTGCCCAGCTTTCTTAATGAATAAAGTCTTGTCTATGGAGCCTCTAGTGAAATTGTTTTCCAGAAGAAAGTTTGATAATGTCTCATACCAGGCTCTGGGAGCTTGTTTTAACCCATAAAGTGTTTTATCAAGCTTATACACCCAATTAGGATGTTTATTGTCCTCAAAGCCTGGAGGTTGACATACATAAACCTCTTCTTTAATTTTTCCATACAAAAATGCACTTTTGACATCCATTTGAAAAACTTTAAGGTTTTGATAAGCAGCATAAGCTAAAAACAATCGAATTGCTTCCAGTCTGGCTACAGGGGCAAAGGTTTCATCATAATCAATACCTCTTCTTGTGCAAACCCCTGAACAACCAGTCTGGCCTTGTTCTTAACAATAAGCCCATTTTCATCAGTTTTGTTCCTAAACACCCATTTAGTGCCTATTGCACACTTACCTGGAGGTAGAGGAACCAGTTCCCACACTTGCTGTTTCTTGAACTGAAGAAGCTCAAGCTGCATGGCATCAACCCATCCATTGTCCTTTAAAGCAATGTGATAATTCTTTGGCTCTTGCTGACTGATGAAGAGAGCATAGAAGCAGAAATTTGACAATTGACTTCTTGTTGATACTCCAGCAGTGATATCACCAATGATTTGAGACATAGGGTGATTCTTCAGATCTTGATACACAATGAGATCTGTGCAAGTGTTTGTAGCCGGTTCAGCAGCAACAGATGGTGATGGTGTATCATTTCCTTGAAACCAATCAATGGATGGTAATTCAAAGGAAGTTGAATTCGAAGAAATCTCATCAGCATTTGTTGTGGATGGTGCTACTGGAGCTACAGGAACATCAGGTCTAGCTGAGTCAGGCAGCTGATCACTAAACCTGAAGAGGTGAGTACTGCAATCATCATCATCATCAGCAGTACCACCAGGTGGTGAACTGTTGATAGGAGCAACAGCAGGAGTTTGATAAGGAACATATTGCAGTATGTCCAAATCAAATAACTCCACAGGACTTTGTGGAATCTTGTCCTTTGGAGATTCATTAAACTTAACATGTATAGTTTCTTCAACCATCTTTGTTCTGCAGTTGAAGACTCTGTATGCCTTGCAAGTAGATGAATAACCAACAAAGTACCCTGCATCCACCTTAGGATCAAATTTATGGAGTTGATCCTTTGTGTTGAGAATGAAACAGGGACACCCAAATGCTTTGAAAAATGAAATCAGAGGAGCCAAATGATGGAGAACTTCATATGGAGTCTTCATCACCTCTGATTTACTAAAACTCTATTTTGCACATAACAAGCTGTGTTGACAGCTTCAGCCCAAAAGGTCAATGGCAAACCTGAGTCAGCCAGCATGGACCTTGCAGCTTCAATGAGGGTCCTGTTCTTTCTCTCCACTACTCCATTTTGTTCTGGAGTCCTTGGAATGCTGAACTGCCTTTTGATTCCCTTTGAAAGATAGAAGTCATCAAGTGTATGATTTCTGAACTCAGTTCCATTATCACTCCTAATACACTTGACTGGAAGGGAATACTGCTTCTCAATGTACAGCACAAAGTGAATAATCTTCTGAGCAGCCTCATCCTTTGAATGTAGAAAGAAACTCCATACGAATCTGGAGTAATCATCCACAATTACCAGACAAACTATTGATGAGGCTTTCAGCAGTTGTTGTGATACCATGTGGGACTTAGAGGTTTTCTGATCTTGGCTCATTGGTTCTTTTGGTCCAACAAATTTATGTATTTGAAAAACTTTTGTACTTGAATCTTGTAATTAAAATTCTGTAATTAATGTTTATATATCTTTATCAAATGTTTGATTATCTTGATTAATTACTAATTGTTGATGTGTTACATGTTTAAATCAAGCAGATCAAACATCTCAGCAAGATGAATATGATGTTGCTCCCCTACAGCAAATCAAGTCTCAATTCATAATGATTCTTGATTTGCAAGGGATTGTCAGAAGGTTGGTGACCTACACTCCCGAAGAAGGAGAAATCATTCACGACCTTACTGATGAGCAACTTGCTCAGATGTTCAGGCTAAATCCAAACGTGATTGTCAAAGATGCTCCTACTTTTGATGTTACTAGTGACGACGAGCTCAATCATGTAGATGAAATAGAAATCGAGGATGTCATAGCAGACTACTATCCAGAGTACACTGACCGAGAGGGCAATGTGATCCCTAACTTGGGTGACACTTTTGGCAAGGCTACGTTTGAAAAACTGGATGAGTTGGAAAAGGAGACTGAAAAGAATGAAAGCCATGCCCAAGCCTCAAATGTTGATGTTGATATCAAGAAGGCTGAATGGGCGGCTTGTTTTGCTGAGATACGAGCCCAACACACTGCACAAAAGCCAAATGCCTACACCAAGCTATACAAGGTCAAGAAACATCTAAAGATGTTAGGCAAGATTATTGCATGGGGATATTTGAGAATCTTAACATGTATACAGTTAAGAGGGAGAAGGGTATAGAGTACTTTATATTCCTACACGATCTGAAGACTCTCCCTGGTTTTGAGCTCAACCAGCTGGCACGTCTAACCTTGTTATATGCTGATCCGAGGAAAATGCCAAGCTGGTTTGAGGCTGCACGAAAGAAAAAATACCACACCAGGTGGGTAAACTTCAGACCTCAATAACCGAAGAGGTATATCCAAAGGTCTGCTTCTTCCGAGGCTTGGCAACCTCTTCTTTCCTTCATACTTCGGAAGTCTGCAGTATCAGAGGTCTACAGCGGAGTGTGAGAGACCATTCTTGTGTCCACTGGTTCATAGCAGTGTCTTCCGAGATTAAATGGCTTTGGAAGAACAAGTACTTTCGAAGCCACTTATACTTCGGAAGAGGCTGCTTCTTCCGAGGCTTGGCAACATCTTCTTTTCTTCATACTTCGGAAGTTGTCTTCTCATTGTTCTTCTAAGACTTGATCTTCGGAAGCATGCTCTTGACTTCGCAAGTAGATCTTTCACTTTGTCTTCGAAGAACTTTACAACCTTCGGAAAATCCATGCTAAGCTTCGGAAGCCTTTGCATGTAGCACCAAAATTATCTAAGTGATTTGGTTTGGTTGCACCAGCCTTCTTCTAGGCTAGGCTGATACTACCGAAACCTCACTTGTTTCTGCTTCTCAAAACTTTCATCACCAAGGAGAGTAGATATTTATCTGTTTCGTTGTTCTTCCCTAATGTGGTACTGAGAAGTTTGTACAAATCCTTGGTAGACAGGATGTCCAGTCTGTCACCTTGGATGATGTGTACCCTCTGTTGTTGCCCTCTGAAAAGAGTTAGTTGATGGGAACTGTAATCATATTTCCATCTAACTATAGGTTCCATTTCGAGACCCACCACCATCTGTTGAAAGGCAGCGCCCTTGGTAGAAGATCTTTCCTTGTCTTTCTGTCTTCTCAACTTTAACTCTTCTTCAATCTTAGCTTTTGTAGTTAGCTCGGCTAGATGAAGACTACTGAGATGATTTCTGATGAGTGCAGCAGTTTCAGAGTTTGAGGGGTTGGGAATGGCTTCTTTGCTAACTCAGCAATATCAAATCTGTTGGAGTGTAACAAAGAGGTCGCATTAAGTATGTTGACTTCGCCATTCTCCCTTTCCACAACAATGTTGTGAGAAGTTTCATAGAACCTCCATGGATTATTCTCTTTCTAGGCACAAGAGACTAATGTAACACCCGGTTATTTATTTATTTTGAAGTCGACAAAAGAAAAGAAAAGAAATAAAGTCCAAAGTCAAGGGACCAAACTCGCCAATAAGAGAAAGTTGGGGAAGTGATAGTATTTAAGGGAGAGGGCAACCCTTACCCTCTCCCCACACAAAAGAGGAAAAAGTGTTGGTTCGGGTTGGTTCGAGTAGCCAAAATTGTTGAGAAGCGAGTCAAATCGAGCTCTTCTCGTCGTGGTCGTTTGTGTGAGTTCTAGGACCCCTCTTTTACTTGTTTTCAAATGATTTTGGCCTGGAACACATCTGAAATCGGGTTTTTGTGTGTGTATGCTTGACCCGTTTGTGTATGAGTGTGTGTGTGTACGATGCGTTTGGGTCGTGATTGTGAACTTATGTGTGCTTGAATGGTGTTGTGGTATGCATTCCTAAGGTTTAGGACGGTTGATTTAGGCTTAAAATGGGTTTAGATGAGGTTGGAGGCCAAAAACCCTCGGCTGCAGTTGGGAGGAACTGCATTCTGCACCAGCTAGGGCTAGGTGACCGACTAGAGGCCGAATGGAGGCTATACGGCCGAATAGGATGTGATTGGGGTCCATTCGCATGATTGAAAGGCCAGTCGCACGGAGGTCATACGACTGGAGGTCCAGTCGCATAAGTGCTCATCCGCATTGGTTCTATTCGCATAAGGTCCATCCGCATTAGTCCATTCGCACGATTGGGTGTTCATTCGCATTCGTGAGTTTCATCGGCATTGGCTCATTCGCATGATTTTCAGTCGCATGTAGGCCATGCGAATGAAGGGTGTCCATACACCTGAATAGGGCTGTTGCACCCGAGGAAAGTGTAGCTTGACTTATGATATTCGGGGAAAGTGCAGATGTAAATTTTGATGTAAAGATTCCCGTAAGTTCATGTAAGATGACGATTGAGGCCTTAGAGTGCATGTAGGGCATCATGATGATGATGTTGCATGTTTATGCATGATGCATGTTAAGTATGTTTGATATTGCCCTAATGACATGATGACTGTGCATGTTAATGTTCCTTATTATGATATATGTTTACCTTTCCTGTGGCTTTACGTGTTATGATAATGAATGAAATGAAGTATTACGTAATGTAAAGTGGAAGATAATGAAAAATAAATATGATGAATGCGTGCATTATGGAACGAGGAAAATAATGAATGTCTTGCAAGTATTGGATATCGGGTCCTTCTTTGTGATCGACCCTTTTTATAGAACCTCTACTGCTTACCTCTAGTACTGCGGCATACCCTCAGCTGTTCATTTATTGACTTCAGCCCATTAGCTAAATAGTTTGGGGTGTAGCATATGGTATTGGTACGGAAGATATCCGATGCAAAAGAAAGATATGAAGATGAATAAACGAATGAAGAAGATAATATAACTATTATCTATGTGTACGTATGATGTATGATCGCATGAAAGAAAAGGATGGTTTTCACGAAAGAAAAGTATGTTTTATTTTATAAAACTAGAACTCACTCAGCAACGCTGACTTTGATGTGTTTCCAGTTGGCAGGTAATGGTTGATGAGGATGGCACGGGCGGCTACTCGGCTCTTTTGGGATGGCATCCATTTATTTAATACTTTTGTGATGTAATGCAACATGTATTTTGTAACTGATTAACGTTGTATTATTTGGCAAAAGTTTTTATAATGAAATGAGATGTCATTTTTGAATGTTTCCGCTGCAATAATTTCATAAGATAAAGGTAGTTTATATGTTTTATGTGGGATGCGAACCCGCCTGTAAGCGTCCCGGGAACGGGGCCTTACAACTGACTAGGAATCTTGTCCTCTTCTTTGTATCTAGCAGACTTTACCAGTTTCCTTCTAATTTCTTCTCTTCATAATTTAGTGAATCTGAGTTGAGGCCTAGAAGTATAGCAGCCTGGTCCAATGTTCCTCTAGGCAAATCAAGGAACTTATCTCTTGTGAGGGAACATGAAGATCCATCAACATAGGTGATATTGACAAAGTATTCCTCACATGAGACTTCGTTCAAAGTTGTGCAGTTGGTGAGCTTTGTTTTGATTGCCTTGAACTCCTCAAGAAAGAGATGTTAAGAAGGCTGGGGGATGGTTTGGATGGTTGTTGAGTAGGTTGTGGTTCAGAGGTTTGGGGAAGTGTTTTTGGTTGAAGGATGGGAAGTTTAGGGGTTAGGGTGATGAAGTGGATATGTGTAAAGATGTGGGTTCAGGGGTGAAAGGCTCGGTTTTGATGGTGAAAGGAAAGGATGAGGGTTCATGTTGTGGTTGAGTGGTTGTAGTGAAGGTCATCCCCTTTGCCCTTCTATACATCTCTTTTCTCTTTCCTAATCGGATGTCAGCCTTGATTTCACTAACAATCCATTGGAGTGTCTTCTCTGACATGGGACCCACCTGCCTTCCAGAGAAGCCATGAGCCCGGAGATAGTCTTTCATCCAGGCCTTCTCACTGAGCTTCCTGGTTGCAGTGACCCTTGCTTCTTCCTCCTTCTTCTTCCTTTCCTTTAGCTTTTCTCTTGCAGCCTTTCTTCTCTCTTTCTACATCTGATCCTACTCTTTGTTATAGAGCCAAAGGATCGTTTCATTGTTGTGTGGAGAGAGTTCTTGAAGATCGAAGCCTCAGGTTAGGAGCTCTATCCTATCTCTCCTCGGTTGCAAGTCAGCCTCCTTCTGTTCTTATTTCTCTTTCTCTAAGGCCAACCTAGCTGCTTCTTATTGTTTCTCATGTTTCAGCCTAGTTTCCTTTTCCAGATTCACCAACTCCTCTAGTGGTAGCAGGAGTGTTTCTTCATTGGCAGCTCCTAATTGGATGAGCTGATCAATTATCTCTTCTCTCCTTTTGGTGTTGACAGCCTCCTGGTTGGCTGCAGCTACTTTTGTACTGGCAGCTAGCAGCTTCCTAGTTGCAAGTCTTCCTTTCTTCTTTAACTTCTCATCTTCTCCTCTTCCTGAAGCTCTTTCACAGTTATCTTCCTTTTCCCTTTGTTATCCTTTGAAGAGTGTGATTGTGCTGGTTCTTGGAGAGTGGATTTTGATTGTGAGAGAGGCAGAGAGGGTGTCTGGGATAGAGGTAGATCCAGAAAGTCCTCATTGTTCACCTCAGATGCCATTTCTAGGATTGCATCTGTGATGATCAGTTCCTCGGACATCTTGAACAGTCCTTTCGCAGCTTCCATTTCAGCTTCAGAAGATTCAGCTTGTTCTTCCGAGGCTTTAACTTCAGCTTCGGAAGTTTGAGGAAATGCAGATTTTGTCCAAACTGTTTCAGTTGCTGGGCCATCAGTCCCTATTTCACCTTCGAAATGAATCTTAGGTTCCATGTGGACCTTAGGTTGACCAACTTCTTCCACAGTGGTACAAAGTGCAGTAAGCCTCTGAAGCTCTTTAGCTTCGAATTAAATCATTGCAGCATCTGGACTTGGCTGATCAGTAGAGGTTCTTAACAAAAACTTGGTGAAGAGTCTATAGAGATCTTTGAGCATCTTTGGGTCGATTTGAAGTACAACTTGAGATGGCTCAAACAAAGTGGTGACAGGAGTAAAGGATGTTGAAGTTGAAGTATGAATCTGTGGGTCCTCAAGTGTTTGTCTCTGAGCATTCTCCCCCTTTTTGGTAGCATCATCTTAAGAGCTGGATGAGCTGGAGGAAGAGGTCAATGAGACTTGAACAGGAACATGCCTAACAGATCTCTCAGTCTATTTCATAGCTAGTTGAGCCTTGAGATTGTCAATCTCAAGTTGCTGAGTAGCGGACCTTTCTTCTAAAGTCCTAACCAAAGATTCAAGGTTTGAGAATTTAGACAGAAGGTCTTTTATGAGTAGTTGCATGCTTCCCTCATATTCTTTTGAAGAATCATGGGGAGATGAGGTAACATACCTAGTATGTTCAGCCTCACCACCAGATGTGGTTTCTTGGCACCCTGGTTTCCCTCGCTTAATGATGTCTCTTTTAGAGTCATCAAAAGGCATGGTTTCGCAGATTCAGTCTTAGATATGTTACTACTTTCCATAAGGTCCATTGAGGCACCTTCTGTTGTAGCAGCTGAATCTGCATGAGTCCCCTCCACATCTGTGGGACTCACCTTAGTTATAGGTTGCTGATGGGGGCTAGAGATAAGGGATCTCTCTAGCTCTATTGATCTTGGAGAGGGTGTTGTAGATCAACTTCATTCCCATGGAGAGATGTTATCTCTTCATCAGTTTTGAAGAGAAGGTCAGTGAGGGATAAGGAGGTTAAGCCGGCTGACCCGAGACCTTGGTCAATGTCTATAGGCATTGAGCCTTTGGTGGGGTTGTCCCTTGTTGGCTGCTTAGAAGAGTGTAAATACTCATCATGAGGGTTGTTGGTTTGGGTGTCGGGCTCATGGGTTTGAGACTGACGAGACTCAAAACCCAAATTGAGATCAACTAAGAAGGATGGTGAGACCTCAAACTGAGTGGGAGCCCATGTTTCCACTCTAGTCTTTTTGGATTGAACATGAGGGGCTTGCTCAATAAAAGTAGATTGAACAAAGGTTCGTTTGGGGCGTCTCTGGTATGTGATGGTGATGGGTAGAGAAGGCAGTGTTGGCATTGTGGTGGTGGTTGCTGGTGTGGGTTCATAACCTATGGGGTGAAAAGGGATGTCACCTGGAGCTACGCGCTCAATCATACCTGGAAGTAGAGAAGTGTACCTTCCAGTGAAGTTGGTGGACACCTTCTTCAAAGTCTTGAAGATGGTAGCCTCATGTGAGGGACAGTTAGAGTAGCTGCACACACAAGCGTACTCTGTTCCAACTCACAGTGATTATGTGTTGAATGAATCGGGGATACATAAAGAATGTCTCCCTTTGAAGATTCCCAATCAGATTGGTGAACACAAATCTAGAGTAGTTGAAGCAGAGGCCTCTCACCAATCCATGAACTAAGCATCCTAGTTCATACGGGATTTGATCCCATCCCCCAATTTTGTTTGACAGACAGTGGAGGACTACGTGCAGGAGGTACTTCTAGTTGTAGGAGAAGTTGAACTTGTAGACTGTCGACCTGCTCACGTCTCCACCATATCCCATGAGGATATAAGTGTTGTCTAAATCTTCTTTGTGGAATTCAGTAGGAGCTCCTTCGTCATGAAGATCGAGATGCTCCCTCATAAGTTGTTCAGTAATGACCAACTCTTGTCCATAAATGCTGGACCTTAGTACATGAATCCCATTTATGGTTTTGACTTGACCATTTTCCCAATATTCAGCCATTTGATTGGAGTAAACAGTGGGGTTAACGGTAAGGGCTGTGTAGTAAGATGATTGGGTGAGAAAGGAGATGATTTCAGAGAAGTCAGCATCTCTTGAAGAATCAAGAAGTGCGACTTGGTTGTGCTGAGGGTTTAGTGCCATTGGAGAAAGGTGAATGCAAATGAATTTGAGCTTGGGTAAAGTTGGAGTGGAGAAAAATTCTAGGGTGGTAAAAATTTCATGTAAGAAGATGAAATTGAATAGTCGGGATATTTAAAAAATGGTGGAAAGGCAATGATGGGGGTTAGGATAAGGTGATGTGATATTTTAGTGGAAGAAATGACAGTGGCGGCAAGGTTAAAATAAGTTAAATAATCTGACATCATTAACAAAATCTTTACTTTTTATAGTGTGGGGCCCAAGAGATTTCCATTACACAGTAAAATCTCGTTTCCGAATATAAAACATTTCCGGAGGTAATTTGTCTTTCGAAGGTAATTCTTACTTCCGAAGCAAAGACTTTTGCTTCCGAAGGTGAGAGTTGCTTTCTGAATGGAGATTTTGTAAGCTTTAGAAGTAGATCTGATATGAAATCAATCCCTTCTTCCAAGACCAAAAACTCTTCCGAGAAGAAAATTATCCTTTGAGAAATTTTGCTTCGGAAGATATGAAAATAACTTCCGAGGGTTAATTTCTCTTCGGAAGATATTTATACTTCGAAAATTTCAGAGTGATCTTTTGTAACATGGCTTTAATTGTATTGACATAAGACATTACATATTAAATTTTTTCAAAAGAGGTAGGCTAATCAATATTTATCATCCCAATAGCTATTATGAGATACTTGAATCTTTGTTCATCAAAAGCTTTGGTGAACAAGCCAGCATATTGTTCATTTGAGTCAACTTTGATTAGCTTAATGAGATTTTTCTCATTAATATCTCCAATGAAATGGTACCTGATATCAATATGCTTTGTCTTGGAGTGCTTCACCGGATTTTCAGTAATGGAGATAGCACTGTTGTTGTTAATATGGATAGGGTACTTATAAAGTTGAATCCATAGTCTATCATCTGATTCTGAATCCATAGCAGTTGAGCATAGTAGCTAGCAGGAGCAATGTATTCAGCTTTAGCAGTTGATGTAGAGACACATGATTTTTTCTTGCATTGTCAAAAGACGATCCTTCCACCAAGAAATTGACATCCTCCTGATGTCATTTCTTGTCAATGTTGCAGCCGCCATAGTCACTGTCAAAGTATCCATAGAGATTGAAATCCTTGTTTTTGGGATATCAGAGACCTAGTTTAGGTGCCCTTTGAGGTATCTGAGGATTCTCTAAACAATAGCTAGATGAGACACCTTTGGAGCAGCCTGATATCTTGCACAGATGAAAGTTGCAAACATGATATCAGGTCTACTGGCTGTGAGATACATCAGAGAACCAACAATTGCCCTATACTGATGTTGATCAGTATCCTCTCCCTCAAGTTCAGGACAAAGATTGTTGTTTCTAGGTATGGGTGTCTTGGTGGCTTACAATCTTTCATCTCAAATCTTTCTAAGATGTTAGAGACATACTTAGATTGATTAATGAAAAACCCTTCCTTCATTTGCTTTACCTGAATTCCAAGGAAAAAGTCCATTTTCCCATGGAAGTCATCTTAAACTTTTTCTTCATAATGCTTTCAAAGTCCTTACAAATTTGGTCATTTGAAGAACCAAATATGATGTCATCGACATAGACTTGAACAAGTAAAATGTCCTTTCCAGACTTTTTAATGAAAAGAGTCTTGTCAATGGTACATCTAGTGTAGCCATTCTTGAGAAGAAACTGAGACAAAGTCTCATACCACAGCCTAGGTGCTTGGTGCAGCCTATAGAGTCTTATCCAATTTGCACACATAGTTAGGGTGCTATGGGTCTTCAAATCCTGGAGGTTGGCATACATAGACTTCCCTATCTATATCCCCATATAGAAAGGCACACTTGACATCAAGTCGGTAAACAATGAAGTCCTTGGATGCAGCATAAGCATGGAAGATCCTAACTGCTTCAAGTCTTGCAACAAAAGCAAAGACATCAGTATAATCAATTCCTTCCTCTTGGATGTATCCTTGAACTACAATTCTTGCTTTATTCTTGATGATCAAGCCTCTATCATCTCTCTTGTTTTTGAAAACCCATTTAGTGCCTATAGGTACTTGACTAGATAGTAGCTGACATTGGTTCCATACTTTCTGTCTCTTGAATTGAAGCAGCTCCTCTTGCATCGATTCAATCCAGCTATTGTCTTTCAAGGCATCTTCTACCTTCTTGGGTTCCATCTGGGATAAAAAGCATGAGTACAAGCAGACATTCCCATGATGAGTCTGTCCTATTGTTCTCACACCTTCAGAGACATCCCCTATGATGTTCTTAGTTGGATGAGTGTTATGAATCCTAAGACGAGGAATCACTTCCAGTTGCAGAGATAGATCCAGGTTGGACATATTCTACTCCGGAACTGGAACACTCTGTCTAGCTGTTGTTTCAAAGTCATTCAATGAGGACTGGTTGAATGAGTGAGAAACATCATCAATGGTTGGTTGTAAAGTAGCATCAATAGGTGCATGTTCCTTCAAGATGCTATGTTCATCAGCTAGGTATTGTGAAGGATCACCTAATGAGTTTTGGGGATCAGCAGGTGATTCACTTGTTGAAGCTTCACTATTCCTTGATCTGGTTATGTTGTCTGGTCTGTGAATAGCGGGAGCTTGATTTATTGTAGCTCTTGGAGAATTTGGACGAGGTCTGGGTAGCTCAAACAGTTGATCATCAGCAACAACATCAATATTATTTTGAGCATCTATTCCAACTGAAACATTCTCACAAGAAGGTTTAGAATAGCTTGGAAACAATTCTAAATCAAAGATATGATCAGGGCCATTCCTATAAACACAAAGAGTGTGCTCATTCACAACTATATGGATAACTCCTCAAATTGTTGATTCTTGATGTTGTATACTCTATAAGCTTTGGAGCTAGAAGAGTATCCAACAAAGATAGCATCATTTGACTTTTCAACAAATTTTGCTAAATTGTCTATGTGTTAAGTATGGTACACCTACTGCCAAAGGACCTTAGAAAGCCAATGAACGGTGGCGTCTAGTTCCATAGCTCATAAGGGATATTTCCATGTGGCTTAACTACAAGAACTCTATTCTGCACATAGCATGCAGTGTTGACTGCCTCTGCCCAGAATGTTAGAGGTAGTTTTGAATCAGCTAGCATAGTTCGAGTAGCCTCAATAAGTGTCATGTCCTCCTCTTAGCAACACCGTTTTGTTGAGGAGTTCTCGAAGCACTATATTGTCTGGCAATCCCTTTTGAGTTACAGAATGAGTCAAGAACAAGGTTCTTAAACACAGTTCCTTGATCACTTCTAATTATTTTAACCTTGTGATCACTTTGATTTTCTATTTTAAGCATAAAATATTTTAATGTTTCAGTAGTTTCATCTTTAGTTCTTATAAAGAACACCCATGTACATCTTGTAAAATCATCAACTATCACAAGGCAGTATGATTTTCTTCCAATGTTCATTATACTTGTGGGACCAAAAGATCCATGTGCAATAAGTGTAATGGGGTAGTGATAGAGTTAACACATTTGGATTTGTGAGATGTCCTGTGTTGTTTCCCTTTCAGGCATGCAACATAGTTATTTTGCAAAAAAACACATTTTTAGTCAAACCAGGTACCAAGTTATTTTTAGCCAATTTATTCATTGTCTTAAAATTTACATGACACGTTGTTGGAGCATATATAGTCATATATAGTGTGTCCGTCGCTTGTTGAATAGTCTAGGCTTAATGTTATACACCTAATATGTTGTAAACACATGAAACTTGGTCATTCGCAGGAGCATATGTGAATGAGACTCAGTCGTACGACTAAGCCATGCTAATGGACCAGTCGTGCAACTGAGATATGCGATTGGGACATTCGTAAGACTGATCCATAACTATGATCTGAAAATCTGCATGCAGACCCGTTCATGCGACTGGGCCATGCGAATGGACCATTCGTACGAATGAGCCATGCGAATGGACCATTCGTGCGACTGGACCAGTAGTATGTTCAATCGCGTGACTGGACTAGTCGTATGTTCAATCGCATGAATGTGCCATCCGCATTTGTTCCATAACAAAAAAAAAGAGTCTGGAACAGCTTCTTGCACTGATTTGAGGATGAGCAAAGCATATTCACCCTGAGGTTCCTTTGTCAAATAAGTTTGATGTATACCCCATTATTCGTCGGACTTCCATAATAGGTGAATGAAGTTGGAACACGAAAGAGAGAAGAGAAGATGTCAGCAGTCGGTGCTGATTTTGTGGGGTAGTCAAGAGCATCTGACTACTTATGGGCCAATCAAGTTATATCTATCCGCACAATGAGGATTTCCATTTTTAGGGGGAATCCATGTATCGAGAAAGGGAAGACACAATCAGAAAGTAATGATGTGAGTAGGTTTCTCATGATGAATCTACGTGCATGGTGATTTGTTTGATATTGTCAACTATGGATTGGAACCTTCAAACTTTTGCCCAACACACCATGTGAAGATGCCAGGAGAGCACAATGTCTATATATTAGGATATGTTGAATGTGAGGGGGAATTTCTGCAGGTGGTGATGTTAATCAGGTTAGCCTGTGTGAAGATTGAAGCAATGGAAACTATTCATGTCATTATTTGGAAAATCAGTATATGGGGAATCTCGCTGCTGTGATGGTGTTCTACAAAGTAAACGAAAGTTGTTGTGCCTAAATTCATTTTTAGGGATAGTGTAGTAACCTGACGGATCGGCAACGTTTTATAATATGGTTTTTGTTTGACTTTATTGGCAACCAGAGCAAAGATTGATTGAAGATTGTAAGAGGTGTTATCTACTATTCGCAAGCAACATCCAAGGGGGAATTTATTGGAGCATATATAGTCATATATAGTGTGTACGTCGCTTGTCGAATAGTCTAGGGTTAATGTTATACACCTGATATGCTGTAAACACATGAAACTGGGTCATTCGCAGGAGCATATGCGAATGAGACTCAGTCGTATGACTGAGCCATGCTAATGGACCAGTCGTGCGACTGAGATATGTGATTGGGACATTCGTAAGACTGAACCATAAGTATGGTCCAGTCGTACGATTGAACCATACGCATGGTCCAGTCGTAAGATTGAACCATACGCATGGTCAAATCGCACGAATGGGCCCAGTCGCATCTAATATGGGCCGAGGCCTATATATACCAGTTTCAATGTGTAGAGAGATTAAGGGTTTATAGAGAGTGTGCCCGGGAGCCTAGGGCTACCGGATGAGAGGGGAGATCATGCTCGATCTTTCCCTTCCTAAGAGTCTTGATTCTAATGTTGTAATGAGATTGTAATCGTTAGGTTTTATCAATGAAACCGTTCAATTATAGTTCGTATTATTGATTGTCTCTTGGTTTTTGCTGTTTGTTTATCCTTCCGTTGAGAACATGCTCTGATGTTTATCGATCCAGCCGACTTTACACACATACGTTTTTGCCACAGTGTTGACTCATCGCTATCAGCTTGTACATATTCCCTTTCCTGGGAGATCTAAGAAGCACCAATTCTGGAGGAATTGTATCCCTGGTTTGAGGATAATGCACTCATGTTCTATGAAAGCATCTGGTGCTTTTTGACTGGGTTGAGTAACATTGATATTCTACTGTGAATCGAATATCGTAGTCAAGTCAATGATTGAATGACAGAAACAAACAATCAAAGAACACTCAATGCAAGAAAAATACTCATAAATGCTTTTGTATTATATATATGAAAGTTGATTGATTACAGAGAATAATTACAACAAAATTTTCTATGTCTATCAGCCGTCACCTTAGGTACGAGGTTATCTATTCTATATATAGGTAGACAAGATGCCTTTACAAAATGACTAAACTACCCCTGAGCTATTACATCAGAAACTAGTCTATGTCTTGATCCGTATCTTTGCTTGTTCATCCGCATTGACAAATGTGGATGACTTAACTTGATCAGCATTTCTTCACTTGATCATCCGCATTAGTATGTTGGTCATCCGCATTGGTTAATGCGAATGAACAAATACTTATGTGTATTTCTTCACTTGATCATCCGTATTAGTATGTTGGTCATCCACATTGGTAAATGTGGATGAACAAATACTTATGCGCATTTTTTCGGTCATCCGCATTTGTCTAATGCGGATGAGCAAAGTCTTGTCCGCGTTAACTTTTAGTCTTCCGCATTTGTCAATGCGGAAGAGCAAATAGTTGTCCGTATTTGCATTATGTCTTCCGCATTGGCAAATGCGGAAGACAACACTTCTTTTTCTTGAGCAGAGTCTTCATCCGCATTTCTTCTTGGGCTTAAGGGTTTCCAACAGAGCAATCATCAAATCACCCATTGAGTTGGCATGTAGCATTGTTGTCCATATGATCGAAGAACAGTACAATTGATAGGATAATTTGATCAATATCAAACACACAAACCAAATAACAACAATTGAGAAGTGAATATGATGAATCAAGACAGAATTGGTACTCAAATGAACAAACTCACTCAATAACAATAAGCACAATTGTATTTCAATGAAGTAACTGCTTAGAAATGGTAGCTTGCAACAGAATTCCACGATTAGGGTTTTGCAAGCTTACCAAACAAAGTGAAATGACAATAGTATATATAGCAGTCATAGATTCGCTGACAGTTTCGCTACCAGCGAAACTGTCATGCCGAAACTATAGTTTCGCCCGGCAGAACACAAGTTCGCTGGGTAAACCAAAATAGCAAACTGTGAGCGAATGTATAGATTCGCTCACAGTTTCGCTGGACTGCCAAAACTGCTAATTACAAACAAAATACAAAATGAAACTAACAAAAGTCCTATTACAATGTAAAGTAAACATATATACTAAAGTGAGTCCAACCTAACATGATCTTCAATACTCCCCCTAGGTTGGACCTCACTATCTTCACTTCTCTAGATTTGACTCGTCAGCTCCGGTTTCCTCTGCTGCTGTTGTGCTATCTTCATCACCTCCTGCAGCAACATCTTTAGAAGCTTCAGCCACTGATCCTCCAAGGTTAGTTCCTGCATCACCAGCTTCCTCAGAATGACCACTAGCTCTAGCAAACTGCCTGGTCATGTCTTGAACATCCATTGCAAAGTCATCTTGTGCTCTCACCTTTTCAGCCAAACTCTTTACCTCCGCCCGTACTCCTCGTATTTTGTTTGCCACATTCATAAACAAGCTTGCCTCTTTTCGTGTTTCCTCTCCTGCCCCAGCCTTAATTTGATTTTCACAAAGAATCAAGAGATCTTCATTACTGAAGCTAAATAATTCCATCGGGTCAAACACCCTAAACTCTTTTCGGCGTTTGGCTCTAATCACCGCCTCACCAGTGTTATTATCATAAAACCACTTTTCAAAGTCCTGTAAACGTTGGGGAAGAGGATCAGCCAATCTTACCCTGTTTACAGTCTTTGGTGGTTTGACTCTCAAAACTATCCTCCCTTTGCCAGTCTCCCAGTCTATATCTTTCTTTGATCTTTTTCATTCAGCCTTCATGTATCCAAATGATTCAAAATTATCATTAAGTCCATTTTTAATTACCTTCTCAAGAAATACTGCCTTTTCACTTAAATGAGCATTAATCAAAGGCAAAGTGGCCAACCGTCTCAGATCCCATTTGGGCAAGGTCTTAAAAGCCTTCCTCTGTGCATGTAGCTGATATGACCTCCTCTTCTTTTAATCATAAACATCTTTAAACTAGGATTATAACACCAACTTATTATCCTCTTGTCTGCCTCTTTCCTGCTTAAACCTTCCATATTTTGAAACAAAGGAGTAAGTTCTTCAGCCTCCTTCTCCTTCACTAACCAGTCATTTTTATCCATCTCAAACACATCAGCTTCATCATCTCCCTTCTCAGCAACATACACCAATGGTCTCTCATCTACTTCATAAAACTCTGGTTCAGAATCATAATCAACCAATTGCGCATCCTCCTCTTCTTCATCAATCAAACCTTTTCTTTTATCATGCATTCCCTCAGTGGTAGTAGTAACAACCACTTCTTCACCTACACTATCCTTATCAAAATCAAACTGTAGGTTAACAAACCCTGCTTCAATAATATCATCATCCTCATTTCTTCCAGCATCTTCTCTTGGGATCTCTTGTTCCCCTGCTTCAGTATTAGCTGCTCCAGAAGTGCCTTCTCCTACCTTGGATGAAGTACCCACATTCAAGAATGAGTACTTAGATATATCAGTCATATCATCTAACTCAGATTGAGTTAGTTGACTAGGTAGGCCAGCAGCAGCTTTCATCTAAGAGATTTCTTCAAACAATCTCTTAATCAAATTACTCTGGTCAACCAACATCTTTTTCATTCCTTCAATTACCTCATCCTTCTGTTTTTCCCTAATCTCCTGATTCGTCAGTTTAGTCTTTATCATACTCAACTCATTGGCCAATGAAGTATTTAGACTACGAATAACATCCTCATCAAGACCAGCACTAGCCTCTTTCCTTACTGTGAAACCCTCGTGTCGATGTTTTGATCTCCGTTCAGGCTCAACAAAGTCAGTTTTCTTTTTAGATCTCCGTTCTTTCTCCACCCTTATCTCCTCTGCTTGTGCATCTATATCTTCTTCAATATCATAATATTTCTCCTTTGCATATCTCTTTCTCTTCTTAGCTGCATCAGCTTGTTGCACCCTTGTTTCCTCAGTCCTTTTGTTTTCAGACTCAACGACCCGTCTGATATAATTCCAGCGTTCTGGAGGGTACATATTTTCCCAGAGATGAGTGATTTTACCACTGAAATCATGGCGGATAGCACAGCAATCAGCAAATATCCGAGGGTTCATCTGCACTAATCTCTTGACTTCACCATGTTTAGGAACATCAGGAATAAGATCATCAATAATCATTTGAATAAAGCGAGGATATAACAACCATTTATCCTTCTTCACAACCATCACATTCTCTGCCATACACACAAAGACCAGTCTAGCAATGTTTGCTTTCTCCCCTTTACAACATATCACCATAGCTTTGGCCCAGTCAAGATTAAGTCCATCGGATCCACCCTTACGGTGATCTAAGCACATAATAAAAACATGAGCTATATATCTCCATTCCTTAGATAAAAAAGACTTTTTAATCTCCTTCCTCGAACCAAAAGCTGGTCCCTCATACCCCATTTGTCTGAAAGCTTGGAATACTTCAGACTCCGTCATATCCACTTCATCACCAGTATCATCTTCTAGTCTAAGAATCCTCGACACGCTCTCAGCAGTAATAGTTATATCATGATCAAACACTCTAGCTGAGATTCTCTGTACATCTCCTCCAGTGTTGTATTCTGCTGATCTCCAAAAATCTCTAATATGAAGATCATAGATAGTGGGTGAGTGAAAGATAGCATATGCAATGGGTGATCTTTGAAGCCATCTAATACAGTCACGAAATCCGGCCGCCTTTGGAATAGTATCGTCTAATATGATAGTGATGTTATTCCTCTCATCAAACTTGAGATTCGCCATGATAACCTGAGAAGAACAACAAATAAATTTGAATAAGAAATATTGAAAAGAAGAAAATAAAACAAAAACAAAAGAAACAATCAATTTCGACAAGCGAAACAATAGTTTCGCTCACTAAGACATGATAGTTTCGCTGACTCAAAGACAATTTGACAAGGAAAACAAATAGTTTTGACAAGCGAAACTATAATTTCGCTCATTGAAACTTGTTATTTTCGCAGAACAAAAATTAGTTTTGACAAGATTAGAATAAATTAAAGTAGTTTCGCAATTAGTTTCACCAAATATTAACTTAGTTTCGCTATTACAAATTAGTTTCGCAGAAAAGATGTGAACTTTCGTTCAATTTCGCAGAGAAATTAGTAGTTTCGCTGAACGAACAGTGAAACCACCAAGAGACACAATCTAGATAACTTGAGAATAGACTATTTAATCCGGATTAGAAGGTGAATCAGTGATCGAAACTCACATACGAAGTGAATCTCACGAAAAATCAGACCAAATCACAAACACAAATCAAAATCGCCTTAAAAGTTACGGAAAAACCCTAAAAGAGAAACTGAGCGGTTGTGCGAAATTATGAGAGAAAATTCGCAAACATGACTTATATAGCAAATAGTTTCGCAGACAGCGAAACTATAAATTCGTCTGGCGAATTTACAGTTTCGCGCAGTGAAACTGTAATTTCGCTAATTTACAGATTCGCCCAGTGAAACTGTAATTTCGCTAATTTACAGTTTCGCCCAGTGAAACTATAATTTCGCTTGGAGGTAACTGATTAACAACTTATTATCCAACCTAGCGAAATTGCAGTTTCGCTTTGCGAAATTATTAGCGAAAGAATACTTTCGCACCATTAATTTTATTATTTATTATTATTTTATTTTTAATTTTTATTATTATTATTATTTTTTTTAACAATAATACTTAAAGGAAGCACATCTAATAATGAGATCTAAAATAATCAGAGATCACGTTCTCTAAATATTTTAGAACATAAAGATGATCAAAAAATCATCTACCAGTCATGAGATCATACTGAATACAAGATCTGATCACAATCTGCACAGAAACAACTAAATTAGAAAAAATCAATAACGATTGCTAATATAATTGTCCACTTAAACTCATGCCTTATCCTTTTTCGAACAACAGCTTATGATTCATTTAAGGTTCGATTAGATGCTTTAAAATGCAAGACCCCACAATCATTTGTAAAACAAAAACCCTCACCCAACCTCAGGATTTCTTGAATTATGAATCAATCTTCAAAGAACAAGGTTTGTGAATTAGTGTGAAAATGATTATCAACAGAATATTTCATTCTGAGAGAAATTCATCGATAAGATGATTTGACATAATTATATCAAAATGATGAGAGCTCCAGATCTATACTTACGTATAACAGAGGAGATAACCATTTGAACATGTGCTGATGAGAGCTCCAGGTCAGTACTATCGTACAGCAGAGGAGATCATCACTCCAGGTCAGTACTCACGTATATCAGAGGAGATAAGCACAGACACAAGACATCTTGACACTAAATATACCAGCAGAGGATAATGACAAAACAAAGAAAATGAACGAAAGATTCATTCTCAATCCAATTTTTGTTAGGACTCAGTTTTTGTGCAATCCAAAACGATTGAGTAAATCCAGACATTCTTAAGCATAAAGTTTAATTTAATCAAAAAGCTGTTGTCTACTTCATTTGTCAGGGAGAGTCTATCAAGCATATCGTTAAAGAATCTGATCCATTTCCTTTTTTTAATGTGAAACAGAATCCAGTAACATTTACTATCATTTCTCATAGAAGTACTGGTCATGTTAAAAATTTTTAGAGAATATACAATCATTTCTCATGATGTTAAATTCCAATCTCAGAATAATTATATAACTCCCCCAAATTTTTTTTCATATTGAGATTATTATCAATGAATTGTCATTTTAAATAATTATTTTATATGTTTGTTATAAATTTTTTTGTTTAATAAAGAAATAGAAAATGAAAAATTTTTAAAAAGATATTAACCCAAGCATAGAAATCAATTCATAAAAACGAGGTTTATCAAATGTTTTTGTGAAAAGATCAGCTTTTTGATTTTTTGTATCGATGGAATAATATTAATGAAACCCTTCTCTTGAGCATCACGAATAGCATGGATTCGTGTTTCAATATGCTTTGTGCGGGAATGATGAATGGGGTTTTTAGCAATCCAATGGCAGCCTCATTGTCACAGAATAAAGGTGTATGAAGGAAATTAATGCCATAATCAATCATTTGATGTTGGATCCAGAGAACTTGAGAGCAGCAGCTGGAGGCAGCAATATATTCAGCTTCCCCTGTAGAAAGAGAAACAGTAGTTTGTTTCTTGCTCTGCCAGGATACCAGACAATTTCCCAAATATTGACAACCTCCAGACACAGATTTTCTGTTTAACCTGCAACCATTGGAATCACTATCAGAGTAAGCATGTAAATCAAAATTTCCACCATAGGGATACCACAACCCGAGACGAGACGATCCTTTGAGATAACGAAATATGCGTTTGACAGCTTTCTCATGAGATTCCTTTGGAGCCGACTGATATCTAGCACAGCAACCAACAACGAAAGTGAAATCAGGACGACTTGCAGTAAGATACATGAGAGATCCAATCATAGACCGAAAAAGATGAGGATCAACAGGTTTTCCATTTTCATCCGGAGTTAGACATGTCTGAGTAGTAAAAGGAGTCATCTCAGTAGACGCATCATCCATCTTAAATTTCTTCAGAATATCTTTAATGTACTTTTCTTGATGAATAAGAATTCCTTCTTTCTGTTGTTCAACTTGCAACCCAAGAAAGAAACACATTTCACCCATCATACTCATGTCAAACCTTTGGCTCATCACTTCTTCAAACTCTCTACACAATTGAGAGTTTGTAGATCCAAAAATAATATCATCGACATACACTTGAACAAAGATCATTTCACCATTCACCTCTCTTTTAAATAAGGTCATATCAATGGTACCACGAGAGTAACCATTGCTTAGAAGATATTGCGTAAGAGTCTCATACCAGATTCTGGGTGCTTGATGAAGACCATACAAAGATTTATCAAGTTTATACACTTTATCAGGAAAATCAGGATCTTCAAAGCCCGGTGGTTGACACACATATATCTCTTCATCAATGTCTCCGTAGAGAAAAGCACATTTCACATCCATCTGGTAAACTTTGAATTGTTTATGAGCAGCATGAGCAAGAAATATTCTGATTGCTTCAAGATGAGCAACTGGAGCAAAGACTTCTGTATAATCAATTCCTTCTTCTTGAGCAAAGCCTTGCACTACAAGTCTAGATTTGTTGCGCACCACCACACCCCGATCATCTGGTTTGTTCTTAAATACCCATTTTTGTCAATTGGATATTTGTTGGGAGGTAAATCAACTAAGGTCCAAACCTAAAGCTTTCTAAACGGTTGAAGTTCCAATTGCATAGATTCTACCCAACAAGGATCTTGTAGAGCAGCATGAACATTTTTTGGAACAATTTGAGAAATAAAGCATGAGAAAAGACAAACATTAATCAGTCCAGATTGACTTCGTGTGCGAACACCATCAGAAACAGATCCAATCACATTATCGAGCGGATGATCTTTCAAAGTTTTGTAATCACTTGAAGAAGGAAAGATAGTTGAAGAAGTGTCAGCCATGTTCGGAGAAAGATTAGATGAAGGTTTATCAATGACAAGTGTGGAAGCAGGTAAGTTAGGAGATGTAGGAGATAAAAAATCAGATAATGGAGCTTGATCAGGCATTGGAGACGATGAGCTGACATCAGTTGAAACAACATCATTTACTAGATGGATGGATCGAACAGACGATGGAGATGATGGAATAATATTCATTTGAGTACTTGGAATGGATGTATCATCATCGAAAACTGGCAAATTAAATGAATTGAACACAGTATTGGAGTCAAAGAACCATGCCGGTTCAGATTTCACTTCAGAAGGATTGGATTCTTGCCAATCAACATAGAATGATTCTTGAACAATACGTGTTCTCTTGTTATAAACTCGGTATGCCTTTTGTGAAGAAGAGTATCCAACAAAATAACACTCTTCAGAAACAGCACCAAATTTTGTCTTTTGAGATTGAGTATTCAGAAGAGTACAAGAACATCCAAATGGTCGAAAGAAATCAATTAGTGGCTTCCTCTTATGAAAAAGTTCATAAGGAGTCTTCACTTTATCTTTCACAATTAGCACCCTGTTTAGAACATAAGATGCACAATTAACAGCTTCAGCCCAGAAAATAATGGGTAATAAGGATTCGATCAACATTGTACGAGCAGCTTCCACAAGAGTGCGATTCTTTCTTTCTGCAATACCGTTCTGTTGGGGTGTTCTTGCAGCACTAAATTGTCTCACAATCCCTTTTTGAGCACAAAATGAATCAAGAATCTGATTTTTAAATTCAGTGCAGTTGTCACTTCTTAATCCCATAACTATTCTCTTACTGACTGATTCAATAGAAATGATTAATTTCTGCAATTCCTCTGCAACTTCACTTTTGTGTGCAAGAAACCTGACCCATGAATAACAACAAGACAAAAAGATTTTTTAGCAATTGATTTAACACTAATTGGCCCAAATAAATCAGTATGTAACAACTCAAGAGGACTTGATATGCTATTTAAAAGTTTGAGCTTATGTGGTTTTTTATGTTGTTTCCCTTTAGCACATGCCATGCATTTTTCAGTAACAGAAAAATCTTTTAAAGGAAGTCCTCTAACAAGATTGTTCTTGACTAATTTGTTAATTATCTTAAAATTGACATGGCCTAAGCGATGATGCCACAAGAGTGACTCAGAGGTTGATGCTTTTGAGAGAAGACAAGTTGCAGTAGCCTTTGACTCATTTGAATTCATATCAAGAAGATATGTATCATGTTTCCTTGGAGCACGCATGAGAATTAAATCCTCCGAATAGCTATCGCTGATTTTAAAAATAAACATTCGTCAGATTTAAATAGAACGGAATGTCTTTATCACAAATTTGAGAGACACTTAGAAGATTAAAAGCCAATTCAGGAACATGGTTGACTTTTTCTAGAGTAAGAGAATCATTGGTAACTTCTCCTTGTCCAATCATTTTTCCACCCTTCTTATTTCCAGCAAATGCCACATAACCTCCATCTATAATCCGATAATTGGACAACAAATCCTTTAATCCCGTCATATGCTTGGAACATCCACAGACTGTGTACAATATTTGAAGAGGATCCCTGAAATGAATTAACAAATCATTTAGCCAGGAGCAATAGGGACCCAAGATTGAAGAACTTTTGTTTTTAAAGAAGCAGATTTTTTACAAAAGAAATTATTAACCAATTTTGTCAATTTATTCCCAAAACAATTCCTATTAGAGGATCTCTAAATGAAAGGGCAATTTTTGATAAGATGATCCTCTCCACCACACCTGAAACAATGATGTTTGAATCTAGGTCGATGATGTGATGAGGTAAAAAGAGGATCAATAATAATCTCCTCATCACATTCAGACAAACTAGAATCAACATCACTCGATGTCTCATACATCTCATGATGTGTTTGTTTATTTGAATCAGAGTTCTTCTTGTCAAAATCAAAACATGATTCTTCTGACAAATCAGTAAAACTCGTACCCTTGGTACCAGTGTCAGATAAAGACGGACTACATTTTTCTGATGATGTCATATTTAATGGTATGAAAGATGGAATAGGTTGAGAAAAGAACTTTTCGAAAGAATTAATTTTAAGTTGCTCAGTTGTTTTAGGAGAAACATCAGATTCATTGCATTCATTACTAGAACAAAAATCATCACTATCATGATTTGAAATACAAGATGAAATAGAACTATCAAGAGAACATGAGACATTCAAGTCTGTTACATTTGAACTAGAAACAAACACTGAATTTAAACTAGACTTATTATCTAAAACAGACTGCTGATTGTCAGGTGTACTAGAACTAGTGCATCCAAGCCCACTAGTTGGTCCATAGTCGTAGTCTTCACCAATATACTTAGAGTTATTTCCGACTAAACCTGCAGACATACTGTCAGTATCTGATTTGATTAAATCATTAGAAGGATGAGGAACAGGCATAGGAGAATAACAGTATGTACTAGGAGGAGGATAAACTTGTACATTTTCATAACCCAAACCTGTTTTAATTCTTGCTCCCCGTTGAGATTTACAAAGATCATCATGTTTCATTCCAGAAATAGTCCATTTATCTAACTTTGACTGAAGTTTGCTTGCTTCAAATTTGGCAAGAGCAACCCATTCAGTCAAAGTATTAACCTCTACATTTCTTTCCAGAACAATTCTTTTTAAATGATCAGTTTCTTTTAAAGCCTCATTTAATTTCATAAAATATTTTGATTCATTCATTTTAAGTTCATCATTAATTCGTTTTAAATCCTTTTCACTATCAATTAACAAACGATTAGCCTTATAAATCCCAAAAAGTCTAATTTTGCAAGCAGATGAGCACATATCCTGTATTACCTCATAAGGAAGTCCCATTACTATCCTTTCGGCAACTAAGCTTTATCGCACATGCATGCTGGAGTACTTGATTTCCTTTCCTCAACAGTAGCGGCCGCATCATTCTTCTCTTTTCCTTTCGCAACTTTTGAATTCCTTTCTTCATCTGAACCTGTAATTTCCACTTTCTCCTCTCCATCTGCCTTTTCTTCTTTCTCCTTTACTGAAGATTCATTTGTTCCTTTGAATTCCTTGAACAACACAAATCCATCTTTATCAACTTCCATCTCATCACTTTCCACAACCTCAGCAACTAACGCGTGATTTATTTCAGATCTTGTTTCTTCCACCTCCATACTCCAGTCAAAGTTTGAGATTAAAGCTGACTCCTTTTTTGAATTTCCTTCTTCCTTTTCTTTCTCTGCTGTCAATCTTGGTACTCCAGTGTTACTAGGATCTGTGACAATTGGTAATGGACATTCACGTTTAAAATGTCCCAATGTTTACAATTAAAGCACCTCAATTTTGACTTATCCAATCCTAGTTTTGAGGTAGATGATTGACCACCAAGTTCTTTCTTCCTGTTCTTTCCATGAATCTCCTGGCTCTTAAAGTTAACATCGCCATTTGCCATTGAATGTCAGTTTCTTCTAAATCATCAGGATCAACCTAATACATATCTTCCATAGTCATTCCTTTATCTTTCAATTCACCGGCAACAAGAGCTTCATAGCTCTGAACAAACATTCCAAAAAGAGCCATTGTTTCAGATGAAATTGAAGTTTCAGCATTCACCTTAGAATTTCCCAATTCTTTTCCAACATGATTACTACCACTCAAGAAATTACTTGTATTGCTCCCTCCTTGAATTCGATTTTAATGTGAGAGTTTGCAGCGGATGACAACAAAGCAGCATTTTGAGAAAAACCAGATGTGGGCATCATAGTCTGATTGAATTCTCTTCTTTTTATATCCAACTCAAAAGATTTCAACTTGTTAATGATATCCATCAGCTTATAATCTGTAAAACCTCTTTCTTGTTTGAGCATCCTCACTTGAAGACTCCACTGTGGTGGAAGAGAATCGAGAAGCCTGTTAACTTGTTCACTGTTGGAGAGTCTTTCATCATACTTCTTCAGAGTGCTTGAGACGGTTAAGAAACGATTTGTCATTCTTGTATCCTATAAACGAATTGAATTCCTTTTCAGCTTGAATACTCTTGTCTTTCACCAGATCTGCATTCCCATCATAGAATTCACAGAGAGCATCATAAAGAGATTTAGCATTTTTATGCTCAGCAAAACGATTGTAGATATCTGGAGCCAAGCAGAGAGTTAGAGCACCAAAAGCTTTTTGATCACGATCAATCAGTTTCAGATCTCTTTCAGTATAAGAAGATGGGTCTTTGTTCTGAGAAACGACATCACCAACCGTAACCGTAGGTATATGAGGACCTGAAATAATCGATTCCCATTGATTATGATCTGTGTAGAAAAAGAAAGCTTTGAGACATCTCTTCCAATCTTCAAAATTATCTCCATTAATGAGTCTTGGAGGTCTATTAGGAGCAACACTTTCAAGATCCGCAAGTGTAAGAGTAGTTAATTTCGACATGATAGTTTCGGCAGAAAAATTGATAATTTCGCTGACAAATTCGCTGAAAGAGGTGACTTGGCTAACAGTTTCGCTAAAACAATACTATCGCAGATACTTTCGCAAAAAAAAGACACTTTCGCTTGCAATTTCGGCAGCACTTTCACTTGAACAGAGACAACAATTGCTTAGTTTCGCTGCTAAGTTCGCAGGAAACAAGCTTGAACTTTCGTTCAAAAATAGATTTGGCAGCAATTTTGCTTGATGATTGGTAAAAAACACTAATGAACTTTCGTTCAAGGGAATACTTTTGCTGAAACTCTAGAAAACAACTTCTGATTCAAAATAACTCATAATTTCGCTGAATGAAGATGACAGTTTTGCTGTAAGAACAGTAATTTCACTGGTCGATCTCAAAACCCTTTTCACCTTAAAATCAATCTGAAATCATCCAAATCTCAATGAATTTGAGATCTGATGATTGTAGAATCTTCCTCAATCAAGAACAAGCATAATTCAATCAATTACCATGCCAAAAACAGCTGATAATCCACTGAAAATTGATTGAAACTAGATATTGACCAAAACCACAAAAACTCAACAAATCAAGAGCACTAAGGCTCTGATACCATATTGTTGGTCCATGTGATCGAAGAACAGTACAATTGATAGGATAATTTGATCAATATCAAACACACAAACAAAATAACAACAATTGAGAAGTGAATATGATGAATCAAGACATAATTGGTACTCAAATGAACAAACTCACTCAATAACAATAAGCACAATTGTATTTCAATGAAGTAACTGCTTAGAAATGGTAGCTTGCAACAGAATTCCACGATTAGGGTTTTGCAAGCTTACCGAACAAAGTGAAATGACAATAGTATATATAGCAGTCATAGATTCGCTGACAGTTTCGCTACCAGCGAAACTGTCATGCCGAAACTATAGTTTCGCCCGGCAGAACACAAGTTCGCTAGGTAAACCAAAATAGCAAACTGTGAGCGAATGTATAGATTCGCTCACAGTTTCGCTGGACTGCGAAAACTGCTAATTACAAACAAAATACAAAATGAAACTAACAAAAGTCCTATTACAATGTAAAGTAAACATCTATACTAAAGTGAGTCCAACCTAACATGATCTTCAAGCATCCTTTCAGGGTGCAACAATACTCCCCCTAAGGATTATACAACCTATTTTTCTTCAATGTTTGGGAGGTGAATGATGTTGTGAGGATTCTTCTGGGTCTTTTGGAGGTAATATGAATGAGACTTTAGTTGGGTCCAGGATAGCCTTGATCATATTCACAAAATCAGTTGCTTCTGCCATCTTGTCTCTACTTAGCACATGGATCTTCATTTTACTCATGTTGTAGATGGCTTCCATTGGTAACTTTTTCAGTGAGATAGGCTCCGAAATAGAGATTGTAGGAAAGACCATCTCTATGAATCAGTAAGCTTTCCCCCACATCCACTTCAAGTTTAACAATATTTCCAAGTTGTAGTGGTGTTTTCTTCTTCTTTCTTTTGTCACTTTTAGCACTTATCCGATCATATGCAAGTTTTAGCAACTTGATGCATTTTAGAAAGAAGTGCATGTCTTGTTCACCCAATTTTTTGTTTATTTCCCTGAAGTGTCTTGTAGTGGATGTATGATTAATCAAGTAGTCTTACTTCATATCCATTGAATAATCTTATTTCAGCTCCCTCCTTTCCTCCCCACTTCCTTTCAATCACCATCTCATAAGTTTTCTCATCATAGTACATGTTTGAGATGGGAGTGGAGGAATGAGTACCAGACACTACTTTCCTCTTCAATGATTCGGTTGGGTTTACCTTTAACTCAGGGAACACAACCTCTTCTGCTTGCATATTCTTGTTCTTTTCAAGGGGATTGACAAAGGTTTTGTCTTTTCTCATGCATACGGTCTTTAATGAGTTGAAATTGTTAGTTCTTCTAAACATCTTAAGTATGTTTTCAAACTCATATCCCTTAAACATAGCTACATGATTGATCAGTTCCAACCGAGCTAGTTCTTTTAAATCATGAATCTCCAGGGCATTTACTAAAGCTGAGTACTCTGTAAAGAATTGGACTAGCCTTGAGATCCTTTTTATCATGAACATTTCAACATACTGTCATACTTCCAGGCAATTATCTTCTAATCTACTTTGCCTTTAGGAGTAGACACCCCTCTGAGGTTGCTCAGTAGTTGTTAACCGTTCTTGTAATTTCAACTAAAATGGTTCTACAAACCATTCAGGGTACTTATGGAGAACAAGAGCCAATAGTTCTTGATCTTTCTGATTCAACATCATATCTTGAGCAGATACTCTAGATCCTGGCTTTTTGCTCAATATTTCTTCTTCTAGTCTGTTGAGTCTTTCTTTCTTCTTATTTATCATTTGAAGAGTTGCAGCCCTTAATGAGTTGGTCTTCATGTTCCCAGTCTTTCTTTTTGTGAACCCTTGGCTTGAGAGATAGTCCTTTATTTCCTTATCTGACATACTATAAGGACCAGGAAATAACGGTTCATGTGTTGATATGATTTCATCATAGATGACAGTTTGGGTAGAGGAGCTTTCCTTGTAAAAGGTCTTTCATAATCAGTTGTTATATAATTTCTTCTTGGAGGCACTTTTGGTCCAGAATCCTTTTTAAGTGCTGATTTCTCATACTTAGTTTCAACACTAGGATCTAGCAGCTTTTCACTTTTTCCTCCTCTTCCTTCATAGGTCATCCCAAAGACTTCATCTTGATCATACCCATGATTGATCAAGAACATGGCTTTTATCATCAAATCATCTGTTTGAGCCTTTGACACCAATTCTTCAATAGGTTTTTCAGGTTTTAATGGGCTGTCCATATCAACATCTTTTGCCGTATCATAACCTCCTACTATTTCTCCTTCTTCTAAATCAATGATCACAACTTGTTTCTTCAATTGAGCTTCAGCCTGCTCATGTTCTTCAAGAAATTCAGCAATTGCTGCCAGACTTCTGGGATTATCTTTTTGCTTCTTGAAACTTTCTTCTTCAACCACTGGTCTTTTACCCATAGCCTTTTCAGCTAGATATTTTCTTTTTCTTGAGTAAGTTTGAAGGTGTGGGCTTGAAGTTTCAGCCTTTTCTATCACATGAGGTACCTTTTCAGGGGTGGTTGGTTCTTGTTCATTTATTTTAGTTTCCTCCTTCTCCTTTTCCTTTTCTTTTCTAATTCTTTTTCTTTATCTTTTTCTTTTTCATACATTTCTTCTATCATTTCTCTCTGTTCTTCAGATAGTGACATAGCAGGGACAATCTGCATGGTCAACTCTTTTTCCAAAGGAACCGGAGACTTAGGGATGAATACAATAGGCTATGAGTCAGTTCGTCGATTGTTCACAAATTCCCAAAAATCTTCATCTACACTGAATTCTTCAGATGTAAAGTTGTCTGAAGCATTGATCAGTTCCTCAAATTCAGCTTTCTCAGTGTGAGAAGCATCAACTTTTTCAGAGTAAATCACCATTTGAAGACTTTTTTCCTCATGTTTTGTTTGACTTGTATCTTCTTCTTGTTCTTCATTCTCAGATACATTCTAGTTTACATCATTATCAGCCTTTTCTTGTTCATCTTTCCTTTCATCAGCCAAAGCACTTTCTTGAATCTTAATAATCAGCTCAAGTTTAGAGATCCTTTTGTTTTGGCTTTGAATCTCATTTTCAAGACTAGAGATGATTTCAGCTTGTTCTTTAATGATGTTCTCTTGTTCTTCCATTGCTATGGTTTGAATGGCAAGAGTGTCAACATGTCCACACACTTCTTCTCTAGAATGGTTCAGTGAAGCCTTCAAGTAATCAATCTCTTTTTCTTTCTCTTTTCTTTTAGCATCAGACTTTTCTTTCAGATCTTTTAGTTCATTCTCCTTCTCATCGAGCTCTAGAATCTTGTCATCAATGATTTTAGCTCTCCTATTTAAAATCCTTTCCATCCTTTCCACCTTTTTAGGAGCTCAAAGATCAATTCATCTTTTTCATCAGGCTTGTGCATATTTGATTGAGCAATGCTCTCTGAGGGAGCAGTCTTAGAAGTTGCATTCTTGACAGGCATTTGAGCATGGTTATCCTCCTCATCTGAAGATGATTTGGATGCTTTAGAAGTACTGGTTGAGTCTCCACCTTCAACAAGATAATAATGGGTTGGAAAAGGTTGGTATGGTGATATTGGTGAGTGATGAAATGGTAGTATTGGTGATTGCTGAGATAATAGTATTGGTGATTGATGAGATGGAAGTATTGGTGATTGATGAGATGGTAGTATTGGTGATTGATGAGGTGGTAATATTGGTGATTGATGAGGTGGTGATGTTGGTTGAGGAGATGGTTGTGGTGTTGGTTGAGGTGTTGGTTGTGGTGTTAGTTATGGTGTTGGTTGTGGTGATGGTTGTGGTGTTGGTTGTGGTGTTGGTTATGGTGTTGGTTGTGGTGTTGGTTGTGGTGTTGGTTGTGGTGATGGTTGTGGTGTGTTGAGGTGATGGTTGTGGTGTTGGTTGAGCAGCAAGTTGTTCTTGTGCTTGTACTTCTTGATTTATCTGATGAATCATCAATGGAAGAAGGGAAGAGTGAGCCCCACTATAAAAGTTTCTTGGGTCCCTCTTCTTAATGTATTTGTAAGACCTTGCATCATAATGAAGAATGTCAAGTACTGGTCCCTCATTGGCAACATTAGGGAATGATTCATTGATCAGGCACTGAATAAATCTCGGATACATTAAGAACTTGAATCTTCTCCCTTCTTGAATGTTTGAAGTCATGCCATTGAAAACATAGGCATACATATTGAATGGTCTGTTGGAGCAGAGAGCACAGATTGTTGAGGATGTGATGACTGGAATGTCATTCCATCATGTCTTTCTCTTGGGTAGGCAGTGCTGAAACGTATGAATTAGGAATCTCCAAGGTAGATCAACCAATCCTTTAACAATTCATTTTGCTTCATATCCTCCTTCATAACCAATCTCAGCAAAGAATGTGGTTATATCATCATCATCCAACTCCAGAGGTGCATTAGCATCATCTCCAAATTGTAAGCACCTTCTAACAGAATCTTCAGTGATGCTCAGAGTGTGATCATTGTCAGTTCTCCTAGTTAATGTTCTAACACCATCATCTTCAATTACCTCAGTTGAGTTCCAGAAGGACCTAATAAGATTCCCATAGATAGTGGGTCTCATCGTAATAGCATAGGCTACCCTTATGGAAGATAAGAATCTGATCATATCTCTAAGACCTTCAGCTTTAGGCACATCAGGGTTTAAGTACCCATTGACATTGTGGAGCTTGCTCCAAGAAAGATTTGCCATGTAATCTGCAAAAGAGACATGTGTGTCAGTTTTTGATGAAATCTTACGTGTATCATTTATCAGTTTGACTTTAAATGGTCAAAGATGAGCTTTTATCATTACTGTTTCATTGTTGTCATAGCAAATGGTGAATTTGTTATTCAACAATCATAGTTTCTATGTTTGAACCATTAATGAGAGGTTGTTTCATTTTTCATTGATTTGTTTCATTGATTTGTTACACATTTTTCATTTTTTATCATGCTCTGTTCTTCCAACAATCATGAATATCAAGTTTTTCACAATGAGAAGAATTTATGTTGGTTTGCATGCACATTGAAGTCGAAAAGGTGTATTATATTACATCAATAAGTCATGTTTTTGTTTTCTTCTTTATCATTTGGTTCATTGTTTGATTTAGGTTTAACAGTCCGACACTTAGGTCTTGATTAAAATTTTTTATGGAAATTTCACCTTGTTTCCGAAACAAATGTGGTTTCAGAATCAAGAACAAGAACAGATTGGGTAGAATCACACGAAAATCTTTGATTGTTTGTGATGATTATGATCAAAGTGGGTGTACTGTGTGTTTGTGCTCGTCTCACTATGAATTCTCTCAAATTTGAAAAGTATTAAATGACCCACTTAAATTCCTTTAAATAGTCAAATAATGGCTTTTACAAGATTTTACAAGTTTAAGAACAAATGCGGTCAACTCTATAGCGAATGCGGAAGTGAAAATTTTGTTTTTTGGTCATCCGCATTTGTTAACTGTAGCAAATGCGGAAGACAAAATTTGAACTTTGTCTATCCATATTCACACTGTTGTAAATGCGGAAGAGTTGAACTTGTGATTTTAAGACATCCGCATTTAGACACTGTAGCAAATGCGAAGGTTTTATTCTGATTTTCTGTCATCCGCATTTATTAACTATCTTCAATGCGTAAGAGTAAACTTCATCAGCATTGAGCACTGTAGCAAATGCGAAAGATCAAAGTCCATCGGCATTTGGTCAACATTGCACATAGCAAATGTGAAAAAGAGATGTTCATCAGCATTGGTGTATTGTAGCAAATGCGAATTAAAGAGTTCCCCCAACATTTGACTACTGTTGCAAATGCGGCTGAACAAAGTTCCTCAGCATTTGACTACTATAGCAAATGCGGCTGTTCATTTTTAATCAGCATTTGCTCACTGTGTCAAATGTGGTAGAGTAAAATTCACATATACTTCTTCACTTTGAATTTAAAGAGATACTTGCATTGATTATATGCATGGGTTACCTTCACCCGCATTAACCAATGCACTTACCCGCATTAACCAATGCACTTACCCGCATTAGCTTTGAACTTAATCAAAGCTAATGTGTCTGATTTGACTTTTCATATTATGAAGTACTGTCCTTGACTGAATTTTCTTATGAAGTTGACTGTTGATATTGTCAATTCTTGCTTGGATTGACTTGTATGTTATAGTTTATACAAGTTTCCCAATTTTGACTGATCTTGGTCTTTTCATGCTTCCAATAATCAGCATAATCTGAGATACAATGGTGTAACATTTTGCAACAACACCCAAATTCTTTTTTATTCGTTTTGAAAGTAATTTAAGCTAGTAACCAATAATCTAGACTTACTCAAAGTTTTAAATTACTCCCCCTAAAGTTTATATCCACAGTTGGATAGAAACTTTAAAGATTTAAAAACTTTATTGTATTTTTATTATGACTGATAATGATGAAGAGAATTATATCTTTTGTTGGGAGCATAGCAGTCTTACCTTACACGTGTGCATCCTTTATGATTAAATGGACATGTATATGAACTTGATGATTGAAGGTATGTTTGTCCTCTTAAACTCATACCAGGTTGATATTTTGATGCAAGTGATTTTTATCATGTTTTTGGTTGATTAATTATTCAATGTGTACCTCACACACACAAGCATGGAATGATCAACCATCCTTATACAATGCATGGTAGAACCTTTTCACAACTTTTCTTACGAGGTTACTTAAGTTATGATAACTCAATTTCACTGATCCTCATTGGGATTCTTCTACTTTGATCCTTTTCATGATGATCCATATTGGGATTCTTTTCACTTCACTTTGGAAGGTGATCCATGTTGGGATTCTTTTGTTCATTCATTTGGAATGTATTGCTTTTGTAGATTCATCCAATTTGGATGTGTTCCTCATTGGGAATCTTTTTGATCAGGACATCCGCACTATGTGCAAGTTTCATCAGGTCTTTGCTCAGCAAAACAAAGATGAAAGTGAATGTAGGTGAAAGAGATTCATAAAGTATCGTTACCTCGTGTGTTTAGGTTACTACACACACATGCACTCACATAAGCAAATACATACCTGTACTTTGTGACGAGTGTTTCACTATTAAATAAGATTTTAATTCATCACTGCATGTATCTTCTCTTAAAAGTTGAGCCTACCAACATATCTAGTAAGTCATGACAGTCTTGAAAATTTGAAATTAAGCGCAGTGAATGATATAATGACTGTAATTATATCATTACCTATAGATTGTTTTCTTCATCAAACTTGATTTCTTTTTATGGTTTTCTGATGTTTTTAATTGTTTTTGATGTATTTCATGGTTTTACTCAAGATTAATCATGCCAATTGGCTGAACCAGGAATTCAGACCTACCAGGTTCAAATGCCTTAGTAAACAAATCAGCAAATTGATTTTCAGTTGGTACTTGAATCAATTTGATTAAACCTTTTTCAGCACAGTCTCTCAAAAAGTGATATCTAATCTTAGTATGTTTTGTTTTTGAGTGCTGAACTGGATTATTAGTTATAATAACAGCTGCTGTGTTGTCAATAGAAATTGAGTGTGCAAGAAGTTAAAACCATAATCAAACATCTGGTTTTGAATCCAGAGTACTTGAGAGCAACATGCTCATGCAGCAATATACTCAACTTCTGCAGTGGACACAGATACATTTCTCTGCTTGTTGCATTGTCAAGATACCAGTCTGGGACCAAGAAATTGACAACCGCCAGAGGTGGATTTTTTGTTGAAGTTGCATCCTCCATAATCACTGTCTCTGTAGGCATAGAGATTAAATTCTCCTTCCTTTGGATACTATAACCCAAGAGCTGGCTTGCCCTTCAGATATCTGAATATCCTCTTGACTGCATTTACATGTGATTCTTTTGGATCAGCTTGATATCAGGCACACACACAAACACCAAACATTATGTCAGGCCTACTCGCTGTTAGATAAATAAGTGAACCGATCATTGATCGATAGTGAGTTTGATCCACTAATTTGCCTTCAGGATCAGGACCAATCTTTACTTTAGTATCCACAGGATTCTGATGGACTGACAGTTAGCAAAGTGAAATTTCTTCAACATGGTTTCTACATATTTTGATTGATTGATGAAGATTCCATTTGCTGTCTGTTGGACTTGCAGCCCTACAAAGAAGGTGAGTTCCCCCATAGCACTCATTTGGAACTTTGAGTGCATAAGGTCTTCAAATTTTTTGCAGAGTTGCTTGTTTGTCAAGCCAAATATGATGTCATCCACATAGATCTGGACTAACAGCATATCTTTTTCTCTAGTTCTTCTGAAGAGAGTTTGATCAATCTTTCCTCTTTCATTCCATGTTCAAGAAAAAGGATGATAGAGTCTCATACCACTTTCTTGGGGCTTGATGAAGACCATATAGAGCTTTGTCAAGCTTGTAAACTCTGTGAGGGAAATCTGGATCTTCAAAGCCGGGTGGTGGACTCACATAAACTTCCTTAGCAATCTTTCCATACAGAAAGGCACAATTTACATCCATTTGATAAACAGTAAATTTCATGGATGCAGAATATGCTAGAAAGATTATGATTGCTTCTAGTCTGGCAATAGGTGCAAACACTTCATCATAGTCAATTCCTTCTTCTTGAGTGTATCCCTGCGCCACTAATCTTGCTTTGTTTCTGATGGCGATCCCTCTATCATCAGTCTTGTTCCTATACAGCCATCTGGTACCGATAGGGTATTGTCCTTCGGGAAGATCTACCAGTTGCCATACTTCTTGTTTCTTGAATTGTAGCAATTCTTCGTGCATTGCTTCAATCCAGCTATTGTCGTGAAGTGCCTCTTTGATGTTTTTGGGTACTGTTTGACATATAAAGCATGAGAACAAACAAATGTTTCCAATACTTGACTTGCTTCTAGTCACGCTCTCATTAAGTTCACCAATAATGGTTTCAACCGGATGATTCTTGTGTATTCTGGTGGTTGGAATTGAGTCACCAGCAATGGTTACATCAAGATTGGAGACATTCACTTCATTATGGTCACATGCACATTCATCTAGTGCTAATGCTGAATTATGAAGATTGTCAGACTCTGTTTCAGTTACTACTTCAGCTTCAACAGCATTGTGATTGCTTACATCATTTGATGTCCTTTGTGTTTCAACTAGAGGAGAGGCCTGTTTTTGATTTCTAACCTCAGTTGACAGATCATCTGAGTGGGAAGGTACCAGACTTGGACCTCCTTCAGTAGAAACACTAAGGTTTTGTGATGGTTGTCTGATGGGATGAGCTTGAAAAGGAACATCTTCATTCATTTGTTCACCAAATGTAGGAGGAATCAAGGGAAATTTATCTCTTCTTCCTACAGTGTTAAGTGCTCTAAGAAAGATTATCATGTGGTCTTTATTTGTCTTTTGATATTTTGTAATAGTATATGGACTATTTCTATAATTGTTAGTTCCTTTACTTTGTGTTTTCAGTATAAATAGCTTAGATTTGCAGGTAGATAGCAACGAATACGCAAGATATTCGAATCTGCTTTTCATATTTGTAATTGTCTTAGCTTGATATGAATGAAAACTTGAATTTTATTAATATCTTGTTTTGATTTGATTACTTTGTGTGAATTTCATTGAATTGTGTTACAAATCATTACAGATATATTCATTTGATCCTATCAAATGGTATCAGAGCTGTTGGTAAGCTTTTAGTGATTGATTTTCGATTTAAGTTCATCGAACTTGAAAACCTAAAATCTCACTAAATCTGTGATTGAGATACAATTCAAGTGAAAATTTGTGAATTTCAGTTGTGTTTCATCATCAGAAACATGATTTGAAACACAATTAGCAGATCAATTCATCAAACTCAAGTAAATTGTTGAATTTGTTGTTCGAAAATGGCTTGAAGTTTCGAACTGAAATTTCAAAAATTGAGTGATTTGTTGTTGAAATTGAGGAAATTGATATTAAGAAGAATGTTTATCGACATAAAACTTGCTTAATTGAAAATTTTCAATTGAATTCATCAACATTTGAAGAATTTAGATGATTTGAGTCTGTTATATTCATATGAACATGATGAATGTAACGCATTAGGGTTGAAGTTTGCTGAAAAATTGTGTAAGTGTTAGGCGTTTGACTACTGTTTAGTCGCAACAAGACTGCGTAGACGTTTTCAGTTCAGACGTTTGATCACTTTTCGAGTGTCCAGACGTATCATTGTTGAGAAGTTTTTGAATTGTTTAGACGTTCGATAACTGTGTAGGCGCATCAACACTGTGTATACGCATTACAACTGTTCAGACGTTTTACAACTATTCAGACGCATCAATTTTAGACGTTTTTGGAAAATTTTTCTAAGGCATTCCCTTAGACGTTTATCAACTTAGACGCATCAACTGTTGAGACGTTTGAATACTGTTCAGACGTTTTAACCTTGATACTTAGAATTTTTTTTTTAAGAAAATTCTTTGAAAAACTTTTTCAAATTTTTTTAAAAAAATAAAAATTCAAAATATAAGAAAACAACAAAAATATAAGAATGGTAAAATCAAAAAATTCTGAAAACAGAGTTCCAAAACTTAAATATAGAGCTGATTTCAAAAATTGGTCTCTTAGACTAAAACAACATTTTAATTTCATTGACACTGATCTCTGGAAATCTATAGAAAAAGGACCATACATTCCTATAATAACTGATGGACCAGGCAGAGGATTTGTGTATACTAAAGATTCTCCAGAACCTTATCCAGAAGATGATCTTCAAGGAGATGATCTGAAAAGAGTTAAGAATGATATTAAAGCCTATTCATTAATGTGTAAAGGACTACCTTTGGAAGTTCTTACAAGGCTTGATGCATATCAAACTAGATATACACTATATAAAGCATTAAAGATCATTTGTGAAGGAGGTAAAGAGATTCAAAATTTAAAGAAACAAAAGCTTAAAAGACAATTAGAATTATTTCAACATTTGTCTAGAGAGACAATAAATCAAATGATGAATAGATTTGTTCAAATCATAACTGAGATGTCAACAGCTGTTATCAAACCTGATCTTGAAGATTTAAATCTCAGACTACTCAATGCTTTACCATCTTCATAGAAACAAACTGTAACACTACTAAAGCGTACTGAGAAGTTTCTAATAGATCTAGATCTTCTTATTTCAAAAATAGAATGAGTGGAGATTGATGAAAGCTCAAGGAACAATGATAGAGTAGCATCAATGTCTCAATATCAGTTTGTTGCTTCACCTGCAACCACCATAGAAAATGCATTCATGGCAAAGAGTGAGAAAAGTCCTAAAGAAGAAGGAGACTTGTTTGTAGGAGCATGATTTTTCACTGGCTCATCATTTACCAGTGCACCTGCATATACAACTCAGTCTCATTCTCAATCTCCTCCTAAACCACAGTCGCAATCATCAAATATTCTGATAGAGACTTCTTTATCATCTAACTCTGCTAAATCTAGCAAAGTTAAAGATGTGATTAACATCCTATTATAGGATGAAGAGTCCAAAACTGCATTTACTGCTTTTATGGCCAGCTTTCAAGCATATCAAGGTAGCCATTTAACTCAACTAGATTTTGTTTTACAGGATTTATTTGAGATGGATTCTGAAGATGTTGAAGAGATGGACCTGAACTGGCAGATGGTGATGATTGCCTACAGGACTCAAAAACATTCTTATGTCAACAAGAAATACAAGCCTAGTGCAAACAAGACTGTTGGATTTGACAAGTCAAAAGCTAGATGTTTCAACTGTAACAGTTATGGACACTTTTCAAGAGAATGCAAAGCTCCAAGGAATAATGGAGGAAGTGCTCATTCAAGCACAAATAATCAAAGGTTTCAACAAGCTCAAAAGACTTTTCAAAAGCCTTATCAAAGTCTTCCTATGCCAGAGCTTAAAGATGAAACCAAATCATCTGATGAAACAAAGAAAGCACTAGTAGTCAACATAAAAGATGGATATGATTGGAGTGCATATGCAGATCAATTTACAAATGACTTAACATCAAGTTTGTCTCTTATTGCAGAAATCGAAGAGGAAGATTGGTCAGAAAACAATGAACCAAAAGTGGAAAGTGATGAAGAGGAAGATAACTATGATTGGAGTGACAAGTCTGACCCTAAAGAGGATACAGAGGAAGTAGCTCTAATGGTTCAGTCTGATCAACCAAAGGTTAAATCTTCTACTTCATCATCTGAAACCACAGTTCCAAAATTTCCTGAAATACCATCAGAAGTAAGAGAAAAGCTTTGCACCAAATCATGCCTTGAACATGTTGAACACTACAAAAACTATTCATTCAAAATCTGTGAAAAGCTAAAACAAGAGGAATCTATGCATAATCAACTTAAATCTGATCATAAAACTGTAGATCAAAAGATTATCTCTCTTCAAAATTCATGGAACAAAACAATCAAAGATTTAGAAATTGTTACAAAACAACTAGAAGAGATGACCAAGAATCTTGAACAAGAGAAAATAGCACATGCTGCTACTCAAGTTGATCTAGCAAAAGTAAAGAGTTTGAAAATGATAGTAGAAAAAACTAATCAGTAAAAGGAAAGATAAACAAAAAGCAGGATTAGGTTTCACTCATGAGCCTATGCCTAAATCTATCACAAACACACTACCAGAGAATTTCAATACTCATGATCATTCACCTGAAAATAAAGCAAAGCTTAAAGCCTTTCAGATCAAAACCAAGAATGCAGAAGAAGAAAAAGAAAATGTCCAAGTGTTTGTTGAAAAAGATCAAGAAAAAATCAAAAATGGACATCCAATCAAGATAAAATCATATGAACCAAAACAACCAAAACAAAATATCTCTTCTGATCAAATTCATAATGTAATAGAAGAAGTCAGAATTCAAAACAAGGATAAACAACAGATAGGAACATCAGAAGATTCAAACACAATCAATATGAAACAATTTCAATGAGAAAAGGAATCTTCTTCTGATGATGTTCAATCTGAAAATAAACCAAGCTCTTCTAAATCAAAGAATCAAGAAGAAGAAAGAAATCTGCAAAAGCAACATCCGAACAAAACAAAAGTTCAGAAAATTTGATTAAAGCAACAATTCAAACAACAAAAATAAAACCAATTAAATTTATGTTAGCAGGTATGTTAAATATGAATTCTCTTTCAAATAATAAAGCAAATGTTATGAACAAATCAAACTCTGATCTAAAATCTAGTTCAGATTCAAAGACTTCCGCTGTAGCAAAAAGATTTGTTTCTAATACATTCAAGAAGGAAGTTCATGTTAAACAAATGAACAATAATCTGACACAAAATCAAACTGTGAAAAAATGAAAGACACAGCTTAACTATATGACACCAAAGTCAAACATTATGTCATTGTCAAAAGTTAACAAAAAGTTGTTTTTAACACCATAAAAGTACTGTGAAATTTGTGATATGAAAAATCACAATACTGCTGAGTGCTACTTCAACAAGTACTGTCACATATGTGACATGAGAAATCATTCGACAGCAGATTGTTACTATAACAAATATTGTACTTATTGTGATGAAAAGACTCACAACACTGCATATTGTTACTTTAGAATAGATCTCTCACTAGAAACTTTGCAAAATCAAACATAAGCAAAGGATTTGCTAATCCACAGTATTTGAGAAATCAAACTAATGGATTTCAAAGAGACATTAATCAACCTAATGTAGGTTTGAGATCTTTTCTTAAGAACAACTATATGAGCTCAAAACATAATATGCAAGAACACTTTATACCAAGATCTGTAAGGATGACTAATAAAAATGTTAGACATCAATACATTTCAAAAGATGATCAATCGAATGGTATGATTGTTCACAAAATAAATCAAACAATTTTCAGAATAAAATTGGTAAATTCATCAAAAATAACCTGATTTGAATAATCTCCATTATAAACAATTTACAATTTTGATAAATTTGGAAAGCCCAAGACCATTTCGGCTTGGGTAGATATTTCAACTTAACTTTCTTGTAGTGCAGGTACGCCAAAAAGACCAATCAATACATGGTATGTGGATAGTGGGTGTAGTCGGCACATGACAGGCAATACTGCCTTGTTACAAGATTTAAGTCAAAAGATGGAACTCACGTCGCCTTTGGTGGTGATGCTGGAGGAAAAATAACTAGAGAAGGAATAGTATCCAATGGGATAATAAGCTTTGATAGTCAACTTTTGTTCACAGTTGAACTTTAATCTTTTAATCGTATCTCAAATATGTGACAAATCTTATTCTATTCTATTTGATAATTCATTCTGTTATGTTTTGAAACCAGGTTTCAAGATAAGCAAAGATTGGGTGATTGTTACAGCTGAGAGAGACAGAGATGTATACAATTGGATATGTCTCAAGTTGATCCTTCAACTGAAACAACATGCCTAATTGCAAAGGCATCAAATGATGAAAGCCAGCTTTGGCATAGACGTCTCGGTCATTCAAATTTCAGAACATGAACAAGCTTGTAGCAGGAATCATGTCATTGGACTTCCATCCAAGAAGTTTGCAACAAATAATCACTGCTCAGCATGTTTGAAGGGAAAGCAACACAGAGCGTCTTATAAGTCCAAGCCTATAAACTCAACATCCAAACCTCTTCAGATGTTACATATGGACCTTTTTGGACCAACAAACGTCAGGAGTATTGGACGAAAATCATATTGTTTAGTTATCACTGATGACTTTACAAGATTTTCATGGGTTTTCTTTCTTTATGCCAAATCTGAAACAGCTGAATTATTAAAAGGATTTATCATTAAAGTTGAAAATCAATTAGACAACAAAGGGAAAATAATAAGAAGTGATAATGGAACAGAATTCAAAAATGCTAACATTGAAATGTTTTGTGCACAGAAAGGGATAGCTCATCAGTTCAGTGCTCCCAGAACGCCTCAACAAAATGGAGTTGCTGAAAGGAAGAATAGAACACTGATTGAAGCTGCTCGTTCTATGTTAGCTGATGCAAAAATACCTATCACTTTTTGGGATGAAGCAATATCAACTACTTGTTTTGTTCAGAATCGAATCTTAATTGTCAATGATAAACTGAAAACTCCATATGAGTTAATGTTTGGCAGAAAACCGAACATAATTTTTTAAAATCATTTGGTTGTCCTGTTATGATTCTTAATTCAAGTGATCAATTAGGACAATTTGATGCAAAATCTGATAATGGATTTTTCGTTGGATATTCATCAGTTTCAAAAGCCTATCGAGTCTACAACTCTAGGACGAATGTAATCCTTGAAACATTCAACGTTAAATTTATGGAAAATTCTTTTCCATAGTTTCAAATGGTCCTACATGGTTATTTGATCTAGATTCATTATCAAACTCTTTTCAATCCAATTTGTTTGATCAATCAAATTGTCTTAATTCTACAGATAAGAAGAACTCAAAAGGAGATCTTGGATCTTTCAGTGAAGACTCAGATTCTGATGACCCAGATGATTCAAACTCAGACTACCCATTTTTATCATTTGTGAAGGATTCAACAATTCAATACCATGAAAATACAGTTTCAGATCATTCAGAGTCAATTAATGAGGAAGAATCACAAAATTTTCCTAATGATGGTAATGTGTTTGTGATACCTGAGTCTGGAACATCATCTATTTTAGGTGATGTAGTTGATACAGGTAACTTTGATTACTTTGTCAACTCACCTACTCAAGTTCCAAATTTCAATCCACATTCTTCTACTTTGATACATGTGTTTTCGAACTTGAATCAAACAAATCTGGATGTTAATGTTCAATGTGATGAGATTACTACATCTTGCATTCACAAGAATCATCCAATTTCTCAGATTATTGGTTCATTGAATGAGAGAACAACAAGGAGTAAATCAGAACAAGCAAACATATGCTTATACTCTTGTTTTCTTTCTCAAATTGTTCCTAAAAATGTTACCAAAGCATTAAAGGACAATGGTTGGATAGAAGCCATGCAAGAAGAATTACTTCAATTCCGCAAACAAGAAGTGTGGAATTTGGTGGATCTACCTGAAGGAGAAAATGTAATTGGCATGAAATGGTTATTTAGAAATAAGACTGATGATCGTGGTGTTGTAATAAGGAACAAAGCAAGACGTGTTGCACAAGGATACACACAGGAACAAGGTATAGATTATGATGAAGTGTTTGCACCAGTTGCAAGACTTGAATCTATTCGAGTTTTTCTGGCTTATGCTTCATTCATGAAATTTAAGGTGTATCAAATGGATGTAAAGGGTGCATTTATATATGGTCCAATTACTGATGATGTATTTGTGAAGCAACCTCCAGGATTTGAGGATGCACAATTTCCACATCGAGTATATAAACTGAGTAAAGCTTTATATGGACTTCATCAAGCCCCTAGAATTTGGTAAGAGACGTTATCACAACACTTAATCCAACATGGATACACATGAGGGAAAATTGATCCAACTTTATTTATAAAGAAGGATAACAATGATCTTTTATGTGTACAAGTGTATGTTGATGATATCATATTTGGTTCTACATGTCCAAAATTGTGCAATGAATTTGAAGAAATAATGAAATCTCGATTTCAAATGAGTTCTATGGGAGAGATTAATTTATTTCTTGGACTTCAAGTCAAGCAAACTACAGATGGAATCTTCAGAAATCAAGAAAAGTTTGTTGACAAGCTCTTAAAGAAATTTAAGTAGCAAGACTGTCAGTCCATACGAACTCCAGCAGATGTTAACACCAAGATTGAACCTGATCCAAAAGGAAAATCTATTGACCAAACGTTATACAGATCAATGATTGGATCTTTGATGTATCTTACTGCATCTAGACGAGACATTATGTATGTTGTTTGTTTATGTGCCAGGTATCAATCAGACCCGAAAGAATCTCTCAAAATTGCTATCAAAAGAATATTCAGGTATCTCAAAGGTAAACAAGCCTTAGGGCTTTAGTATCCTTACGGCGGAAATTTTGAATTATATGGATATACTGATAGTGATTATGGTGGATGTTGTCAAGATAGAAATTCTACTTCGGGTGGGTGTCAATTTCTTGGTCCCAGATTAGTCTCATGGCAATGCAAGAAACAAACAAATGTCTCTCTTTCAACTGTAGAAGCTGAGTACATTGCTGCCTCAGCAGGATCTTCTCAAATCCTTTGGTTGCAAAATCAATTACTAGATTATGGATTCAACTTTCTTAAAACACCAATCTATATTGATAACACAGCTGCTATGTTCAAAACAGCTAATCCTGTTCAACACTCAAAAACAAAACATATCGAAATTCGATATCATTTTCTTAGAGCTAACTCTAAAAAGGATTAATCATATTGATTCAAATGGCAACGGAAAAACAATTGGCAGATCTATTTACTCAAGCCTTCCTACCAGGACGGTTTGAGTATTTAGTAGAATCTATAAATCATATATGATCTTCCTAGATCAAAAGATCATAATAAGTGATACTCTCATTGTTAATTGCCTGTTTATATTTTGTGTGTGTGTGAATTTATGTTTTTCATAGAAAAATCAAATTCAAAACTATATATATAAAAATACAAAAATAGAGTTTTTCTTTTAGAAAGGATTATGTTCTGCAACATGTGAGAAATGATAGTACCTTAGTGAGATCAGTTGCATACTTCACTCATTAATAAAGTCTAGACATGATCAGATATGATGTGTAGACAATATCTGACTATTTTACTGAAAAAGTAAATTCTTGTGATCAAACTAAACATACATGCTTGTGTGTATTCATCTGAGTACTTTTGAGTTGTTTTAGCTTATCAGAATGAATGTTTGTTAAGATACATCTCTCACACCTGTTGAAACTATGTGAAATCATGAGATCTGTTACAAAGCATCATTTCACTTCTCTGTTATGAGTCATCATAGACCTGGACTACTAAGTTATCCTTTGTTGTAAGTCATTACAGACCTGGATTCTTGTTTTGATGCAAAGAGATGCCAATGTGCACAACCTATTCAAATGAATAGTCAGAGCTTATCAAATGGTTATCCATGATCATACTCTATTAACTAAGTAATATGAACTCTGGTGATATCTATGTTTCAGGTAATAAGTTGAGCATGTGTTCTTTCTTACATTTCATGATGATAGTTGAATTCTCTTAGTCTTTGTATGCTTTACATCATGTCATATCTAAATCAACACTAATCAATCCAAGAATTGAAAAGTAAGTGAGTTGATAGTTGTGTCAAAAACACTCATTGTCTATCCTTAGATCTTGTGTCTCCTTTGCTGTGACATCACTGATGTGGAACACACTTGATGAGGATTTATTCATTGTCTATGACTCTCCACATTTATTTTATTTTAATATGCTGATCTTCATTAATATAATCTCTCTGTAGACATTTATTCTATGTTTAATTTTTAGATTTTAATTATATATTCTTTTTCCTTTTATGCATGTCTTTGTGTGTGAAGGCAATGTCACAATGTGTTGTGTGATCTTATTCTCTTTCATAAGAAACTCATAATTTTTTCAAACTTAAAATTTTAGGGGGAGTAATAAATGAAAGAGTTGTTCTCAAAAAATATTCAATAATCATAATCAAATTTTGAAATGTTGAATTGAAAGGATGATGCTTTATGTTCAAAGTATTTGTGTAAACTGAAAAAGAATGTGTTTGAAAATTACAATATGATTATACATAATCTTTGCAAATAAATGATTTTTAAGTTGAAAATTAGATGATATTTGATTTTATGTTGAGACTAAAATGAAGGGACAAAAGAAATTCAAAAAGAAATAATAATAAAAAAAATTAAATTGAAAGTGCAAAATGCAAAAAGTTCAAAATTTGGGGATCTAAATGGTAAAAGTGTGAAAGTGAAGAAATTGGAAATCACAAGTGTTTAAATCATGAAATTCAAGTCATGCACCTAAACAGTGCACATGCGCCTCAATAGGAGCATGATGAAATTTCTAGGATTATACAAATGTTTGATTCATTCCCATGCGTCTAAAGAGTTGTAATATGTCTGAAAATTCAAGGGTTGAGCATTTGTGATAATCCCATGCGTCTAAATAGTGTGTTAGACATATGTGATGTCTCATGCCTCTGCATAGTTTCAAAATTTTAAGTGCTAGACGTTTTACAAAGTTCATGCGTCTGAACAGTGCAAAAGCGCCTAAACAGTGCTTATGCGTCTAAACAGTTCTTATGCGTCTGACTTAAAAGGCACAACAGTGCTCATGCATCTAACAAAATAAGTGAATTCTAGGTTTTCATAGTCCCAAACATGGACCATACGTCTGAACAGGGCTCATGCGCCTAAAATTTCACTTATATATATTGAACACTTATGCGTATTTTTCATTCACACTTCAAAATTCTCAGAACCAAAACCCTTGAACTACGTCTATCGAGCATAAACACAACCTTATTTCATCTGAAATCAATCAAATCCTTTGACTATACATTGCATTTGAATATATAAACATAAGTTTGTGATTCAAATACATAAAATTTGGATTAAATCAGTGATTTGTAAGAGACGGTTGAATGCTATTTGGGCGTTCGAACCAATATAATCCAAGTTTAAACAGATCAAATAAGTATTATATCAAAAATTGATACTGGATTAGTGATGAGAACACATTTGCGAGTCTGTTGATGTATTGTTTTGATGTTAAAGTGAAAATTTTTTTATGATGAAATCAGTCGACTTTGCATAGTCGAAGAAGAAGATGATGAACAGACAATCAATTTTTGAACAAAAATAAAAAAAATTAAAATTAAATCAAAATTGAAATGTTAAATAATTAATTCAAAATGAATTAAGATAAATTTCAAAAGTCAAATAATACAAATTCAAAAGTAATACAAATTGAAATCTTAATTCAATAGTAAAAATAAAAGTAAAAATAAAAAAGTCAAATTCAAAGGTTAAAAAATTCGAAGTCATATATAGAAATAAATTTCATTAAATCAATATTCGATGTTCTCATAATTCTTTTGTTGTGTTTTGCAGATGGCAGAATTAAAATTTGAGTCAATACACAATGTAGCTGCTTTCTTAGATGATGAAAACAGAGAAGCTACAAGATATGAAGATATTATCAGATTCTTACTAAGAACAAAATATGTGTATGCCATGTGTGCAAGGCGATGATAAATAGAAGAATGATTAATAAATTCTGGAGAACTGCTCAAGTTGAAATAGATGATCAAGGAAATAAAGTCTTAAGAGCCTTTATCACTTCAGAAAAAATGCTTGAAGTTTCTGAAGAAGCAATTAGACAAGCTTTAAGATTGGGAGATAATGATCCTGAAGATTTATCTGAATATACATTTAATGAGTGTAGAGAAGTTTTTCTACAGATGGGTCATCCTGATCATTTCCCTAAGAAACAATTTTTCAGAGCTCGTGTATTTAAGCATTGGAAGCTTTTATGCTATATCTTTCAACATTGCATGTCAAAAAGAAGTGCGGGTTAGGATTCATTCCCTGTTGACATTGCATCTCCAATTATAGCCTTATCCACACACAGAAGATTTAATATGGCTAAGTGGATAATGAATGGATTCATTTTTAATCTGGAAAGAGGAGTAAGGCATAAGTATCTGATGTACCCAAGATTTCTTCAACTTCTCATTAATGATGCAAATCCAGATTTGTATGCTGAAGAAGTTATTGGTGATAAGATTCAGCTAGTGCACATGTCAGAGAGTGTGTACAAAAGACTGGCAATGATCACTGGTGCTCAAAACATTCAAGTTTTTGATTATATCAGGAATGTATCAATGGATGAAGTTGATATTACTTAGCCACACTTCCATTTAACTGAAGAAGAACCAATAGATCCAAATGATCTGATTGAAGATGTAGAAGTTGATGAAGAAAGTGATCATGATATGTCTGAAGTTTCATCAAGTGAAGAAAGTGATGATGATGATGACAATAATGATATCACTAAAGTAAATCAAGAAGGAAATGAAGAAGGGAATGTTGAAGATACTGAAAATCAGCCACAGGCTATGATTGAAGAAAATGTTGAGAAAGCTGTAACAGAAAGGAATTCTCAAAATCAAACATCTGATTCTGATTTTATTAATGATATTTCATTCAATCAAATATTTGAAATTGATACAAATGAAGGAGCAGAAGAAATCCCTGTTAGTATGTCACACAATGTGTCTATACAAACAGAGGAAATAGTTGAAGTTGATGAGATTGAAAGACTGAAAGAAGAAAATGTAAACAAAGAAAAAGAGATTGAGAGTTGAAAGTTGAAAATGAAAGAATGAAAGAGATAATCAGTTCTTGTGAAAAAGAAGTTCAAAAGCTCAAAGATGAAAATTTAAAGTTGTCTCAAGAAAATGTGTTAAAAGATGAAAAGATTGTTATTTTGCCCAAGATAAAGAAGATGTGATAAAGAAATTTGAAGTTATGATTAAAGATTATGATAGTCTTCAGGAGAAATTTAAGAAGTTATCTGAAGAAAATGAAAATCTTAAAGCTAAATTGATAAAGGAAAGAGAAGCTCAAAAAACTATATCTCCAGTACATGTGATTAGTACTGAGATGCATATTGAAGAAAATCTTGAGCAAAGAAAAGGCAAACGGAAAGTAAATAAATCAGAAGATGTTGATCAAACTGAATCCTCGTCTAAATTTCAAAGAACTCAAGAATTGCTTGAAGAGCAAAATGTTCAAGAACAGATTGATGCTTTAGATGATATTGAAGAACATATAATGATGATTGGTATGATGAAGTTATTGAGAATGAAGATATTGATGAAGCTGAATTTGTGTCATATTTCTCTTCACAAGAACATATACAAGAACAAGATGAAGTACCACAGGATTTTGAAGAGACTATAACTATCTTGTGAACATGAAATACAATCGAGTGTATTTGGATGGACTGACTGTTTCTTAAATTAATGATGAATATGAGAAATGCATCTATGCTGAGTCAGTTGCTTCAATAGACCCAAATGAGATAGTGGTTGAGCATGGTGAATGGATAAGAACAAAGGAGGTTATAAATGTAGAAGAACTGTCAAGTTCTGAGCTGCACCATCCTGATCCTGATGATATGAGTATTCCCGCTCTTAGATCATGGTTGCAAGCTAGAAATTACCCTTGGAGGAAGCTGAAGAGATTACATTTGTATCTCTAAGAAATATTGTAAGAAGCTTTCAAGAAACTGAGAAACAAATGAAGAAAATGATAGTGCTTGATACAGATAACCCTCAGTATCTTGAGATAACAAAAAGAACAAGAATGTTAAAACCTCAGGAAATAAAACAAATGTCAAGATTTGATGATGCTCATGCTCATAGAAAACAATTAATGGAAATGTTTGTTGATCCAGAAAGACAGACTTATAAAGCATCAACTAATCAAAGGCATATTCTCGATAGTTCAAGAACAACCGGAGATTTGGTAAGAAATATATTGCAAAAAGGTCAATGAGTTGCTGAATTGTCGAATGCAATGATTGCTCCAGATTTTACAAACCAAGTAAAGATCATTGCATGGAAGTATGATGAAGTGTTTGATGCCTTCTTGATAAAGAGAGTAAATGTTGTATGTGATGTTTATCATTTTTACTCTAGTATCATAAAACTTCTTGTGCAAGACTTAAAAGAGCTTAATAGATTACCTCTGATCAATCATATTGATTCAAAGCGTGGGAAGATGTTTGTGGAATTATTAAGACGTGGATTGGATAGATCAAGTATTTTCTTAACACAAGATGTGATCAAGAAGACAAGGAGTATTTTGTTACTTTGAAGAAAAACAAGAAACTTAAGGGAGTTCAATCAGAAGAAGAACATTCGTTGATAGAATTTTGTGATAAATATTTTGAAAAAGTTACAACTCTTGGACTAAAAGTGATTGACGGTAATCAAAACTCAAAGCCAATTCTCAGATGGTTTTATAACACTGAGACATTTGAGCTGAAGTTAGTCCGAAATCTAGAAAGATAGGATGAGGACATGATTACTTTATTTCAAGTTTTTGAGCTAAAACTGTTACATCCAAGTTATATCTCATTTTTGTCAGTACAAAAATTTGAGAAAGTTTCTCCTGAAATGGCTGAGCAAGACAAGAAATATTTCATTTCTATTATCAATGTGATGAATGTTGCTATGGAAAGGATTTCTTTGAGAAAAGTGCTTGCGTATTCCAACATTGTTAAGAAAGATATTAAAGATATTGAATTCATGAGAATATCAAGGAAAGGGGTCTTAGGAGTGTACTCAAAGGAAAGTAACAAACCTATTGAGTTATATGCTAACATTGATATTTCATGTCTTTCAAAAGATACATTGGAGAAAATGGACAAGATGGAGATTAAAACAAATGAAGCTAAACCAGAACAAGGCATTCTTGCAAGTAAATTCAAGTTTGCTATATCAAAAGCTTTGAAAGAGTTAGATATGTACAAACAGAAGCCAATGTTCAAAGTCAAAGAAGAACCAGCAGATTTCTTTGAATGATGAAGTCAAGCTGAAGATAGAGTTGAAGATAGAGTTAGCAGTCAAGCTTGAAGATTTTGAAGACTGAAGACCATGTCAATCTTAGGGGGAGTATTGTTAAGTGCTCTAAGAAAGATTATCATGTGGTCTTTATTTGTCTGTTGATATTTTCTAATAGTATATGGACTATTTCTGTAATTTGTTAGTTCCTTTACTTTGTGTTTTCAGTATAAATAGCTTAGATTTGCAGGTAGATAGCAACGAATACACAAGATATTCAAATTTGCTTTTCATACTTCTAATTGTCTTAGCTTGATATGAATGAAAACTTGAATTTTATTGATATCTTGTTTTGATTTGATTACTTTGTGTGAATTTCATTGAATTGTGTTACAAATCATCACAGATATATTCATTTGATCCTATCATACAACTGATGAAGTATCATTTGAATGTAGATTCCTACATGAGACAAGTGAAATTAATCAAATGACTTTGTAAATGTGTCAATATCAAACAACCACTCAGGACCATATGTAGATTTGGGAAACAAATGTTCCTTGAATTGAACATTTGTAGATTCATCAATAATTTTTAATCGAGGATTAAACACTCTATAAGCCTTTCAAACAGAAGAATAACCTACAAAGAATCCTTCATCAGACTTGGATGAAAATTTTCCCAAATGATCACGAGTGTTTAATATTGAGACTAGACAACCAAATGATTTGAGGAATCCAATAAATGGTTTCCTATGAAAGATCAGTTCATAAGGTGTCATGTTACTTTCTTTAACAATCAGAGTTCGATTTTGCACAAAGCACGATGTGTTAACTGCTTCTGCCCAGAAGGTGATTGGTAGTTTAGCATCGGATAGCATCGTTCTTGTTGAGTCAATTAGTGTTCTATTTCGCCTTTCAGCTACCCCATTTTGTTGAGGAGTTCTAGCTGCACTGAATTGATGAGCAATGCCTTTGGTTGCACAAAAAGAATTCATATTTTCATTTTTGAACTCTGTACCATTATCACTTCTTATTATTTTGACCTTAAGATCAAGTTGATTTTCAATTTTAGTGATAAATTCTTGTATGATTTGGGATGCCTCATTTTTATGAAGTAGGAAGAACACCCATATGAATCATGAAAAGCATCAATGATCACTAAACAATATTGTTTCTTTCTAATACTCATTACATGAGTTGGTCCAAATAGATCCATGTGAAGTAGCTTCAATGGGGTATTGTTAGTGTTCACAAGCTTGGTTTTGTGAGACGATTTGTGTTGTTTTCCTTTGAGGCACGCTGAACATTGATCAATAAAATTAAATTCTCTTGGAGGAAGACCAATAACATGGTTTCCTTTGACCAACTTGTTCATGTTATTAAAGTTTGTGTGCCCCCAAACGTCTATGCCAAAGCTGTGACTCATCAAATGATGCTTTAGACAAAAGACATGTTTCTTCTTTAGGTGATGCAGAACATAGGTTTAAGGCATATGTATTATTTTTCCTTGGTGTCTTTAAGACAACCCATTCTTCAGAGATCTGAAATCCAGGTTTCAAAATATAGCAATGAGTGTCTGTAAAGTGAGTGGAATATTTCTTGTCAAAAATCTGAGACACGCTTAGCAGATTGAATTTAGCTGTTCACAGTAGTTCACTCTGTCAAAGCTCAGCATCCCATTTGTCACAGATCCTTCTCCTGTGATTCTACCACCCTCTGAATCTCCACTGAATGACACAGTGGTTCCTTGTATGTGCTTGAAGTCATGAAGGAGGGAACGATCTCCAGTCATGTATCAGGAGCATCCACTGTCTACGTACCAAAGGCTATTAGACCTGTATGGATGAACCTGCAAGCAAAAATAACTAATTAGAATTAGGAACCCAAGCCATGATGGTCTTGGGTTTCCCGTTCCTATTCATGATGGTGACTTCTTGGTATTTCCCTCTAAATTGTAGTGTAGTTGGAGTTGTCCTGGGTGAATTTTGGTAATGAATTGGGTTAGTCATCTCATCAATATCCACTGAAGATTCAGATGAGTAATGAAATCATTGGTCTCTGTTCCTTTGTAGAAATTTACCCCGTTTTTCATTATCAAAAGTTGGTTTTTGTTTTGGTAGGTCAGTTTTGTGTTTCATTGTAAAATGTTTTCTTTGACCCTTCCATAATTTCCTCAAAGTGTTCCTGTCATTTATTGATCTAGAAGTCCTAGATTGATCATTATAAAAATGAGGTCTGCCAGAAGGTGTGAGAGTGGATGTTTTTTAGATGGGCTTGTGTTGGGGAATTCTCAAACGCTTCTGATTGAAGTAACAATCATATGTATTGTGATTGTTCATGTCACAGGCTGAACAATACTTGTTGAAATAGCAGTTTTTGGTGGAATGATTGTTCATGTCACAGATAGAACAATATTGATTAAAAAAGCATTCATCTGTCTTGTGATTGAACATTTCACAAATGTCACAATACATTTGTTTGTTTCTTGAATCAGATTTTTCCTTGTGTGACTCAATCGATATTTTTTTTTGATGAGTCACTTTCTTTTCTTTGTGGGATGAATCAGAATCGGCCCTTTTTGTAGTTTGTTTCACAACACTACCTTTGTTTGTTTTTCTAGGTTGTTTATGTTTCTTCAACCTACTTCTTACCTCCGTTTCTAACTGTTCAACATGTTTGTTATTACATATATCAAACCCAACTCCCTGCCTTAATCTTGAAGACTGAGGGTCTGACACTAGTTTAGATGTTGAATACAGTAAGCATGTTTGTTTCTTTTGTAGTGAAACCTTTTCTGATATGCTTGAATTGTTTTGAGATAAGATCTCATTATCAGAACTGTTGTCAGTAGTGGGTTTAACTAACTTCACGTATTTCTTTTTACCTTGTAACACAGAGGTATGAAGTTTATAAAAGGGACAATTGTTATTACGGGGCTTGATGGTTTCATGACACTCACTGTCTTGTCTGAGCACTCTTTGATTTTGATTGGGTGACCTAACTTTATTTTATCCTCATTTGTTTCAATATAAACATCAGGTTTGTTTTGAGGATTGGTTACCTGTTTTACTACAGATTTAGGTTCCATAGTTTTACCTTCAATTGCTTCAGTGAGTGAGACAGACTCAGGCATGATAGTGTAGTTGTCATTATATGATGGAGGACATGAATTATACCCAATCCCTGACATGTCCTTTGGATCCTTTTGGGAATCAAGCATCTCTTGCAGCTTGACTGAAGACATTTGAAACTTTTCAAGTTTCTGTATAATTTCATATGCCCAAAATACATAGAATATTGATACGGTTAGTACGTCATGATCCAAGTCAGGTTATACCCAATAACAGCTATACAAACACCAAAAAAATATTATTTATTTGTTGATAAGATCATACAATAAATATTGACACCTATTTAGTAAATTGGTTTTCTAAATATTGCTTTTGTGAAAGAACAATATTATGTGGATAATTTGTTCATGAGATATTTATTTGATACATTATTTAAGATTGGTTAAATAATGTCAAATAAAAGTATGTCATATTATAAAATTAGACTATGTTTAATTTTATAACTTAATATGCTTGGAGTGTAGTTTTATAAAATTTAAAAAGGGTGGGAAAACCCTTTTTTGGATGGGTTTGCGGCCGCCCAAAGGTTCATTGGGATGAACATTTTGTCTTGGCTTCTACAAGACTTAATTCATTCATTCAAGCAACCTATCATGGCTACACTTTCTCTCACACACACAAAGCAACTTTTCTCTCTTGGAAGCTAGCCATTTTCGGATTTGAAGAAGCAAAAACAAGGCTGAAAAATTCGTTTTTCTTAGTTGTTTTGGCTGATTTGGATTGCTCTTCTAAGGGTTTTTCATGTGGTGTAAAGCTCCCTAACAAAGAAAGGTGTTTGGTGGAAGCTTGTGGTATTACAACTTGAGGTTCTCTTCTTTGAGGGCTGCATAAACAATATCATCATCATCTTCATCTCATCCTCCTTTCGTTCGTTTTTGAAGGCTGCAGAAAGGTAGTTATGGCAGACCCCTGTGGCTATCATATTATGTTGTTTTATATTCTCATAGCATGCTCTTTCACATACAATGATCCTTTGACATTTGGGTTTGTTTTATACATTTATATGGTCACCTAAAGAACATGTTTTTCAGCTTTTAAGTAAGTTTAAAATGTTGTCTTTCCGCTGCGTTTTCAGAATGTTTAAGAGGTTAAACTATGATCTTGTGTTCAAACAAATCCTTCAATGGCATCTAGAGCCGTTATGTGGATAGCATGCTTGTTAGTATGCTTATAAAATTTGTTTTATGGGATTTTATAACCCTTTTAAGGGCTGAATGTTCTTGTATATTGAATCCCCAAGCTTTCAAGGTTATATCACACATGCTTGTGATTAAACCTTGAAAGATATGTATAATGATATGTATATTGTTTGGACTATGTTTGAAACCCGTATTTTTAGTTTATGTTGGCTGAAAATGTGGGTTTTAATGGGGATTCTTAGTTTATTTTGGATGATATGATGTATGTTCATGTTGGTGCATAACCTAGCTTGACCTTGTGTTGTTATGGTTTGGATTGAATGTTTTATTTGATTGTATCATTCAATGGGGTTGTATATAAACTTGTGCTTTGTTTAAAATGTATTTTGTCTATTTATTCATTGGAATGTAATAATAGATTAGGAGTAATTTCTTTTACTAGAAAATATGTATTAGGATATATATATTTTGTAAAAGAAGATGCTCGGGAAGGAAGCACAAGAAGAAGACACAAAAGAAGGACTTGAAGCATATGGATGCAAGTTCAAGTGGGAGTCTATGTTGATCTCATTTTGTGTCATTTTCAACCCTTAAGAAAGACCAAATGACCACACTTGTGATGGCAAACAAGTGTGGTCACATTAGTAGCTATGGTTATGCACATTATGGTTGTTTATATTATGCTTGTTTGATTGTGGCTTTATGAATGATTGTATGATATTTGAATATGATTAACAATCTCAATAAAATGATCTTAACAAGCTAATAAAAAAATGGTTCTTAATCATTAAGTGTAAATAAATGGTTATCAAAAGGAGTAATGATTTTATGATAAAATGGATTTTATTAAAAGGACCATAGGGTATCTTGTATTTGAAAGCATGCAAATACAAGTACATAGAGTTTTCTAAACTAGATTATGGAATCTCTAAACTTTTGACCAACAAGTTTAAGACCGTCCTTTTGCACAACACTTGAGTCATTTGGAAACTCTTAATGGGATAAAGGTCACCTAACCATTTAGAGGGAACTTGTGATTTAAGGTGGGGATACCACATCGGTGGGATAAAGGTCACCTAACCACTTATGTGGGTAAACTCACACGTGTGTGCAAGTAGGGTAACTTGATTTGCAAACCATGTTAAATGGATCACCTAAATATGGTTTCCAAATGGTGTTGATGGGATTAACATGCCGACTTTACATATGATGTTTAAGTCGATCCCATACCTCTAGAAGTTGCAAATGGTTGCAACAGTCAATCGTTGACCACCTTATTAATTTAAATCGTGGGATAAAGGTCACCTAACCACAATTTAAATGTAATGTTGGGTTCTAGATTTTAATATAAAAATAACCTTAAAAGGCTTTAATTGTTAAAATAGCAATATCGAAAATACTTAATAGATCTTTGTTAAACTTTGCGGATGGCCACCCATAATGACAGTCATGATAACTCATCCGCGTCCACCCAATAATTACGAGTGATCCTCCAAAAGGAACGTCTAAATCATAACAACTTTATTGATTGGTATCGAAACTTGAGAATCGTTCTCAAGCAAGAGAGAAGATCATATATCTTAGACGACCCTATCCCCGATCAACCTACTGAGGATGATGAGGAGGCCTACAACGATTGGCTGAAGTACACTGAGGACTCCGTCCAAGTGTCTTGTCTCATGCTAGCGAGCATGACTCTGGATCTCCAAAAGAAGTATGAACATCACGGAGCTTATGACATGATAACCCAGCTGAAGGAAACGTTCCAACAGCAAGCAAGGGTTGAGCACTTCGAAACGGTTCGAGCACTCCATGCATGTCGTATGGACGATAACCAATCTGTTTTATCTTATGTACTTAAGATGAAAAGGCATATTAACCGCCTCGAGAGGCTTAATTTTCCTGTCTCAAAGGAATTGGCCACGGATTTGATCCTTAATGGCCTTACCAAGAAGTTTGAGACATTTGTGTTGAATTACAACATGAATGCATGGGACAAGAGCATTGGTGAACTTCACTCAATGCTTAGAACGGCCGAGGCGGCCATGGGTAAAAGGGTTTTACCCGTTCTCACCATCAATGAAGGTGGGAACAAGAAAAGGCCTCATCCCGCACCCAAGGCAAAGGTTGCCAAGGGGAAGGGACCCGTATGGGGAAAGGAGAAAGGGGTGGCAAGGGTGCCACCCAAACCTCAAGAGAAGAAGCAAAAGGTTGCTACCAATGACCCATGCTTCAAGTGTGGGGAGATTGGACATTGGGCAAGAAATTGTCCTGTCCATCTCCAAGAGTTGAACGCCAAGAGGGATGCCGGGCAGACCTCAGGTACAATATACATGATTCATATTGATCTTAATGTTACATCTTCTAACACATGGGTATTGGATACCGATGTGGAACTCATATTTGCAATTTGTTGCAGGGGTTCACAAGAAGTAGGAACTTCAATCAAGGGGATGTTAGTCTCTTCATGGGCAATGGAACCAAAGTCCAAGTCCAAGCTCGTGGGGACTACATCCTAAAACTTCCAAGTGGCTTGGATGTTATTTTGAAGAATGTTTTGTATGCTCCTAGTCTGACTAGGAACATTACTTCTGTATCCCAATTAAGACTTTATGATTATGTATTATCTTTTGTTGAAAATGATATTCATCTTTCTTTAAAATGATATGTTCTATTTTAAAGCTATACCCATTAATGGTATTTATGAATTGGTTCATGAAAATACTTTAAATAGTTCATTGTACCAAACTAGCACCAAGAAACTCAAGTTGGATTTGAGTGATACCTATCTTTGGCATTGTCGTCTTGGTCATATAAACAAGAAACGCAGACAAACACTTCAAAAGAATGGTCTTTTAAAAACGAATGAATGTGATTCATTTGATGTATGTGAATCTTGTTTACAATGTAAAATGACTAAGGCATCCTTTAGTGGAACTAACGAAAGGGTAAAAGATTTATTAGGAATCATACATTCGGATGTATGTGGTCCTTTTAAGCCAATGACTAGGAATGGTGAAAGATACTTCATTACCTTTACCGACGATTATAGCCGCTATGGGTATGTGTACTTATTAAGGCATAAAGATTAAGCTTTTGAAATGTTCAAAATCTTCAAGAATGAAGTGGAAAATCACCTCAACAAAGTCAATTAAAGTTCTTCGTACCAATAGAGGAGGTGAATACCTAAGTGATGCTTTTCAAGATCATCTTAGGAGTTATGGGATTGTCTCACAACTCACTCCACCTGGAACACCACAACACAATGGTGTGTCTGAGAGGAGGAATCGAACCTTATTGGATATGGTCCGATCTATGATGGCTAGAAGCACATTACCTCTATCATTTTGGGGTTTCGCTTTGCTCTCCGCGGCCCGTATTTTAAATATGGCCCCAACCAAAAAGGTGGAAAGGACACCTTTTGAGATATGGCATGGAAGAGTTCCATCCCTATCATACTTAAGGATCTGGGGTTGTGAGGCTTACGTTAAGACTCCTACCCCAAACAAATTGGAAGCCCGATCCACCAAGTGTATCTTTATTGGATATCCTAGAGATTCTATGGGATATTATTTCTATGATCCATTGGAAAAAAATGTGTTTGTTGCCAGAAAGGGTGAGTTCTTGGAGGCAAAGTTCCTTATGGAAGAACTAGCAATAGACAGCGGATCTTGAGGAGGATCAAGAACCACAACGCGATGCACGTTTGGTTGAAACTAGCACTCAACATGAGGATGTTGAGGATGATCAAGCGGTTGATCATACACACAAAACGTTCGCAGAAGTGGTAGAACTAGTAATCCACCTGAAAGATATGGATTTTTCATGGACGGATGCTATGTGGTAGATTCAGATGAACCAACCACATACCAAATGCAGTGTCCAATTTGGATTGTGACAAATGGCTCGAGGCCATGAACGTTGAGATGCAATCCATGTATGACAATCAAGTTTGGGAACTTGTTGTGCCACCTCTTAATTCCAAGTAGTTGGAAGTAAGTGGTTTTCAAGAAGAAAACCGATATGAATGGAAACTTGGATACTTATAAAGCTAGACTTGTAGCAAAGGGTTTCACTCAAACTCAAGGGTTGATTATGATGAAACCTTCTCACCTGTTGCGATGCTAAGTCTATAAGCATATTGTTTGCCATAGCTGCTCATTATGATTATGAGATTTGGCAAATGGATGTCAAAACGGCTTTCCTAAATGGATATCTTGAGGAAGATGTCTATATGGTTCAGCCTGAAGGTTTTGTCGATCCAAAAATCCTAATAAAGTATGCAAGTTAAAGAAATCAATCTATGGATTGAAACAAGCATCAAGAAGCTGGAATCATCGTTTTGATGAGGAGGTAAAGAAATTTGGCTTCATCAAAAACGCTGATGAGGCTTGTGTGTATAAGAAGGTTAGTGGGAGCACAATAACTTTCCTAGTATTGTATGTTGATGACATACTACTATTTGGAGATGACATTCCAACCTTGGAAGGGTAAAAACCTGGCTTGGAAGTTGTTTTTCCATCAAGGATCTTGGTGAAGCCGCCAATATTCTGGGAATCAAATCTATAGGGATAGATCAAGGCGGTTGATTGGTTTAAATCAAAGTGCATACATTGATAAAATCTTGAAAAGTTCAAGATGGAGAACTCTAAGAAATGCACCGTACCTATTCAAAGAGGAACGATATTGAGTACGACTCAATGTCCTAGCTCAAGGGATGAGCAAGATAAAATGAAGGCAATCCCATATGCATCTGCTATTGGATCCATCATGTATGCAATGATATGCACTCGACCGGACGTATCATGCGCCTTAAGCATGACAAGCCGTTACCAGCAAAATCCTGGAAACAGTCATTGGATGGCTGTTAAGAACATACTTAAGTACCTAAGGAGGACAAGAGATATGTTCCTAATCTATGGATCTGGTGATGAGGAACTTTTTGTAAAAGGTTACACGGATGCGAGTTTCCAAACCGATCGTGATGATTCTCGATCACAATCACGATATATTTTCATTCTGAATGGAGGAGCGGTCTCATGGAAGAGCTCCAAACAGGATGTGGTGGCTCTATCAACTACAGAATCAGAATACGTCGCCGCTTCATTGGCAGCTCAAGAAGCTGCATGGTTGAAGAATATATTGCCGATCTAGGGGTTGTCCCTTCCATTCAGGACCCCCTGGAGATCTTTTGTGATAATGAGGGTGCGATTACTCAAATCAAGGAGCCTCGTGCTCATCAAAAGACTAGGCACATTGAGCGGAGATTCAACTACATACGAGATGAAGTTGAAAAGGGAAAGATATGTATTCGCAAAGTTCACACGGATCAAAACATTGCGGATCCTCTCACGAAGCTCCTTGAAAAGGCAAAGCATGAAGGTCATACTTGTGCCATGGGACTTCGATATTCTAGTGATTGGACTTGATCTGTAAATTTTGTATTTGGATATATGGAACTCTTTTATTTGAATAAAATTATTTGTTATAATGTTTCAATTAATGTTCCAATTTAGCATGTTTAATCCATGAGTAAATTGTTTACTCTAAATGTCCATAGTCGTTCATAATTGTGGGAACAAGTGTGAGGGTAAGATTATTATGAACTTGGATTGGTTGATATTCGTAAGGAATGAATATAGAGCAATTGGTTGCTACCAAGGTTCATAGATATTTGCGGGATGCAAATATTGGACTGACCCGCATCTCAAATTTTACTATATAGAATCTTATTGATTGATCATAAGTAAATTGAGTAAAGGCGAATATTATTTGGTATCCTCCGACCTGAGATACATATTGGGTTTTGATATTCACCAAGTATTATACCTTGAGCTAATTCTTCACTGTCTTGAAATAGTGGACAACACATAAGGGTATATTCAGGTATGACACGAGGTGTCTTTGAGAAACGTATGTAGTCAAGATGGAATTTGTTCCTCTTATTCGTTGAGAGTTAGGTGTCTAAGGCCTGATAAGTTAAATCAACAAGGAATGATCATTCTGTGTTCTTGGATTTAACATGACATCTGTAACAAAAGGATAGATAATTGATTCACCTAAATCATTTCAAGTAGGATACTTGAATAAGAATGTTATTGAATGGCTATAAGTCATGCGTGTTAAGGGTAGTAAACCATTGTTAGGCGGTATTTACTGCTTGCATCAATCTCCTATGTGTCTTGTGCAAGTGGGAGATTGTATAATTTGATATGCCCAAAATACATAGAATATTGATGCGGTTAGTACGTCATGATCCAGGTCGGGTTATACCCAATAACAAGCTATACAAACACCAAAAAAAAATTATTAATTTGTTGATAAGATCATACAATAAATATTGACACCTATTTAGTAAATTGGTTTTCTAAATATTGCTTTTGTGAAGAACAATATTATGTGGATAATTTGTTCATGAGATATTTGTTTGATACATTATTTAAGATTGGTTAAATAATGTCAAATAAAAGTATGTCATGTTATAAAATTAGACTATGTTTAATTTTATAACTTAATATGCTTGGAGTGTAGTTTTATAAAATTTAAAAAGGGTGGGAAAACCTTTTTGGATGGGGTTTGCGGCCGCCCAAAGGTTCATTGGGATGAACATTTTGTCTTGGCTTCTACAAGACTTAATTCATTCATTCAAGCAACCTATCTTGGCTACACTTTCTCTCACACACACAAAGCAACTTTTCTCTCTTGAAGCTAGCCATTTTCGGATTTGAAGAAGCAAAAACAGGGTGAAATTCGTTTTTCTTAGTTGTTTTGCTGATTTGGATTGCTCTTCTAAGGGGTTTTCATGTGGTGTAAAGCTCCCTAACAAAGCAAGGTGTTTGGTGGAAGCTTGTGGGTATTACAACTTGAGGTTCTCTTCTTTGAGGGCTGCATAAACAATATCATCATCATCTTCATCTCATCCTCCTTTCATTCGTTTTTGAAGGCTGCAGAAAGGTAGTTATGGCAGCCCCTTGTGGCTGTCATAATATGTTGTTTTATGTTCTCATAGCATGCTCTTTCACATACAATGATCCTTTGACATTTGGGTTTGTTTTATACATTTATATGGTCACCTAAAGAACATGTTTTTCAGCTTTTAAGTAAGTTTAAAATGTTGTCTTTCCGCTGCATTTTCAGAATGTTTAAGAGGTTAAACTATGATCTTGTGTTCAAACAAACCCTTCAGTTTCACTTCAGTCATTGAGTGTTGAGCCTTAGATTGAGCTAATTTTTCAGTAAGTAGCTCATTCTCAGCTGCAAGAGAGTATTCTCACCATGCAGTTTTTCTATGTCAAAATGAGAGATTTGATTTTGATTTCAAAGTTTTTTATTTCCCTCTTCATCATTTTTGACTTCACCTTTTCTTCTTTGATTTTATAAGCCAGTTTATGGTTATGTTCCCTATACCCTTGCAATTCATTAATGCATTTTTCACTACAAAGGTTAGATTTTACCTCAGTAGGCATTGGAGATGGTCTATCGTTGATGTGAGCCATGAGAGCATGATTTTGGAATTGAGGCTTGACTTCCTCTGCATAGACACTCCAGTCACATACCCCATCTTGTTTTATCACTAGGGCACTGGCAGAAGGCTGACTGCTTACATGAGCTTGATTTGTCAACTGTGGTTGATTCTGATATGTTTGTTGATGATGAGAATGATAATACTGCTGTTGTTGGTTCTTGGAGTGATAGCTTGAGTTGGGCTGTGATGATGATTGGCCTGGAGAGTTCCTTTGATAGTTTTTCTCTTTTGGGGGCATTGCACTCTCTTGAGAAGTGGCCAACCATGCCACAATGAAGCATTTCACCTTGGATTTATCATATCCAAGTTTTGTGTTCTCATTTAGGCTCAACTTTCTTCCTTTTCTGAAGAATTTCTTAGCTCTCATGGCAATCATGGCCATTTGCCACTGTAGGTCCATTTCCACCACATCATCAGGAGCCGTTTCCTCCAAATCTTCCTAATTAGATGAGCAGAAGTGAGTCTTCCTCCCAAGTAGGCTTCAAGGCTTGCAACAAAGCATTGCATGTTGCCTTTTGTTCTTCTAATCTTGAGTCTTCAAGAGAGGTTTGAGGAGCAGCAGAGACTTTAGGTGTTTGAGATGAAGTTGATGGATGATTGATTGGTGGAGTTGCAACAAACCCAGTTGTTCATTTGATCTCTTGTGAGATGATCATCTTCCTCAATGATGAAGGCATTTTCCACAGAATGAGATTCTGATGGAAATTTGTAAGCCTCAATCACTCTTCGTTCACCAAGATTTCTACTCCTTTCATCAAGTTCTAAAGCTTTAATTTTGGCTATCACAATGTCTAAAGTAGTACTCTCAAGATCAGAGTATTTTTAGCATAATTACATTCTATTTCCTGCTTTCAAGGAGACTGTGAAGCATTTTCTTGTTTAATTCTTTAATCTTGTAAGTGACTCCCATGATTTTCAAGTCATTTACTAAGTGTACAAATCTATGCAGTTGTTTAGATATTGATTCTCCTTTGGTGTGGTGGAATGCTTCATACTGATTGACCAGCTTATCTTTGTTGATTTCAGCCACCTCACTGCTTCCTTCACACATGATTTTCAATGCATCCCACACAGCTTTAGCAGTTCCATACTTTTCCAATCTTTTCAGCACATCCATCTTGAGTGCTTGAGTCAAAATTGAGTATGCTTTGAGGTCAATATTGATTTTCTTATAGTCTTCTTCATCAAGAGTTAAGTCTTCAATGGGTATTCTAGCAGTCTTGTAAATTGCAGCTTGATTTGTTGACAGAGTAACAAGGATTGTGGACCCTTGCATTTTGATATCCAGAAATCAGGATCTACACATGTAATGTAATTTCTAAACCTTATTCTCCATTGTTTAAACTCAGATTTGTGTTTAGCATAGGAGGTTTAGGTGTATGACCAAGTTCTGAGTAATTGTTAGAATCTATTTTAACTTGTGTAAATATAGATTTAGTTGATTTTAAGATTGATTAATTGATAACTCCAACTTGTTCAAGTAGTTTGTTCGAAGTTCAGAATGAGATCTGTAATTGTAATGATTTTCTTGCTGTTGACAGGAGTATTTTTGTTGTTTACTAAGTAGAGATAATGATATCCACTACTGAAAGACAATCGAGAGCCAAAGCGCTGATACCAATTGACTTGGTTAAGTAAGATTGATATTCTTACTGTGAATCGAATATGGTACTCAAGTCAATGATTGAATGGCGGAAACAACAATCAAAGAACATTCAATCCAAGAAAAATACTCATAAATGCTTTTGTATTATATATATGAAAGTTGATTGATTACATAGAATAATTACAAGTAAAATTCTCTATGTCTATCAGCCGTCACCTCAGGTCGAGGTTATCTATTCTATTTATAGACAGACAAGATGCCTTTACAAAATGACTAAACTACCCCTAAGCTATTACATCAGAAACTATCTAAGTCTTGATTTGCATCTTTGCTTGTTCATCCGCATTGACAAATGCGGATGAGTTAACTTCATCAGCATTTCTTCACTTGATCATCTGCATTAGTATGCTGGTCACCCAGATTGGTTAATGAGGATGAACAAATACTTATGTGTATTTCTTAACTTGATCATTCACATTAGTATGTTGGTCATCCGCATTGGTAAATGCGAATTCACAAATACCTATGTGCATTTGTTCGGTCATCCGCATTTGTCTAATACGGATGAGCAAAGTCTTGTCCGCATTAACTTTTAGTCTTCCGTATTTGTCAATGCGGAAGAGCAAATAGTTGTCTGTATTTGCATTCTGTCTTCCGCATTGACAAATGCGGAAGACAACACTTCTTTTTCTTGAGCAGAGTCTTTACCCGCATTTATTCTTGGACTTAAGGGATTCCAACAGAGCAATCATCAAATCACCCATTGAGTTGGCATGTATGATCCTTTCAGGGTGCAACACTTTTGATCATAGAATTGAGAAACACTTAAGCTGTTTGACAAAGTGAACTTTGTCAACCTTTAACTTACCATTGGATATACTCCCTCTACCAGAAATATATCCTCTGGCCTCACCTCCAAATTGGACAGGACCTCCATCATAGTGTTGAAACTGTTGAAGGAGAAATCTGTTCCCTGTCATGTGCATGGAGCATCCACTGTCTACAATCTAGACATTGTTGTTATTGTCATATGGATGTCCGTGCACATAAGATGAGATTGTTAATTTTGATTGGAAACCCAAGCCATGCTGGTCTTGGGTTCTTCCAAGGATAATGTCATAATTGAGCCAAAAGATATGCATGGGGGTTTAATAGATGTCTTTGAAGAAGAGGTTTGGGCTGCAGCATCTTCCTTGATCTTCCAGTCCATCCTATGTTGATCTTGGAGGATGAGCTTGTTGAAGCTTTTGCAGCATGGCCTTCTTCCGAAGCTTCTTTCATTTTGGAAGAAGCCTTCACCACCTTTTCTTCCGAAGCAGTCTTCTTCTGGGATGGTTTTGAGGGAGCTTTCTTGTTCTTCTGAACCTTAGTAGCATTTGCTTCCGAGGCCATTTTCCCTTCGGAAGAAAGAGTTTCTTCCGAAAGCAACCTTGCTTTGGAAACCAGCTTTCCTTTCTTCATCACTTGAACCGTTTGAAAAGGTCTAAATGTGAAACCTTCCCTGACTCCTTCTTTCCTAACATTATTTGCATAATGTGTGCTTGCAGGATTGTAGTAACAATCTTTTACCATGTGGTTGTGCAGACCACACATTATGCATGCAATGTTAGTCTTTTAGGACTGTGAGGGTTGTTGTTTCTTGGGCTTCTTCTCTTCATTAGCAACATTTCCCTTCAACTTCTGATCCTTTGGCAGGACAGGAATGCTAGTATTACACTCCTTTCCTGAATCAGAAGTACCTCACACTTGGAATCCAGCTGAGATAAGACACCTTTCTGCTTTGGGTGAATCTTCAGCTTAGACTCAGCCACTTTCTTGGCAGTTCTTCTAGCATGTTTAGCTCTACTTCTTCAGGCCTTAGTGGTTAAGATTTGATCCTCACTGGGAGAGATGGGTACATCTACCTGTTCCTTCCCTATGGTGGCCACTATTGTTGCTTCATCCTTCGACTCTAGTGAGGAAGGGTCAGCAGTTGGAACTTCTTGTCCCTCAGTACCATATTTAGGTTTTCCAATAGACTCATAAGAGTGTGCTGGAGCAATTTCATTGGTTCCCAACCCTCCTTTGTTTTGATAGCAGAGTTTGAAGTGGGAGATGATGCAAAAATAGATTGGAAGTTTTTCTCAGAGATAGCATGCTTCCTGGCCTGAGCCTCAGCAGTGACAAGACGGGCTTGAGCCTCAGAAAATTTGGATATCAATCCTTGATTTGAGTCTTGTAGTTGGTTGTGTTTATGTTTTAAAAGAGACATAGTTTTCTCTAACTCATCAATTTTTTTGGTAGTCAGATTCAGCTCTCTTAAAATCATATTTTAAAATATTTAAAGACTAAATATCAGATCTGATTTCCATATTGTAATCCTGATAAAGTTTAACTTTAGCTATACAGGCTGGAGAACAGAGATGTTCATATATTTGGTTATCATCTGTTCCGGCCATAAGAGCTTGAGTAGGAGTCACATCCTGTTTCAGTTGACTTTTCAATGGGCTTTGAGTTTGAGGGATGTGTGGAGGCCTGTGGGGTTCCCGGATTGGTCTTGGGAGCCTTGCATTCCCATGGAAAGTGACCGAGTTGTTTACAGTTGTAACACTTTGCTTTGGTCTTGTCAAACCCAAACTTGCTAGTAGTTGGGTTTTGAGGGAATTGCCTTCTAGTTTTCTTAAAGAACTTCTTCGCTCTATAAGTTAAAAGAGCCATCTGTTGGACAATGTCCATGTACTCTACATCGTCTGGATTAAAACACTCAAGATCATCAAAACAGTATTGAAAATCACCGAAGTGTCCACTTCTTGAGACAAAGGCACAACTTTCCTGAAGGAATTGTGTTGAGCCTATTGAAACCTTGGAGTCTCAGGAAATTTGATGTATGGTCCAGAAGAGCAAGAGGGCTGCTAGTAGGTCAGGTAGTGCTGAGGTTGTGGGGGTATTGAGCCTTCAGCAACCATTAAAGTTTTGCTAGCAGGAAGACTAATGGGTTTGCTTGTTTTGTGGCCCTTCTTACTCTCCATCTCTAGGCGATATCCATCAAGGTTTCCGTAGAGTTCAGTCATAGTAAGAGTGTTCAGGTTTTCTGTTCTCTTGATAGAGACATAATAGAATGCCCACTCATTTGGAAGAGCACTCATGAACTTTCTAGTAAGATCTCTAAGTTTGGGAGTGATCTTCACAAACTTAAGAGAAAAAATAAGATCCATGTACCTAAAATACTGTTGCCTGAGGGTCTCTCCAGCAACACGAGTGAAGTTCTTGAACTCCTGCTTCAGTGAGTCTTTCTTGGAGTCGTTGGAGTTTGCATACATCTGTGCAAGTGCATCAAACAATTCTTTGGCAGTCTTACAATGCTCGAACCCCACCATAATGGAGTTCGGTATTGCAGTCATAAGAATGGTCATAGCATTGCTGTCGATGTCCATCTTCTTTAGGTCTTCGTCATAATAATCTTCAACAGCTTTTTCTATTGTGGCACCATTTCCACCAGGTGATGCCACCTTTGGCTTATACGGGCCGTTGACAATGAAGTTCCACATTTTGCTATCTTGGTATCTGATGAAGCCTTCCATTCTTCTGATCCAAGACCTGAAATTTTCAGGAGTAATGATGGGAGCCTTTGTCATAGTTCCCATCTCTACTTTGGATTTCTTAAGGTCCATTTTGAGTGAGTGAGTTATAGGGAGGAGTGAAAAACAGGTTGATTTGGATGGTTAGATCATGCAATCAAGAGCCTAAAAAGCTCTGATACCAATTGCAGGATCGGTTAAAGTCACTTACACTTTGTTTTTCTCTCAAACTCACTTGGACAACACTCGAATAAAGATAGAGTCAATAAGAGATGATCACAATATAGTAAGTAATAAGGAACACAAGAAGTAATTTTCAAGGTACTTTTATATATTTCTTCTCAACTCAAATATTACAAGACTCTTACAAGCATGTGTAATGAGTTACATAAGAACCTATATAATACTACCTACAGCCGGATATACTTTGATACCAGCTGGGATCCTATACTAAAGCCTATACTACAAGACTATAGTTTTTAAGTATCTTAGATAAAGTCTTATCTGAGATATGGTAGTTAAGGCATGTCCCTGACTTACCTTTTGTCACCAACTAAAGTTGGTAACTTGTACTATCATAAAAGGTGAATAGTGGAATAAAGTATGGTCAACTACATGGCTCTTTAAGAAGATTCCATGTAGTATCAGAGGTCTGCAGTGGAGTGTTAGAGACCATACTTGTGTCCACTGGTTCATAGCAGTATCTTCCGAAGGTTAAATGGCTTCAGAAGAACAAGTACTTCCGAAGCCACTTATACTTCGGAAGAGGTTGCTTCTTTCGAGGCTTGAGAACTTCTTCTTTTCTCCGTACTTTGGAAGTTGTATTCTGATTGTTCTTCTAAGACTTGATCTTCGGAAGCATGCTCTTGACTTCGGAAGTAGATCTTTCACTTTGTCTTCAGAAGAACTCTACAACCGTAGGAAGTTCCATGCTATGCTTCGGAAGCCTTTGTAAGTAGCACCAAAATTATCTTAGTGATTTGGTTTTGGTTGCACAAGCCTTCTTCTTGATCCAACCGTTAACATCTTAGATCTTAACTAATCATGAGCAACTTTGGTGGATCATCTTACCAACTACCGAAGTTGGAAACAAAAACAGATTTCAAACCCTGGAAAATCAAGTTCAGGAATCGTGTAAACTATACAGATTCTAACTTATGGGTTTTCATAACAGAAGGTCCTTATATTCCACCCACCCTCGGGTCGGATTATAATGATAATAACCAACCCATATGCACTAAAGATTTATCACCTGATGATATTAAGAAGGTTAAAGTTGATATGAAAGCATATAACTTGCTTAGTATGGCTTTACCGAGAAATATTAATCAGATGTGAAAATTATAAAACAACAAATTCCTTGTAAAAGACTCTTCATACACTCTGTGAAGGGAGTGATGAAACCCGAAGCATTAGGAAGGACACCCTACGTTCACAATATGAAACATTTTATCATATTGAGGGTGAATCAATTTCTCAACAACTCCACAGGTTTATGCAACTTGTTACAGAAATGAACATTCTGGAGTTGAAATACACAAATGAGGAACTGAACAAGAAAATGCTCCACACTTTACCAGAAAGTTGGAAACAAACTGTATCCATATTCAAGACACCATAGATCTCAAAACAGTCGGACTAATACTCTAGTGGCTAAAGTTGAGGCTCTTGAAATGGATGAGAAATCAAGAAACAAGAGTGTAAGAACTCATGTGTCACCATATCACTTTAAAGAAACAAGAAGTGTTGCAAGTGGTTTCATGTCTAGTAATGATGGTGATAACTCTTGTACTTTGAGTGAAGATGAAGAGGAAGTAAGTTTCTATGCTTCAAAATCTCCTAAGAAATCTACTCAAAGTAAGTAAAGAAAACAGAAAGAAAGAACAGATGATCAAAGAGATAAATCATTAGAAAAGCCATCAACTAACCATCAATCAGAGTCTATCACTATCATACTAGACTCTGAAGAACCAAAAGAAGCTTTTGTAGCTTTCAGTTTAATCAAGCTTACCTAGGAAGTTCATTGCCTACTGCTAACATGTGCCAACAAGATTTAGAAGAACTACCTCCGGATGTAGTAGAGGAGATGGATCTTCAATGGCAAATGGAAATGATTGCTTATAGAGCCAAACAATATCTAAGAAGAAACAAAAATTTGGCTGCTGCAAGTAAATCATCATGAATTGGAGTTGATAAATCAAAAGTTATATGCTTCAAGTGCAATCTCTATGGATACTTTTCAAGAGAATGCAATCAACAAAATTCTGACTCAACACAACATCAAAATCATCAGGCTAACCAACCTCCATCAAGTCAAAGATTCTTCAGACAGCCACAACTGGCCAACTCATCCCCACCAGTCACCAATACACCAGCAGGAACCAGCAGCTCAAAAGAATCTGGGCTAATAATTCTTCAATATGGAACCTATGACTGGAGTTTGTAGGAGAAGGTAGTGTTAGAAGAAAATCAAGCTCTAATGGCTCACATGGAAAACAAAGTTCCACCCATGGCAAGTGAGGTAAGAGATAGGTTATGTTCATCAATATGTGTTGACGAAGTAGTAAGATATAGAGTCCATGCTTAACAATTAGCTGATAAAGTTAAAGAAACAATGATTTTGAATGAATCTCATGTAAGAGAACATAAGTTATATCAAATTAAAATTAACTCTGTACAAAAGGATTTAGACAAAATTGTTTCTGAAAATTATACTTTGAAAGCATAAGTTAAGCATCTGACCACTTCCTTAACAAAATCCATGGTTGATCATGCATCAATTTAAGTGAAACTTCGTAAGTTTTAGCTCTCATCTCAGCAATATGAGAAGTTACTAAATTCTAATATTGAATCAAAGAACAGGTCTGGATTGGGTTATAGTGTTGTAGCATCTCCTGTTAAATATAAATATGTTCCTTTGCCTGAATCAATGACAAATAATTTGTCAAAACATTTTGTGCCAAGCACAAATATAGAAACTAGCTCTAATCAACCAAACATTGATAATAAATCTGAGGTGAATGAAACTGAGTCTTCTGAATCAGAAAAGATTAATCAATTGAATTTAGAATTTGACTTTGATGAGTGGGATGACTTTGATGATTCTGATGAACATGATGATGATCTTGTCAACAAGGGTAAGAATATTGCTTTTGAAAAAAGAAACCAAAAGTACTTGAAGAAACAAAGCTGCCATACCCTCCTAAACAAAGGAACATGATGAAGACCATCTGCAAGAGAATAGCTCAATTAAATGAAGGTCTTCAAGAGTTATCTCAACAACAAAATTCTTCCAAAGAAGGAAATAAGAAGTGTGCCTCTACTGAGAAAAGACACAAGTCATCATTGGAAAAAGAAAAGAAAAAGGAATCAGCGAATTATCAGCGGAAGAAGAACTTCTCTTCAGTACTAGATCTGTGGAAGAAGAAAACTTCTTCAATAGAACTTAATGTTGATTCAGTAGATGATCTATGGAAGATGAATTTAGCAACAAACAAATAAAATATGCATAAAGTGGTAAAGAAAGAATCTACTCCAAAGCTAAAGAAGGATGAAAAGCCACAAAAGTTGGAAACCAAAAGAAAATAAATGATTTTAAGAAAGAAGCAGTTGAGATATATTGCAAATGGTGTGACATGAAAAACCATAATACTGAAGATTATTACTTCAGTAGTTACTGTTCTATTTGCAATATGAACAATCACATGACTGCTGACTGCTACTTCAACAAACATTGTGCTATGTGCAACAAAAATAACCATTTCACTTAGGAATGTTATTTTAACATAAAGATCAAGACAAATGGCACAAAGAAGAAAGAATCACATAAGTCTGAATCAGACACTCAATCTATTGACTTTGAAAAGGGCTCAAAACTGAAGAAGTTTGAACAAAAATCAAAGTCAAAATCAAAGGATAAGACATCCTCAAGTGCTCATCCTTCAAAGAAAAGATCAACTATTCAGCAATCAAAAACACCTATCAAAAGAGTAGATTTGACTTATAAGGAAACAAAGGATGATGATGCATTCTTTGATAATTTTGAAAAGGGAATTCATAAACCTCATTCAAAAATAAAAGATTTTGAGACATTTAATCATAAAGTTTCAATATCAAAACCAAAGCCTCAAATGAACATACATAAGCTGAATCAAGAAGAAATTAGGAAAAAAGAACCTAGTTCATCAACATCCCCTTCAACAGAATTATCCTCATCTGAAACAACTCAGAATGAATCAAACAAAACTAAAACTAAAACTTCAAGACTTATTCATGAAGGAGTAACTAATTTAGACACTACTAGCAAACCCAATATCATTAAGGCTTGGGTTGTCAATTCTAACTGATTTTTTCTGAATGCATGAATAGTTTTTGAGAGCTGACGACAAGTGGTATGTTGATAGTGGTTGTTCCAGGCATATGACAGGAAACTGTTCACTTCTCCATGATTTGAAACATAAAAATGCTTCTTATGTGGCATTTGGTTGGGATAAAAAGGGAGGTAAAATTTTTGAAGGAATGGTAACAAATGATGTACTCAAGTTTGAGAAAGTAAATTATTATGAAAATTTACACTATAATTTTCTAAGTGTATCTCAAATTTGTGACCAAAATTATACCACATTGTTTGATAGTGCTAACTGTTACATTCTTAAGCCAGGTTTTTCTATTCTAGAAGATTGGGTACTTCTCAAAGCATCAAGAAAAGGAAACACTTATGTTTTGGACATGAACAACACCTCACTCACAAAACATGAAACATGCCTTCTATCTAAGTTATTAGAAGATGTATATCAATTGTGGCACAGAAGGCTTGTCCATTCTAACATGAAGAACATGAACAAATTGGTGAATAATGACTTAGTCATTGGATTGCCAAAGAAAGAGTTTCATTGCTCAAATCACTATTCTTCTTGTTACAAAGGAAAACAACATAGAGTGTCACATAAATCCAAAATTATCAATACTAATACTACACCACTCAAATTGCTTCACATGGATATTTTTGGTCCTACCAATGTGATGAGCATTGGAAAAAGGCAATATGTTTGGTGATAGTTGATGATTTCATAAGATTTACATGGGTCTTTTTCTTAAAACAAAAGAGTGAAACATCAGAAACATTAATGGACTTTGTGATCTAGATTAAGAATCAACTTGATGAAAAAGTTAAAATTTTTAGGAGTGACAATGGTACTAAATTTGTCAATTTTAAACAGGATTCATTTTGCAGGAGCAAAGGTATTGCAAGGCAATTCAGTGCACTAAGAACTCCACAACAAAATGGAGTGGCTGAAAGAAGAAACAGAACTCTCGTTGAAGTAGCCAGAACAATGCTAGCTAATTCACAATTGCCCATCACATTTTGGGCTAAGGCAGTGAATACTGCATGCAATGTTCAAAATAGAACATTAATTGTCAAAGAACATAACAAAACTCCTTATGAGCCCTTGTTTAAAAGAAAACCATACATAGGATATCTTAGAGTTTTTGGGTGTCATGTATCTGTTTTAAACTTAAAAGAGTCATTGGGAAAATTTTCAGAAAAAGCATATGATGGTTACTTTATTGGATATTCTTCAACATCTAAATCTTAAAGGATCTATATTCCACAATATAACATTGTGGAAGAAGCTCCTAATGTGTCTTTTGATGAATCTGTGTTCACTAAATCTATTAAAGGTTCATCATGGTTATTTGACATAGATGCTCTAACTGAATCAATTTGACATAGATGCTCTAACTGAATCATTTACTATGAGTAGGGGTGTTCAAAAATTCTGAATCCGAAACTGAATTCGAAATATCCAAAAATCCAAAATTCGGATATCCGAAATTTCGGATTCGGATTCGGATAGTGATTTTAAGAATTTTCGAATATTTCGGATATCCAAGATATCTGAATATCAAAAATATTTTTATAAAATTTTAAAAACTATTAAATATTAATTAAATATTTTAGATATTTTCAGATATTTCAAATATTTTATTAAATACTTTGGATATATGAAATAATTTTTAATAAAATTTATTATATTTTTATAAAATTTATCAAATAATACAAGTTTTTTTTTAAATTCGGATAGTGAAATCCACTATCCGAAATTTTCGGATATCCAAAATTCGGATATCCAAAATTCGGATATCCGAAAATGAACAACCCTAAATATGATTATTTGAACACTGCATGATCTGATGAAGTATGTTATCCATTTGTTCCACCTCACATATGGGAAAACTGATAAGGAAGTTTATGTTCACAACACCCTGGTTTTGAAGATCCTATTATCCACATTGGGTATACAAGCGAGATAAAGCCTTGTATGGTATTCATCAAGCACCAAGAAAGTGGTATGAAACATTATCATCTTTCTTGCTCAAGCATGGCTACAAAAGAGGAACCATTGATTAGACACTCTTTCTCAAACAAGAACATCAAGATCTCTTAGTTGTTCAAATATATGTTGATGACATTATATTTGGATCAACTAATAAGACATTGTGTGTAAATTTCGAAGAGTTGATGAAATCTGAATTTCCGATGAGTTCAATGGGTGAATTGACTTTCTTTCTTGTCTTCAAGTTCATGGAAAATCTGATGGGATTTTCATCAATCAAGAAAAATACATACATCAAATTTTGAAGAAATACAATCTTGATGATGTATCCTCATGCAAAACACCAGCATCAACAATTGATAACATTGTACCTGATCCTTCAGGAAAATCTATTGATCAAATCTTATATAGATCAATGATAGGATCACTTATGTATCTAACTGCCAGTAGACCTGACATTATGTTTGTTTGTGTGTGTGCTAGGTACCAATCTGATCCAAAGGAGTCTCATCTTGATGCTATGAAAAGAATTTTTAGATATCTCAAAGGACAAAGAGGACTTGGTCTTTAGTATCCAAAGGATGGTGACTTTACACTCTACTCATACTCAAACAGTGACTATGGCGGTTGTAACAGTAACAGAAAATCCACAACTGGTGGATGTCAATTTATAGGACCAAGACTAGTATCATGGCAGTGCAAGAAACAAACCAATGTCTATGTATCCATAGTTGAGGCTGAGTACATAGTTGCTTCAACCGGTTGTTCTCAATTCCTTTGGTTGCAAAACCAATTGCTTGACTATGGTTACAACTTCCTTCAAACTTCAATTTAGATAGATAATTTTATTGCTATGTTTATAACTACTAATCCTGTGCAACATAGTAACACAAAACATATTGAAATAAGATGTCATTTTTTGAGAGATTACTCTAGAAAAAGGGTGGATTAAGTTAGTCAAAGTGGATACAACAAATCAGCTTGCTGATTTATTCCCTGAAGCCTTTGATTCAGTTAGATTAATTTTCTAATTGAGTCTCTGGGGATGATTAACTTAGATTAATCAATTTGAACAAACAAAATATTATGTGTAATGTTGCTTCAGTAGAACATATACTTGGGAAATGATAGTACACTATATCTTTGCCTAATCTTGAATTCTTAAATATCATTAAATCTGAGAAAGTTTCTTGATATGTGAGTAGGTTCATCTTGAGTGGAAGCTACACTTAGTGCATGCCAAACATAATTCAAAGTGATTGCTTGTGGGAAACTTCATTTTCATGATACAAAGTGAGTCTTATTCTGATGTGATCAAATCACTCATCTAAGCACACTATGTACTCACACTTTTTAATATCTATCTTTGCAAAACATACACCCTTTGTTTTGTGTGAACAAAGACCTGGTTGTATGATCACCATACTGTATATCAGTTATCAAAGGTGAAAACATCATGATCCTTATCATCCCCCTGTTTTGTGTAAACAAAGACCTGGGTTAAAAGCATCTCTGTTTTACATGAGTAAAGACCTGGTGACCTGATGATGATCATATCTAAGCTCTTAAAAGAATCATATGTGATCAATTTTATATTTATCTAGAGCTTTTATATCAATGCATTAAGGAGATGTCAAATGCATCTCAAGATAGAACTTAAAACTTAAAGTACAGAGTTATTAAGTGTGAAAAAATGATGATTTGACTTGCAAAGAGAGGACAAAATCTTCATGAATTGAATGTGAAGCCCATAATAGTAATTTCTAATCAACAGCATGCCTAGTTGACATATTAGCTCTTATATGAATTTAAGTGGACAATATACTTGCAATCAGAACTATGTTTAGGTATCAATTAAACTAAATAACTCATCAGGAAGAGACTTAGTATTATAGTATGATCCCATTATATGTGTATATATGTATGTGCATCATCATGTAGTTAAATAACTCTCATAATATTCTTCTTTGAAATTTATGATAAATGCATATTGTCGTCATATATCACAAATTTAGGGGGAGTAGAATTCATGAAGATAAGTTTATCAATGAGCAGCTTTGTCTATTTCATTAATAATTTGAAGGAATTGGAAACTGAGCACCAACTTAGCTACTGGATACATGAAGTTTTCTTTTAAATTATTTAAACTTTCTTCACCAATTGTCATGAATACAAAGTCAACAAGGTCCAATAGCAATATGTTTCTAAGAAGTGGACTTGGACCATACATCAAAATAAGTTTTTCTTCACAAGTGTTCTATAAGCATCAACAGATGCTAGTGTCGTCTTAAGCATCAACAGAATATATAGTGTGTGAAAATTTAAATGTCTATCCGTAGATTGGTAAACTAAGGATGAGCAAAGATCAAAAATAATTTAATTTTATAGTTGGGTAACCTATGAAAATTTAAGTAATACTTCATCAGTTGAAGTTGTTAAGACATCCGCAGATGATTTATGGAATCTGTAGATGATCTGCGGAAGAACTTAGAACAGAAAAATTGTTGAGGGTCCCACTTATTTTTTGAGGATCCCACTTCATTAAATAAAAAAATTAATGTGTATGAGAAAGTATAAACGATGTTCTTTAACTTCAAAACTCATTATTCACTTTTTCAGTTCACTTTTTTCAGACCTAGAAAAACTCAATCTCAACAAATTTTTACCCCTTTTATAACATTAAAAAATTACCAAATCAACACTTCAAACAAACATATATTTGTGCTCTCAAATCATTGTGTTCAAGGTAAAACATGTCATAATGTTCAATAATGAACCGTTTGATTTCGTACAATCGCACAACTGTTGTATTCTCATATAAATAAAGTGATTCTAATGAAATCTTCTTTATTCTTATGAACAAATGGATAATGGATTTGCAAGAGAGCACAACGTGTGTGCTTTCTTAAACCCTGACGACCCTATCTCAGAAGGGTGTCAAGACAATATCTGATATCTAAGAAGATCCAGGCTATTCTATGCCTTATCAACAGAGCCTATGATTCATCAATCCCACATAACTGATTTCTGGAACTCCGCCCAAATAGAAGAAGAGGATCAAGTTGTTGTGGCTGATGTGAAGAATCAAAGATTGAGAGTAGATGAAACAAACAATAAGAAGGGTTCTTGAGTTGGGAGATGTAGAAGCTGGTCATCCTGATGTATTGATAATGAATACATAGAGAAAGTCTTTCTTCTGATGGGTATGATGGTGACTTTGAGAAGGGAGAAATCAAGAAAGGAAGACTCTACAAGCCATACAGATTTCTCTGCCACACTTATTTAAGTGCATCTCAAAAGGAAATCTGGCTTTGATAGATTTTCAAGGCATATCTCTTCGGGCATTATTGGTGTCTTTGAGGGAAGAACCTACAATTACTCAAAGTACATCTTCAATTGTTTATGTGATCAGATCAAAGTACAAAAGGCTGACAAGATGTATATGTTTCCATGGTTTCTACAACTGATCATCAATGTTGATCTGCCTGGGACTGCTATAGATGGTGATGTGTTCGTTCAAGCACACCTAGGTAGATCTGTTCTGAATAAAATATCTGAGAAGTATGAAGGTGAAGGCATGCCCATGTTTGCTCATGTGATAGATGCTAATGCCAATATTCCCCAAGAGCTTGTGTGGGAAGATCAACCGGAGGATTCTTCAACCAACTCTATTCAAGCCACACACTCACCAATTCTATCACCCATTCAACAACAAAATCCATCTCCACAACCCCCTTCTCCTACAAGTCAGAATCCTCAACCCATCTCACCTACTCACTCTGTTCACTCTCAACAATCTCCCTCAGCCAGTCAAAACACTCTCTCAAGCGAGTATTGTTAAATTATCATTATCCAAGACTGAATCTCCTGTCCATTCAAATGATACTGAACCAGTTTTTCCAGTCATTGTCAATCAGCAGCAACAACAACCATAACATGATGAGCATGATGAATCAAAAGATAAAATGCTCTAATTCAGTAAGTGTGGCTCATGTTGGATCTTATATGCCCAAGACACATACAAGATTGATGTGGTTAGTACGTTATGATCCAAGTCGGGTCATACTCAATAACAAGCTATACAAACACCAATAAATATTCATTTGTTGTTGAGATCATACAAATAAATATTGATGCCAATTTAGAAAATTAGTTTTCTAGAACCTTGCTTTTGTAAAAAACAACATTATATGGATAATTTGTTCATGAGATATTATTTATTTCATTATTTAAGTAAGTTAAATAATAAAAAATAAAAGTGTGTTAATGTTATAAAATTAAAAGAGGTTTTCATTTTATAAAGTAATGTGTTAAGAGTGTAAATTTTATAAAATGTTGAAAATGGGGGGAACCATTTTCAAGAGTAGTTTCGGCTGCCCATAAGGGGCATTGGGACTCCCTTTTGTGTCTTTGTCCAAGCAACACTTTGACCACTCTTACACTCTTCTTTCATTTCACACTTTTCTCTAACCCTTACTCGAGCAAGACCTCTCTCAACTGTGGCTGAAGATTTCGGATTTTGTAAAAGAAAAGACTGAAGATTTTCGGATTCTTGAGGAGCTTAGAAAGAGAGTTCTTTGGTGTTGTGCTCCCTAACAAGCTTGGGGTTTGGAAGGACTTGTGGGTATACAAGTTTGAGGTCTTCTCTTTTGAAGGCTAGACACTCAAGAACATCATCTTCTTCATCTTTTACATCTACAACATCTTGTGCAAGAAAGGTTGTTTTCTTTGTACACCCTATGGTTGTTTGTTTTGTTTGATAGCATACTATTTTACATATATTATTGATACTTATTCTTCGGTTTGTTTGTGCTTTAAAATGGTGAAATTTTTCAGATTACAAACCATATGTTAAATCTATATTCCGCTGCGATTTTTCAAGTTTAAATGGTTAAACTTACTTTGTTTTACATATTACAAAACCCAACAATGGCATCTTGAGCCGGTTATGTGGTATGTGCTTCAAAAGGTGTTTAAAAGTTAGTTTTCATGGACCTTTTCAACCCATTAGGGGCTGTTTTGGTGTGGATGTATGAATCCCTTGTGTTTCAAGGTTTAATCTTGCATGCTTTAGTATAAACCTTGAAAGATTTACATCAAATGGTGATTGTGTTGTTTGGACAAACCATAAAGTTTTAGTTTATGTTGGCTGAAACTTTAGGGCTGAAACTTTAGGGCTGAAATAAGGGGTTCATTGTTGTTCTTGGATGTTGAATATGTTTCATATTTGGTGCATAACATAGCCTTGGCCTTATGTGTTTTGGTTTTGGTTGATTGTGATTTGTCATGTTGGTTTTGATTCTTGAAAGGGTTGTAATTTTATGTTTTGTATTTTTTGTTGTAATTTATTTATTCATTTGGTTATGTAATGAAGAGATTAAGTGCATTTCTTTTATTAGAAAAATTGTATTAGGATATGATTTTTATAAAAGAAGATGCACAAGACGGAGACTCAAAAAGGACACAAAAGACATGGACACTTGAAGCTTTTGGATGTGGTTTCAAGTGGGAGTTCATGGACACATTTTGATGTGTCATATCTACCCTTAGGAAAGACCTTATGACAACACTTGTGATGGCAAACAAGTGTGGTCAACTTAGTGGCTATGGTTATGCATTCATGTTTGTATGTTATGCTTGTTTGGATGTTTGTTGTTTGATTGATTGGTTGATATTTGTCTATGCATTACAAACTTATTAACAAACTTTACAAGCTGAAAATTTGATGGTTCTTTATCATTAAGTGGTTAATAAAACATTATTAAAAGGATTAATGGTTTTAATAAAATAGGTTTTATTAAAAGTGACCATAAGGTACCTTGTATTTGAAAGCATGCAAATATAAGGTACATAGAGTTTTCTAAACTAATATTATGAAAACTTTAAAAAAATTAAACATGTTTAACACCATCCTTTTGCATAACACTTGAGTCATTTGGAAACTCTTAATGGGATAAAGGTCACCTAACCGTTTTGAGGGAACTTGTGACTTGAGGTGGGGATACCATATATGTGGGATAAAGGTCACCTAACCACTTATGTTGGAAAACTCACATGTGTGTGCAAGTAGGGTAACTTGATTTGCAAACCATGTTAAATGGATCACCTACAATATGGTTTACACAGGTGGTGATGGGATAAACATGTGGACTAGACATATGATGTTTTAAAGTCGATCCCATACCCTAGAAGTTGCAAAGGGTTGCAATTGTCAAAACGTTGACTACCTTGTTAATTTAAATAATGGGATAAAGGTCACCTAACCACTATTTAAATGTAACATTGGATTCTAGATTTTAAAATTGTGTAAGACACTTAAAAGGGGTTTTAATTATTAAAATATGAACAATATCAAAAATGCTAAAATTGAACTTTGTTATATTTTGTAGATGGCCACCAACAATAATGAAAACAATGAAATCCGTCCGCTCACTCACTATCACTAAGGACCATTCTCCAAAAGGAGCGTCTAAACCATAATAACTTTATTGATTGGTTTCAAAATTTGAGAATTATTCTCAAGCGAGAGAAACGATCATACATATTAGACGATTCGATTCTCGATCAACCTAGTGAGGATGATGAGGAGGTCTACAATAATTGGGTAAAATACATTGAGTACTCCGTCCAAGTATCTTGCCTCATGTTGGCAAGTATGACTCCAAATCTCCAAAAGGAGTATGAACATCATGGAGCATACGACATGATAACCCAGTTGAAGGAAACGTTCTAATAACAAGCACGGGTTGAGCGCTTCGAAACGGTTCGAGCACTGCATGCGTGTCGTATGGACGACACCCAATCTGTTTCATCTTATGTACTTAAGATGAAAAGCCACATCGTCTGCCTCAAAAGGCTGAATTGTCCCATCTCGAAAGAGTTGGCTATGGATTTGATCCTCAACTCTTTGTCAAAAAGGTTTGACAACTTTGTCATGAATTATAATATGAAAGGGTGGGACAAGAACATAAGTGAGCTTCACTCTATAGTCAAAACTAACGAGGCGGCCATGGGTAAAAGGGTTTTACCGTTCTCACCATCAATGAAGGTGGGAACAACAAGAGGCCTCACACTGCACCCAAGGCAAATGTTGTCAAGGGTAAGGGGCATGTTAAGGGAAAGAGAAAGGGAGTGATAAGAGCAACACCACCAAAACCAGCAGAGAAGAAGAAAAGGTTGCTTCGAATGACCCATGCTTTAAGTGTTTGGAGATTGGAGATTGGACAAGAAATTGCCCGGTCCATCTCAAAGAGTTGCAAGCAAAGAGGGATGCCAGGCAAACCTCAGGTACAATTTTCATGATTCATATTGATCTTAATTTGATATCCTCTAACACATGGGTATTGAATACCGAGTTCCTACTCACATTTGCAACTTATTGTAGGGGTTCAAATGAAGCAAGGACTTCAAGAAGGGGGATGTTAGCCTCTACATGGGGAATGGGACAAAATTTCAAGTTAAAGGCCACGGGGACTACATCTTGAAGCTTCCTAATGGTTTGGAAGCAATTTTGAACAATTTCATATGCTCCTAGTTTGACTAGGAACATTATTTCTGTTGCCCAATTAAGACAACGTGGTTATGTTTTGACATTTATTGAAAATGAAATTCATGTTTCTTTAAATGGCATATTTTATTTTAAAGCTATTCCTATTAATGGTATTTATGAATTGGTTCGTGAAAACATATTATATGATAGCTCATTGTTCCAAACCACCACTAAGAAACTCAAATTGGATTTGAGTGATACCTATCTTTGGCATTGCCATCTTGGTCATATAAACAAAAAGCACATACAAACACTTCAAAAGAAAGGTCTTTTAAAAGCAAATGAATATGATTCATTTGATGTATGTGAATCTTGTTTACAAGGTAAAATGACTAAGGCACCTTTTAGTGGCAAATCCGAAAGGGCAAAAGATTTATTAGGCATCATACATTGGGATGTATGTGGTCTTTTTAAGCTAGTGACTAGGTACCATGAAAGATACTTCATTACCTTTACCGACGACTATAGTCAATATGGTCATGTGTACTTGTTAAGACACAAAGATAAGCTTTTCAAATGTTCAAAATATTCCAAAATGAAGTACAAAATCAACTCAACAAGAAAATAAAAATTCTTTGCGTCGATAAAGGAGGTGAATACCTAAGTGATGCTTTTAGAAATCATCTTAGAAGTTGTGGTATTGTCTCAAAACTATCTCCACCTGGAACACCACAACATAATGGTGTGTACGAGCAAGGAAATCAAACTATATTGGAAATGGTTCGATCTATGATGGCTAGAAGCTCACTGCCTTTATCATTTTGGGGTTTCGCTTTGCTCTCTGCAGCCCATATCTTCAATATGGCCCCAACCAAGAATGTGGAAACGAAACCTTTTGAAATATGGCAGGGAAAGTATCTATCACTATCATATTTAAAGGTATGGGGTTGTGAGACTTATGTTAAGACTCCCACCTCAAACAAGCTAGAAAACCATTCCACTAAGTGTATCTTCATTGGATATCCCAATATTCTATGGGATATTATTTCTATGATCCATTGGAACAAAAGGAGTTTGTTGCCAAGAAGACTGAGTTCTTAGAAGCTAAGTTCCTTACGAAAGGAACTAGCAGTAGAACCGTGGATCTTGAGGAGGATCAAGAACCACAAAACGATACACGTTTGGTTGATACTAGCACTCAACATGAGGATGTTAAGAATGATCAAATGGTTGATCAAAGTACACAGAACGTTCGCAGATCTGTTAGAATTAGTAATCCACCTGAAAGATATGGATTTTTCATAGATGGATGCTATGTGGTAGATTCCGATGAACCAACCACCTACCATGATGTAATTTCCAAACTGATCGGGATGATTCACGATCACAATCAGGGTACATTTTCATTTTGAATGGAGGAGCAATCTCTTGGAAGAGTTCTAAGCAAGATGTGGTGGCATTATTTACTACAGAGTCAGAATACATCGCCGCTTCATTAGCAGCTCAGGAAGCTGCATGGTTAAATAAGTTCATTGCCGATCTTGGGGTGGTCCCTTCCATTCAGGACCCCCTAGAAATTCTTTGTGATAACGAGGGTGCAATTGCTTAAATCATGGAACCCCGTACACATCAAAAGACTAGGCACATTGAACGAAGATTCAACTACATAAGGGATGAAGTTGAAAAGGGAAAGATATGTATTCGCAAAGTTCACACTGATCAAAACATTGCGGATCCACTCACGAAGCTTCTTGAAAAGGAAAAGCATGAAAGTCATGCTTGTGCCATGGGACTGCAATATTCTAGTGACTAGATTTGATCTTTAATTTCTGTATTGAGATATTGTAACCCTTTCTTACTTGAATGAATTATTTGGTTATAATGAGTCAACTAATATTCCTTTTTTGCATGTTTAAAATCCATGAGTAAATTATTTACTCAAAACGTCCGTATTTGTTCATGCTTGTGGGAACAAGGATGAAGGTAATGCTATTATGAACTTGGACTGGTAGATATTCATATGGATGAATATAGAGCAAAACATTGCTAACAAAGTTCATAGATATTTATGGGATGCAAATATTGGACTGGCCTACATCTTAAATATTACTACATGGAATCTTCCTGATTGATCATAAGTAATTTTGAGTAAAGGCGAACATCATTTGGTATCCTCTGACCTGAGACACATATTGGGTCTTGATATTTACCGAATTTAGCTCTTCATTGTTCGGAAACATGACAGTACATAAGTTTGAGTTTAGGTATGATATAACTTAATTGTGAGAGACGTATGTAGTCAAGATGGGATTTGTCCCTATTATTCATTTAGAGTAAGATGTCTAAGGCTTGATAAAGTTAAATCAATGGAGAATGATCACTCTGTGTCTCTAGGATTTAACATGACATCTGCAACAAAATGATAGATGATTGATTCACCTAAAACATTTCAAGTATGGTACTTGAAGGGGATGATGTTATTGAATGGCACTTAGTCATACGTATTAAGGGTAGTAAACCATTGTTAGGCGGTATTTACTGCTTGCATCAATCTTCTATGAATCTTGTGCAAGTGGGAGATTGTTGGATCTTATACGCCCAAGACACATAAAAGATTGATGTGGTTAGTATGTTATGATCCAAGTCGGGTCATACCCAATAACAAGCTATACAAACACCAATAAATATTCATTTGTTGATGTGATCATACAAATAAATATTGACACCAATTTAGAAAATTGGTTTTCTAAAACCTTGCATTGGTAAAAGAACAACATTATATGGATAATTTGTTCATGACATATTATTTGTTTCATTATTTAAGTAAGTTAAATAATAACAAATAAAAGTGTGTTAATGTTATGAAATTAAAAGAGGTTTTAATTTATAAAGTAATGGTTAAGAGTGTAAATTTTATAAAATGTTGAAAATGGGGGGAACCCATTTTCAAGAGTAGTTTCGGCTGCCCATAAGGGGCATTGGGTCTCCTTTTTATGTCTTGGTCCAAGCAAAACTTTCACCACTCTTACACTCTTCTTTCATTTCACACTTTTCTCTAACTCTTACTCAAGCAAGAACTCTCTCAACTGTGGCTGAAAATTTCGGATTTTGTAAAAGAAAAGGCTAAAGATGTTCGGATTCTTGAGGAGCTTAGAAAAAGAGTTCTTAGGTGTTGTGCTCCCTAACAAGCTTGGTGTTTGGAAGGACTTGTGGGTATACAAGCTTGAGGTCTTCTCCTTTGAAGGCTAGACACTCAAGAAACTCATCTTCTTTATCTTTTACATCTACAACATCTTGTGCAAGAAAGGTTGTTTTCTTTGTACACCCTATGGTTGTTTGTTTTGTTTAATAGCATAGTATTTCACATAAATTATTGATCCTTATTCTTGGGTTTTGTTTGTGCTTTAAAATGGTGAAAATTTTCAGATTACAAACCATATGTTAAACCTATATTCAGCTACAATTTTTCAAGTTTATTGGTTAAACTTGCTTTGTTTTACATATTACAAAACCGAGCAGCTCATACTGAAGATCATATAGATGAAATTGTTGATCAATAAGAAGAAGAAGATAAGTATGAGGAATCAAAAGATGAACATGTTATGACTGTTGAGCTTGACATAGGAGTAAGGTTTAGAACTGAGGCTCCAAATCCAACTTATGAGCACAAAAGCAAACTTTCTGCTGATCATGTAACTGTTGAATCCAAAGATTAGCATAATGGAAAAGAGAAACTGATCAGAGAACCTACAGCAGTCATACCTGGCAAAGTGTGGCCATTAGGGACAACTGCTAGAGAAATCACTGAATAGAAATCAACACTGATAGAGCTATATGATCACATCAAAACTCCCAGTTCTATGAAAGAAAACAGGATTATGGCCTGGAAATATGATCCAGTCTGGGATTGTGCAATTATCAAGAGAACCTCCGGAAGAATTCAGTATTTCCATGATACAGAAGCATTGCTAAGGCTTAATGAGAGAGACATCAAGGATCTGCAAAGTCTAATAATGTCTAACTATCCAATTCAATCAAGTGGAAGAGATTTCTCTATTTTGGTGGGAAAATTGAAGACAAAATTCATAGATCATGTGCTCAAGGAAGCTAAAAGAGATGATGATGATCATAGAAAGAGAATTCAAAGAATCAAAAGAACAACAAAGCCCTCTTCACTTGTTGATGAGGAAATGTTGAAAAGGGTGGGATACAACCATAGAAATGCAGCATCTATCAAATGCTTCAAGGGAAATCAATACACATCTCTCATAACAAGTTGGGGTTATATGGAGAAAACAAAAGAGCTGGTACTATCGAGGAATGCTGAAGGAAAGAAGGCTGAGAAGATTCGAATTTTTGACCCAGTGGAGATCAAATTGCTTCACCCAAGTTATACTTCATACCTTCATGACAAATTCTTTCCAAAGCTAACTGATGAAAAGGCTCAGAATGACTTGTGTCTATATATGCACATGATTCAAGTTGTGGATAAGCTGCATGCCAAAGCATACAAGAGAAGAAGGTATAATGTTGGGATGCTGAAGGGAGCCAACATTGAAGATATATCAAAACTGAGAATCTCAGAAGAAGATGAGCTGGAAATTGTTAACAATCAATGCATTGTGGAAACCCTCACCACAGAAGAAGTTGTGTTAGGGCTGACTTTTGAGACACTCCAAGGATATGCAAAATGGAGATCAAGTAAAAATACCATGATCAAAGGATGCAGTATCATATTTCAACAAGAAAATGGTTTCAAGATTGAAGGAGCATTCAGTTTTGAAGAAATAATTAGAAGTATTTAAGCCTAAAGGGGAGTATTGTTAGGTCTAGGAACAGTAGATCTAGTCCATTTTGTATAGGCTTAGTACTTGAATTAATATCTATAATGAATGATTTTAATTCATTATTGTGTATGCATTAAAGGTATTAGTTAACCCATATATATGTGTGTTGATTTATGTATGTTTGCACGTAGAAACATTATACTTAGTCTATTTCTGAAATTGACTAAGTGTAAGAAACATCTACGGATGAACATTTTGTTCTTCCGTAGATATGTTTCTTACCATTAACAAACATCCAAAGATCATCTGCGGATTCCCCATCAACTAGAGTGAAGTGAGAATTCCAAGTGAAGATTCCTGCGGAAGAATCAGTTTGCTTCGGAAGAACAAGATTCCTGCGGAAGAACATTTGCTTCGGAAGAACCAGTTTGCTTCGGAAGAACAATATTCGTGCGGAAGATCAATTATTGCAGAAGAACAATCAATTATGGAAGACAATACTTTTGTGGAGTCCAAACACTTGTATTCAAACAATACAAGTGTTACAAATCAACAAGTCAGTTATGCGAATCCCAAGAAATCCAGAGAATCCTTAAGAGAAACAATTCAAATCCTAAGAGATCCGATGTTTCCTTAATAGAAACATCATTGTCAATATAACTGGATCCTAGGTTTCGAATCAATTGACGGCCATAGCAATACGACGATCTCACAACAGAAAAACATCACACAACCAAACCCTAGCAGTCGTCACATCATTCACCATAATTTTCAATATCATTTATTAGTTATTTGTAATCATTAACTTGTTTAGTGAAATACAGTTTGATTTAAACAAATCTTTAGTTGTGTTTCATCAATTGCGTTCTTGAATATTTATTGATATTAAAATTGAATACGAAAAATTAAACCAAGCCAACGTTGATTCCGCAAACGTTGACTTGACATCAACTAACGCCGATAATTCCTAATTACTATCCTTGGAATCACATTCTTCATCTGCAATCATCTAACCCTCACTTAAGCAAAAACCCTTGTTGTTCTTCCACTATCTCTCCTAAAAGCTTCAAACAATGGCCAACCCTGAACCCCAAACCAGCCGAAATTTGTCATTCACTTTCACAGGCTACACAACAAAGTTGCTTTGTTATCGTCTGAGAAATATCCTACTATTAGATGTTTGCCGCTTTCTTTCGCACTCATCTTACCTCACCGCTCTCACCATAGACCTTCCATTTTATGAAGATCAACTCCTTGAGTTCTGGACCTTATAAGAGGCTATCATGGGTGGTGACAAGGCACTATCTACAACGATGTAGGGGAGGACACTATTCATCACTCCAGCCACCATAACCAACATCTGAGGCTGGATAATGAAAAAGGTGAGATGTCCTTTCACAAAGAGGCATTCAACGGCTCATTCCAGATCAAGGGGTATGAAGATGAATTCTCAGTCAAGACCTTCAAGAAAAGGAAGGTCTACTCTCAATGGAAGTACCTCCTTCTTGTAGTCATCCACTCCCTAACAAACAAGCAGGAGGATGGGATCAAGTTCCTAAATACCTTTGCTACATAGTCCACTAAATGATCCAGGGGATCAAGTTCACGTATTTATAATTTTCCTATACAAATTTACTTGCTAACTTGGATTCCTTAAAATATTACATGTTCCCTGGATATGTCCAACACATTCTTAATGGTGAACTGGGCTCACATTTCACCATTGAAGGGAACATGAAATGTTCAAAAATTAGGATAGACAAAGCCCAACATCTTTTATGATAATGAGGAAAATCACAGCTGGTTTTTCAAGGTAGAAACAACCCTTGTCCTGAAGATCTAGTGTAGGTTGGACTCACCTTTAGTTTAGTTTGTTTACTTTTTAGTGTAATAGGTCTTTTGTTAGTTTTCCTTTGTAAGTACTTAGTTTATTGTATTTTAGCAGTCTAGCGAATCTGTGAGCGAAACTATAAGTTCGCTCATAGTTTGTTGTTTTGATTTGCCTGACGAAACTGTTGTTTCGTCAGTTTCGATGTTAGCAAAACTGTCTGTGAAACTATAGACAGCTATATATTGTTTTGTTTCTTCTCATTTTGGGTAAGCTTGCAAAAGCCTAATCGTTATCATTGTTACAAGTTACCATTTTAAAGCAGTTAATACACAGAATTATCCTTGTGCTTTATGTTATTGATTGTCATTGATCATTATGTTATTATGAATGAGTTCTTATTATGTTTAATCTCCTTTGTGATTGTTGTTTAGTATAGTTGTGGGATATTGAACGTTTCTTATCATCATTTGCACTGTAATTCGATAACATGGACCAACAATATGGTATTAGAGCCTTAGTGCTCATGATTTGTTGAGTTTCTTTGTGGTTTTTTGTTCAATATCTTGTCTTAATCATTTTGGGTCACTCATTGGATGTTTTTGATATGGAACTGATTAAGTTTACCTTGTTTTCGGTTGTGGAAGCTCTATTAATCATCAGATCTCAACTCCATTGAGTTTTTGATGATTTCAGATTGATTTGTGTTAAAAAGGGTTTTGGGATCGATCAGCGAAACTGTAGTTCTTTCAGCGAAACTGTCAATCATCTTCCAGCAATACTGCGGGTTATATGGTTTCAGAAATTGTTCCTTTGTTGTTTTGTGAAACTAGCCTTTTGAACGAAAGTTCACCAGTTATGTTGAAGGACATTCAAGCGAAATTGTTGCCGAAGTGTGTCGGAATGAAAGTTCAAGCTTGTTTCGTGCGAACTTATCAGCGAAACTAAGCATGTTGTGACAATCGGCTAGCAAAACTGCTGCCGAATTTGTTAGCAAAACCATCCTTCTCTGCGAAACTATCAGCGAAAGTAGTTTTCTATGAAATTGTCAGCGAAAGTATCCTATTTCTTGCCGAAACTACTGTAATCTCAGCGAATCTATCATGTCTAAGTTAACATCACTCACACTTGCAGATCTTGAAAGTGTTGCTCCCAATAGACCTCCAAGACTCATTAACGGAGACAATTTTGAAGATTGGAAGAGATGTGTCAAGGCCTTTTTCTTCTACACTGATCACAACCAATGGGAATTGATTATTTATGGTCCTCACATACCAACGGTTACTGTTGGTGATGTTGTCTCTCAAAATAAGAACCCATCCTCTTTCACTGAAAAGATCTAAAGTTGATGGGTCGTGATCAAAAGGCTTTTGGTGCTTTAACCCTTTGTCTTTCTCCAGATATTTACAATAGTTTTGCAGAGCATAAAAATGCTAAATCTCTTTATGATGCATTATGTAAATTTTGATGGGAATGTAGATTTGGTAAAGGATAAGAGCATTCAGGCTGGGAAGGGATTCAACTCTTTTGTTGGATACAAGAATGAGAGTTTGACAGACCTCACAAATTGTTTCCTGACTGTATCAAGCACCTTGAAGAAATATGATGAAAAGCTTTCCAATAGTCAACAAGTTAACAGGCTTCTAGATTCTCTTCCACCTCAGTGGAGTCTTCAAGTTACGATGCTTAAACAAGAAAGAGGATTCACAGACTACAAGCTAATGGATATTATCAATAACTTGAATCATTTGAGTTGGACATGAAGAGACGGGAATTTAACCAGACTATGATGCCCACGCCTGTTTTTCACAAAATGCTGCTTTATTGTCATCTGTTGCTAGCTCTCAAATACAGAATCCAATTCAAGGAGGAATTAATACAAGTACTTTCTCTAGTGGAAACAGTTGTGTTGGAAAAGATCTGGGAATCTTAAGGCCAATGTTGAAAGTTCAATCTCATCTGAAACTATGGCTCTATTTGGAATGTTTGTTCAAAGCTATGAAGCACTGGTAGCTGGAGAGTTAAAAGGGAAGGGTATGACTATGGAAGACATGTATCAGGTGGATCCTAATGATCTTGAAGAAACTAATATTCAACGGCAGATGGCTATGTTGACCCCTACAGCACGAAGATTTATGGAAAGAACCGGACGAAAGAACTTCAGTGGTCAATCATCTAATTCAAAACTGGGATTTGATGAGTCAAAATTGAGATGCTTCAACTGTAAACAATTGGGACACTTTAAACGTGACTTTCCATCTCCAATTGTCACCGATTCGAGCAATTTAGGAATTCCAAGGTTAACAGCTGAGAAGGAGAGAAGAAGATTTGAATCACAAGAAGGTGACTACACTGATCTCTAATTTTGATTGGAGTGATGAAGTTAAGGAGACAAAAACTAAGATAAATCATGCTTTGGTTGCTGAGCTTATTGAAGGAAATGAAAAGGAAGATGGTGAAGATGGATTTGACTTGTTCAAGGAATCCAAAAGGAAAGTTGTGACATCTAAGAATGAGAAGGTAGAGAAAGATATTGGAATAGGGGGAGGTAAATCTACAGATATAAGAGAGGAAGGAAGTTCATGCAATCAGCAAAGGAAGGAATGTGAGGATGATACTACCATTGTTGAGGAAGTAAAGTCAAGTACTCCAGTATGCAAATGGGAGAAAGCCTTAGCTGCTAAAAAGATTGTGATGGGACTTCCCTATGAGGTAATTCAGGATATGTCCTCATCTGCTTGCAAAATTAGATTATTTGGAATTTACAAAGCTAATCGTCTATTAATTGATAATGAAAAGGATTTAAAGCGAATAAATGATGAACTTAAAATCAATGAATCAAAATACTTTATTAAATTAAATGAAGCTTTAAAAGAAATGATCATTTAAAATGAATTTTTTTAGAAAGAAATGTTGAGATTAACACTTTGACTGAAAGAGTAGCCCTTGCTGAATTCAAAACGAGCAAACTTCCAGTCAAAATTAGACAAATGGACCATATCAGGAATGCAACACGATGATTTGTGTATATCTCAACGGGGAGCTAGGATTAAAATAGGATTAGGTTATGAAAATGTAAAGTTTATCCTCCACCAAGTACTTACTATTATTCACCTATGCATGTTCCTCATCCTTCTAATGATTTAATCAAAACAAATACTAACAGTTTGTCTGCAGGTTTAGAGGGTGTTAACTCTAAGCACGTTCGTGAAGACTACGACTATGGACCAACTAGTGGGCTTGGATGCACTAGTATTAGTACACCTGAATGTCAATCGTCTGTGTTAGATCATATATCTAGTTTAAATTCTATTTTTGTTTCTAGTTCTTCTGTAACAGACTCTATGTCTCTTGCTCTCATGACAGTTCTATTTTATCTTTTAAATCAGTACATTGTGGTGATGTTTTCTCTCCGGATGATGTTTGTGCTGTAATTGATCTATCTGCTAAGTCAACTGAGCAAACTAAAATCAATTGTTTTGAGATATTCTTTTCTCATACCATTCCATCTTTCATTCCATCAAATATGTCTTTATCTGATGAATGAATTTTGTCTTCATCTGAAACTAGTACCAGTGGAACTAGTTCTACTGGTACGTCAAACGGAGATTCATCTTTTCTTGTAAATAACGATTCTAGTGTAAATAAACTAAGACCTACTGGCATGTATGAGACTTTTAGTGATATTGATTCAAGTATATCCGAATGTGATGAGGAAATTATCATTCATCATATTCTTACCTCATCACATCACAGACCTAAACACAAATCTCACTGTTTCAGGTGTGGTCAAGGGGATCATCTTGTCAAAAATTGTCCTACGATGCCTAATAGACATCTTAATAGGAATTGTTTTGGAAATAAATTAACAAAATTGGTTAATAATTTCTTTTGCAAAAAATCTACTTCATCCAAAGATAAAGTGATTCAATCAAGGGTTCCTATTGCACCAGGTTAAGTTTGTTCTTTATTTCATTTCAGGAATCATCCACTAAAATTGTGAATAGCATGTGGCATGTAGATAGTGGTTGCTCCAAACATATGACAGGACTGAAAGACTTACTGACCAATTATCGGATTATTGACGGAGGATATGTTGCCTTTGCTGGCGACAAAAGGGTGGAAGGATGATTGGGCAAGGAGAAGTTTCTAATGGTTCCTTAACCTTGGAAAAAGTCAACCATGTTCCTAAGCTGGCATTTAATCTTCTGAATGTTTCTCAAATCTGCGATAAAAACATCGCAGTCTTGTTTAAGTATGATGAATGTCTATTTTTGAAATCAGATATTAATGTTCCAAAAGAATTGATTATTATGCATGCTCCTAGAAAACATGACACATATCTTCTTGATATGAACTCCAGCGAGTCAAACTCTACTGCAACTTGCCTTCTTTCTAAAGCTTCAACCTTTGAATCTCTCTTATGGCATCGTCGATTGGGTCACGTTAATTTTAAAATTATAAACAAATTAGTGAAAAACAATCTCGTCAGAGGACTTCCTTCAAAAGATTTTTCTGTTAACGACAAAATGTATGGCTTGTCCCAAGGGCAAACAACACAAAAAACCACATAAGCCCAAACTTGAAAACAACATAACTTGTCCTCTAGAGTTGTTACATACAGATTTGCTTGGCCCAATTAGCGTTAAATCTATTTCTAAAAAATATTTTTGCCTTGTTGTTACAGATGACTTCTCCAGATATTCTTGGGTGAGATTTCTAACTCACAAAGGAAAGGCTGCTGAAGAATTACAAAAATTAATTCTTTCTATCAAGACAATCAGCAAGAGAAAGGTTATGCGTTTGAGAAGCGACAATGGTACAAAATTCAAAAATCAGATTCTTAACTCATTCTGTGCTCAAAAGGGGATTGTAAGACAGTTTAGTACCGCCAAGACACCCCAACAGAATGGTGTAGCTGAACGAAAGAATCGTACTCTCATCAAAGCTGCACGTACAATGCTGATAGAATCTTCCTTACCCATTATCTTCTGGGCTGAAGCTGTAAATTGTGCTTCATATGTTTTAATCATGTGTTTATTAAAGGATAAGATGAAAAGTCCTTATGAACTCTTTCTTAAAAGGAAACCTTTAATTGATTTCTTTAGACCATTTGGATGTTCATGCACTCTTCTAAACACTCAATCACAAAAGACAAAGTTTGGTGTTGTATCCAATGAATGTTACTTTATCGGATACTCATCTTCTCAAAAGGCCTATCGTGTTTATAACAAGAGAACCCGTATCGTTCAAGAGTCGTTCTATGTTGATTGGCAAGAGTCTAACTCCTCTGATGTTTGATCTGAACCAACATGGTTCTTTGACTCCGATACTGTGTTTAGTTCATTCAATCTTCCAGCTTTTGACGATGATGCGTCCACTCCATATGTTCAAACCAACATTATCTCTTCTTCTACATCACCTAACAATTCCACTCCATCTACATCTGATGTTATTTCAGCTGATGTTGGTTCATCTTCCCCATTGTCGGATTCTAGTTCACTAACATCTCCTTCCTCATCATCTTTATCTATTCCCTCACAACCTATTCCCTCTATCTCTCCCTCATCCAATCCTACACAATCTGTGAGTGAAGCTTCTCCTCACACTTTCCCTTCAGACACCAACTATAAAACTTTGAAAGATCATCTGCTTGATAATGTTATTGGATCTATCTCTGATGGTGTTCAGACACGGAGTCAATCAGGATTGATTAATATCTGTGTCTTTTCCTGCTTCATTTCCCAAACTGTACCGAAAAATGTTCACGCCGCTCTACTGGATCCTTACTGGGTGGAGTCAATGCAATTGGAGCTTCAACAATTCAAAAATCTTAAAGTGTGGACTTTGGTTGACTTGCCTCCCAATAAATACCCAATTGGTACTAAATGGGTGTTTAAAAATAAGCCAGATGATCGTGGTGTGGTAGTGCATAACAAGTCTAGACTGGTTGTGTAAGGTTTTGCTCAAGAAGAAGGGATTGACTATACTGAAGTCTTCGCTCTTGTCGCCCGTCTTGAAGCAATCGGGATTTTTCTCGCTCATGCTGCCCATAAACAGTTCAAGGTTTATCAGATGGATGCTAAATGTGCTTTTCTCTATGGGGACATTGATGAGGAGATATTTGTGTGTCAACCACCAGGTTTTAAGGATCCTGACTTTCCTGATAAAGTCTACAAACTTCACAAGTCTCTATATGGTCTTCATCAAGCACCTCGAATCTGGTATGAGACCATGACACAGTATCTCTTGAGCAATGGCTTCTCTCGTGGTAGCATCGATATGACTCTCTTCAAAAAGGAAGTGAATGGTGAAATGCTTTTTGTACAAGTTTATGTTGATGATATTATTTTTGGATCAACAAATTCTGTCTTGTGTCTGGAGTTTGAAGAAGTAATGTGTCAACGTTTTGAAATGAGTATGATGGGAGAAATGTGTTTCTTTCTTGGTTTGCAAGTTGAACAAAAGACAGAAGGAATTCTTATTCATCAGGAGAAGTATATTAAAGAAATCTTGAAGAAATTCAAGATGAACGACGCATCTCCTGAAATGACTCCCTTCACTACTCAGACTTGTCTCACTCCATATGAGAACGGGAAGCCTATTGATCCTCATCTCTATAGGTCTATGATTGGTTCCCTCATGTATCTTACAGCCAGTCGTCCTGATATCACGTTTGTTGTTGGATACTATGCTCGATATCAGTCGGCTCCAAAAGAGTCACATGAGAAAGCTGTCAAGAGGATTTTCCGTTTTCTCAAAGGCTCATCTCGATTAAGTCTATGGTATCCTTATGGTGGGAATTTTGATTTACATGCTTATTGTGACAGTGATTCTAATGCTTGCAGGTTAAATAGAAAATCAGTGTCAAGAGGGCATCAATACCTTGGTAATTGTCTGGTGTCTTGGCAGAGCAAGAAATAGACAACTGTCTCTCTTTCAACAGGTGGGGAAGAATACATTGCTACATGAAGTTGTTGTTCCCAAGTCCTTTGGATACAACATCAAATGATTGATTATGGAATTAACTTCCTCTACACATCGTTGTTCTGTGACAACGAAGCAGCCATTGGGATTGCAAAAAATCCTATTCATCATTCCTGGACCAAGCACATCGAAACTCGGATTCATGCAATCCGTGATGCCCATGAAAATGGTTTTATTGATATAATACCCATTGACACAAAAAATCAAAAAGCAGATCTTTTCACAAAAACTTTCGATAAATCCCCTTTTTATGAATTGATCTCTATGCTCGGGTTAATATCCTTTTATTTTTTATTATTATGTTTTTGAAAAGAATAAATTTTAAATAATAATATATACAAATGTAATAAATTTTAAATTTTGGTAAAGGCATTTCTATAATCAGGGTATCAATTTTGGAAATGACGAGAAATGATTTTATATCCTCGAGATATGGTAATTCTTGCATGATTGGTACTTAAAATGAGAAATGATTGTAATGATGATGTTATCTGTTTCACATCTTTAAAAAATACATATAATAATAATAATGCTCAAACAAACAGATTATTTAATGATATGCTTGGTAGACTCAGCCTGACGAATAAAGTAAACAGCAGCATCACGATTTAAATTAAAATATATGCTTAAGGATGTCTGGATTTACACAATCATTTTTGGCCTTCACAAAAATTGAGTCCCGACAAAAATTGGATTGAGAATTGATCTTTCACCCACCTTGATACAAATCTTATAAGCCATATCTTTGAATCATGATTGGTGTATTTTAGTGACTCGTGTTTGTGCTTATCTCCTCTGCTGTACGGTGGTACTCACCTGGAGTGATGATCTCCTCTGCTGTATGGTGGTACTGACCTGGAGCTCTCATCGGCACATGATTAAATGGTCATCTCCTTTGTTATACGTGACTATAGATCTGGAGCTCTCACCATCTTAATCTAAGTTGTGTTAAATCATCTAAACGATGAATTCATCACAAAATGTAATATTCTACTGATAATCACTTGCACACTAATACACATGCCTTGCTTTATAAAGATCATAACAAAATTCAAGAAATCCTGAGGTTGGGTAAGGGTTTTGCCAAATGCTTGTGGGGTCCTAACATTCTAACGCATCCAATCAAACCTTAAGAAATTATATGTTGTTTGTTGAAAAAGATAAGGCATTGGTTTAAGTGGATAAATATATCAGCAATCGTTATTGATCTATTTTATTACATCAAAATCATTCCAAGACTGTGATTAGATTCTGTTATCAATATGATCTCATTACCGATCGATGATTTAATTCATCTTTGTGCTCTATTTATCTTGAGGATATGATCTCTGATCTACTTTGGGCTCTTGCCTTGTTTTTAATTCAAAAAAATAAATAAAAATAAAAAAATAATAATATTCAGCGAAACTATACTTTCGCTAGGTGTTTCGCTAGACAAAATTGCAATTTCGCTTAACATCATCATTATAAGCAATGTCATTTTGATCTGAATTTTTCTGTCGAAACTGCAACTTCGCCAAGCGAAACTGTTGTTTCGTCCGGCGAAACTATAGTTTCGCTATTCGAGAACTATTTGCTATTGAAGTCTTTTTGTGAAATTACCTTCTCACACTTTCGCACTTTCGAACTCTCCTCCTTCTTAGGGCTTTACCGTAACCGATTATGTGGAATCGTGATTTCTGGTTGTTTCTTAGGTATTTTGGTTGTTTTCTGTTTGCATATGTGTTTCGAACCTTGGAGATTCTTTAAAAATTGTTAATAATAACACATTCTGAGACTATTTAATTGTGTCTCTTCAGTGTCTTCGCTGTTCATCCAGCGAAACTACCGATTATCCTACGAAACTGAACGAAAGTTCTTCATTTTTCAGCGAAACTGTGAGGTTATGTCGTCCAAGCGAACCTAACAGTTTCGCCGACTTTGTTTTAGTTTCGCCGGATTTGAACATTTGTCTTTACAGTTTCACCCGGTCGAAACTGTCCTTCTAGGTCAGCGAAATTGATATGTATTAGCTAGCGAAACTACATTTTCGCCTGGCGAAACTATCTGCGAATCTACACTTTCGCAGGCCGAAACTGTCAACGAATCTATTCTTTCCACAAGCAAAATTTAAATTTTTTTAATTTTTTTTATTCTTTTCTTAATTCCTTAATTTATTATTTAAATTATCTGATCTCTTTTTCAGGATCTCATGGCTAACTTAAAGTTCGATGAGCGAAACAATATTACTGCTATTCTGGATGATACACATCCAAAGGCTGCTAGATTTAGAGATTGTATCAGATGGCTACAAAGATCACCTATAGCCCATGCTATATCTCATATGATTACTATTTATGATCTTCATATCTGAGACTTCTAGCGATCTGCAGAGTATGACACACGAGGAAATTCACAAAGAATTACTGCCAAAGTCATTGATCAAGAAGTGATCATCACTGCTGAGACTGTCTCAAGGATACCGAGACTTGATGAGGATTTTGGAGATGAAGTTACCATGACTGACTCCGAGGTGTTCTAGGCATTCAGAAGCATGGGATATGAGGGACCAGCTTTTGGTTCACGCAAAGAGATCAAAAAGTCTTTCTTGTCCAAGGAGTGGAGGTTCATTGCTCATGTTTTTATCATGTGTTTAGATCACCGTAAAGGTGGTTCAGACGGTCTAAACATTGATTGGGCGAAGGCAATGGTGTTATGTTGTAGAGGAGAGAGGCCAACATTGCCAAACTGATTTTTGCTTGCATGGCTGAGAACGTGATGGCCCTGAAGAAAGACAAATGGCTGCTATACCCTCGCTTTCTTCAGATGATCTTTGACTACCTTATACCTAATGTACCAAAACATGGAGAAGTAAGGAGACTGGTACAAATGAACCCTCAGATTTTTGCTGATTGTTGTGCCATTCGCCACGATTTCAGTGGAAAGATCACCCATCTTTGGGAAAATATGTATCCCCCAGAGCAATGGCATTATATTAAAAGGGTGGATGAATCGGAAAACAAAAGAGCTGAAGAGACTAGGGTACAGCCAACAGAAGCAACAAAGAAAAGAAAAAGATATGCCAAAGAAAAGGATTATGACTTTGAGGAAGAAATTGCTGAAGAAGTTGAAGAAATAAAAGAGTAGAGAAAGAAAGAAGGTCAAAGAAGAGAGCAGATACAGCTGATTCTGAGCAACAGTCCAAACAGAGACATGAAAGATTTACTGAAAGAAGAGAGGAAAGAGGAAATCTGGATGAAGACATGATTCGCAATCTGAATGCTTCTCTGTAAATGAACTGAGTATGATCAAGACAAAACTTACAAATCAAGAGATTAAAGAAAAGCAAAAGGATGAAGTGATAGAAGGTATGCAAAAGATGCTTGTTGACCAAAATCAATTACTGAAGAAGTTATTTGAAGAGATTACCCTTCTGAAAGCTGCTGTCGGCCTGCCTAATCAACTAACTAAATCTGAGTTAGATGATTTGACTTACACTTCAAAGTACCCATATCTGAATATGGGTACTTCTTCCAAGGCAGGAGAGGGCACATCTTGTGTAGAAACTAATGATGTTCGAGATGGTGAAACCAGAGATGAGGTTGGTGAAAGAGAGAATGAAGAAGAAATCTATGAGGCTGGGTTTGTTGATTTAGGTATTGATGTGGAAAAGGATTTGGTTGGAGAAGAAGTAATTAGAGAAAAGTCTGTGGAGTGGAATGTTGAAAAGGAAAAGGGGTTGCTTGATGAGGAAGAGGATGATGAACAACTCATAGACTATGATTTCGAACCAGAATTCTATAAGGTTGATGAGAGACCTCTAGTCTATGTGGCAAAGAAAGGGGAGAACCCTGAAGATGTTTTTGAGATGGACAGAGCAGACTGGTTTGTTAAGGAGAAGGAACCAGAAGAAGTCACTCCCTTATTCCAACATTTAGGAGGGATGAGTAAACAAGAGACTGACAAGAAGATAGTTAGCTGGGCCTACAATCCCGGGCTAAAAATGTTTATGATTAAGAGGATGGGAGGTCATATAAGTTATTTGCGTAAGAGGAAGGCATTTATGTCCTTGCCTAAATGGGACCTCAGGCGATTGGCAGCTCTACCACTTCTAAATGCACAATTGAGTGAGAGAGCCACTCTTCTGCCGAAAGAAATACATAACGGGCTTAATGATAACTTCGAATCATTTGGTTACATGAAAGTATAATGGAGAAGGTCAAAGAAAGACAAGGACTGGGAAACGGGAAAGGGGCGAATCGTTCTAAGAATTAAACCACCGAAGACAGTAAACAGAGTGAGATTATCTGATCAACTTTCCTTACAGCTACAGTATTTCGAGAAATGGTTCTATAATAATAACACTAGGGAAGCTGTGCTTAGGGTGAAAAATGTAAAAGATTTTAATGTTTTTGATCCTATGGAACTGTTTAGCTTCTGTGATGAAGATTTACTGGTGTTATGTGAGAATCACATAAAGGCTGGGGCTGGAGAAGAGACTCGGAAAGAAGCAAGTCTTTTTGTGAATGTTGCTAACAAGATTAGAGGAGTAAGGTCTGAGGTGAAGAAATCAGCTGAAAGGATAAGGGCTCATGATGATCTTAACATGGATATTCAAGATTTGGTAAAGCAGTTTGGGAGGGCTAGTGCTCATCCTGATGGAGCTAGTGATGCAGGAGGAAATAGTAAACAATCAGGTGCTGAAGCTTTAGAGGGAGCTGTTGCAGGAGATGATGAAGACTAATCTAAAGCAACAAAAGACAAATGAGCTATAGAGACTAATCAAGCTGGGTGAAGATGGTAAGGTCCAACCTAGGGGGAGTATTGAAGATCTAGTGTAGGTTGGACTCACCTTTAGTTTAGTTTGTTTACTTTTCAGTGTAATTGTAAGGTCCCGTTCCCGGGACGCTTACAGCTGGTAATTCATCGCACATAAAACATATACTTTGCATTTAATCATCAAAACATTGCAGCGGAAACATAGAACAAATGGCATTTCATTTCATCATAAAAGCTTTTTCAAAATAATGCATCGTTTGTCACTTACAAAATTACATTGTTGTATTACATCACAAAATTTTTAAATAAATGGATGCCATCCAGAAGAGCTAAGCAGCCGCCTCATGCCATCCTCAGCAATGCTCACCCGCCAACCAGAAAATGCATAAAAGTCAGCGTTGCTGAGTGAGTTCTAGTTTTATAGCAAAACATACTTTTCTTTCATAAAACCATCCTTTCTTTTAAAATCATATTATACTTTACATTCGTTCATGATCATACATCGTACATACATACAAGTAATATCATTATTATCTTCTTCGTTCTTTTGTTCATACTTTCTTCATTCATCATTACTTCCAGTGAAATGTACGTTACCCCGAACATTGTACACGAAGCGGGTAATTAGGCCTAAGGTCTCTTATAGACCTTGAACATTGTGCACGAAGCTGACTCCAGTACCTAGGGTAAACACATTCACCATTCTCTTTTCTCTTTCTTTCTGGATCAATGCCATATGCTATACCACGAACATTATGCACGAAGCAGGCAACTGGGCCTAAGGTCTTTCATAGACCTCGAACATTATGCACGAAGCTGACTCCAGTACCTAGGGAAAGCGACAAAAATCCCATACGTATGGTCAATCACAAAGATTAGACCCCAGTGTGCATCCTTCTGGGGTAGCTAACCCGCACACAGTTGAGCTAACACCCTTCATTGGGTGTGAACCTCCATACATTGCTTGCAAGGCTTTCTTACATTCATTCATTCATTCATTAATGCACACATTCATCGTCATGTTCCTCTTTCATTATCTTTCACTTTACGCTACATAATACTTCGTTCATTCATTCATTATCATAACACGTAAAGCCATAGGAAAGATAATCATACATCATCACAAGGAACATAAACATATCATTCATACATCATCATGCAGGGCATCATACATACATAACATACATCATGCATAACCCTGCAACATCATCATCATCATAAGCATCAAGCACACATCATTACATGCCTATCATACCATCTATGACACCAAAAGTTAACTTTCATAACCCCCGGGAATCTCCTAGGTCAAAGCCTACATTACCTCTTTTCTCAAAAAATCAGAATTTTTCTTAGTGTTCATCCGCATTTCCTATAGTCATCCGCATTTCCTACAGTTTGTCCGCATTTGGTATAGTTCATCCTCATTGACTCGCTTCATCCGCATTGGCTTACTTTGCTCATCCGCATTTCCTTACTTAGTCTAATGCTCCTCCGCATTTCCTGCACTTAATCAATGTTCATCCGCATTGACTCACCTCATCCGTATTGACTTACTTTGCTCATCCACATTTCCTTACTTAGTCCAATGCTCATCCGCATTTCCAACACTTAGTCAATGTACATCCGCATTGACTCACCTCATCCGCATTGAGCTACTTTGCTCATCCGCATTTCCCTAGTTAGTCCAATGCTCATCCGCATTTCCTGCACTTAGTCAATGTTCATCCGCATTGACTCACCTCATCCTCGTTGACTTACTTTGCTCATCCGCATTTCCATACTTAGTCAAATGTTCCTCCGCATTTCCAGCACTTAGTCAATGCTCATCCGTATTGACCTCATCCGCATTGACTTACCCATTGGTTAATGTTCATCCGCATTAACCCTTTTCATCCGCATTTACCTCCAAACACTTTGGCAGATTTACAAACTTATCAAGTGGGTCTAAAACATTAGATTCAATTTCCATGCACCATTCATCATGTTCTAAGCTTAATTCTTACCCTCTAAGCCTTAGAAACACAATCATACATCATCAAGCATGAACATAGTCACACATCATATCATAACATCATCATACACACATTCAAGCACACGGGTCTGAAACCCAGTTTAAATAAACATACATTCATGCATTTCCAGCCCCAAAATTAGTTAAAAGCCAGTAAAAGAGGGGTCCTAGAACTCACATTTTTAGTATTTGAGTATGGCTTCCTCCAACTCGTTTGCAAATTGAATTCAACCATTAAGAAACCCACTAAAAACATACCCAAATACATACAAACACACATAAGCATAAACCCAAGGATAAGACCAGCCAAGAACACCATAAAAGCATGAATTCTTACCTTGAATTCGAATTCTTTCTTGTTCTTCCTTCAAAACCGAGAACTTGCTGCTCTTTCTCTGTCTAAAACCAGAAAATCAGTGGTGTATGTGACATATGGGCGGCCATACCACCTTTTGCACCCACTTTTCAAACATTTTGTCCTTTTGGACACTTTTTACCCCTAGACTTGGGTTTTATCTTTTTCCTTCTTTTTCTTCACTTTATTCATTCTTTTCTTGACTTTAAAATATCCGGGTGTTACAAGTCCACCCCCCTTAAATAGGTTTCGTCCTCGAAACCTATTATTCCTCAAAGAATTATGAGTAATGCTGCCTCATCTTTTCTTCAATCTCCCACGTAGACTCAGATCCCTTCCTGTGCTTCCACTGCACACGCACAAGGGGAACGACTTTATTACTCAACCTCTTTTCCTTTCGATCAATGATTGCCACTGGTTGCTCCACATAATTGAGCTGTTCGTCTAATTCGATATCCTCCAATGGAAAAATCATGTCTTCATCAGCTAAGCGATTCCTTAGATGAGATACATCGAACATCAGGTGAATTCCACTGAACTCTTCTGGTAACTCCAATCTATAGGCCACCTCTCCTATCCGAGCAACGATTCGGAAAGGGCCTATGTATCTAGGGCTCAACTTGCCCCGCTTTCGGAAACAAATAATACCCTTCCAGGTGAGACCTTCAACATAACCTAGTCACCCACCTGGAACTCAATCGGTCTACGTCGCTTATCGGCATACGACTTCTGTCTATCTTGGCTGTCTTCATGAAGGCTTTGATCTTCTCAAGCTTCTTAGTCATAGCCTCGATTACCTCGACGCTTCCCAACTCTTTCTGACCAATGTCACCCCAAAAAATGGGTGTTCTGCATCTCCTACCATATAGCATCTCGTATGGTGGCATGCCAGTGCTAGCATGATAGCTATTGTTGTATTAGAATTCAGCTAACGGTAAGTGGTCATCCCAACTTCCTCCAAAATCAATCACACATGCCCGAAGCATGTCTTCCAATGTCTGAATGGTCCTCTCTGACTGACCATCAGTTTGGGGATGATAAGCCGTACTAATATGTAACCTCGTCCCTATAGCGTCATAGAATTTCTTCCAGAATTTAGATGTAAACCGGGTGTCATGATCAGACACAATGGACACCGGTATGCCATGACGAGTTACAATCTCCTTGATGAACAGGTCAGCCAACCTCTCAGATGAATATGTATCGCGGATCGGTAGGAAGTGAGCACTCTTCGTCAGACGGTCCTAGTCACCCGTATGGCATCGTACCCTTTCGGAGTACGTGGCAGCTTCGTAATGAAATCCATGGTGATGTGCTCCCACTTCCATTCCGGTATATCCAAAAGTTGGAATTTCCCATACTGCTTTTGATGCTCGGCCTTCACTTGTAAACAAGTAAGGCACTTACTCACATACCCCACCACATCGCGCTTCATACCTGACCACCAATAATCTTTCATCATATCTTGATACATCCTTGTGGCACCAGGATGAATGGAGTATCGAGTCTTGTGAGCTTCATCCATAATCTTCCCCGTAGATTCCCAAAACGAGGAATCCACACCTGTTCGAATCGGGTTTTAACACCAAGTGTGTTTTCACCCAATTCCCCAACCAGACCTCTCATCCTTTCAGAGTTAAGATGATCTTCTTTTAGTGCCTCATCTTGAAACTCTTTGACTTGCTTCATCACATCAGAGGTCATGATTAGTTGATATGCTTTCACCCGAATCGTCTCGGGCCTCTTTTTTCGGCTAAGGGCATCCGCCACCACATTGGCCTTGCTCGGATGGTAGTGGATCTCATAATCATAATCCCATATAAGCTCCAATCACCTCCTCTACCTCATGTTTAGATCTTTTTGGTCAGTGAAAATGGTGCACTTCGTACCGTAAAGATAGTGCCTCCAAATCTTTAGTGCAAAGACCACGACTGCTAGCTCCAAGTCATGAGTAGGGTAATTGACCTCATGAACCTTCAACTGTCGGGACGCATAGGCTATAACCTTCCCTCTCTGCATCAACACGCACCCCAAACCCGAGTAGGAAGCATCAGAATAGACCACCAGACCTCCGCTCCCATCGGGTAACCACAGAACAGGAGCTTGAGTCAACCTCGCCTTCAATTCTTCAAATGCCTTCTCTTGAGCTTGTCCCCATATAAAGTTTACATCTTTTCGGGTTAACTTAGTCAATGGAGTAGCAATCTTAGAGAAGTCTTGGATAAATCTTCTATAATAGCCCGCCAAACCCAAGAAACTACGAATCTCGGATGGCGTCTTTGGGGACTTCCATTGCATAAACGCCTCCACTTTTGCCGGGTCCACCATAATCCCGTCGGGATTCACCACATGACCCAAAAACTGAACTTTGCGCAACCAAAATACGCACTTGGAGAATTTGGCATACAGTTTCTCCCTTCTCAACGTCTCTAGAACCTCTCGAATATGACCGGCATGCTCATCATCGCTTTTCGAATAAATCAGGATATCATCAATGAACACAATTAATGATTTATCTAGCATCGGCCGATACACCCGATTCATCAGATCTATAAAAGCAGCTGGCGCATTGGTCAAACCAAAGACATGACGAGAAATTCGTAATGACTGTAGCGCGTACAGAAAGCTGTTTTAGGAATATCTTGCTCCTTCACCTTCAACTAGTGGTAGCCCAATCGAAGATCGATCCTTGAAAACCAACTAGCACCTTGAAGCTGATCGAAAAAATCATCTATCCTCGATAAGGGGTATCAGTTCTTCACAGTCAACTTGTTCAGTTCGCGGTAGTCAATGCACATCCTCATACTACTATCCTTCTTCTTTACAAACAGGACCAGAGCACCCCAAGGAGAGATACTCGGTCTAATGAACCCCTTATCAAGCAACTCTTGCAACTTCTCCATCAGCTCCTTCATCTCCGTCGGAGCTAACCAATACGGTGCCTTGGCAACAGGTTGGGCACACGGTATCAGATCAATCTGGAACTCGATTTCTCTGTCAGGTGGCACTCCTGTTAAATCTTCTGGGAACACGTCTGGAAAGTCACACACAATCGGTACGTTAGTCAGTTATGGTGTTGGTGTTTCTACATCCTTTACATAGGCCAAGTAGGCACTACATCCACACCTCATACACTTTCCCGCCACCGCCATTGAAATTACCTTCGGAATCGTAGTCACCTGATCACCATAAACTGTCACCGAACTACCGTCAGGCGTTGTCAAACGAATCATCTTCTTACGGCACACAATGTTTGCCTTGAAGTCAGCTAACTAATCCATCCCAAGAACCAAATCAAAACCACCTAAGGTCATTACAAACGGTCTAACAGGAAACTTATGACCCTCTAGCTCCACATCACAGCCCTCTAACATCTCAGAAATCCTGGTAGACTTACCTATGGTAGTTTCTACATCGAAGAGTGCCTCCATATGTCTACTACTAACAGGCAACTTAGCACAGAAAGCAGCACAAATAAAACTCTTGCTAGCACCAGCATCAAATAGCACAGAAGCTAAAGTTTGGTTCACCAGAAACATACAGACACGACATCAGGGTCCGTCCTAGCTTCCTCCTGTGTCATTGTGAATGCTCTGGCGCTCGCCCTTGGTCCTTCACCTCTAGTTTTCTTCACCCCAGAACCCTCAACTCTTGGCTTCTTACAATTCTTACTCATATGACCACTTTCCCTATAGTTGAAACACTTCACACCTCCACAGTCTCTAGCCATATGACCAGGCTTCCCACACTTGAAACAAACATTCAACCACCATCTACACTCACCACCATGCTCCTTCCCACACTTGCCATACCAATCTGGCACTAGATGTCACCACACGGCGGTCATCCTTCGAGCCTTCTTGTTACCCGTCGAGGCACCATCCCGACCAAACCTCTTCCCGTTCCAGCTTCTATCACCTCCACCCTTTCGACTACCTTCAATCACCACCACCATAGCCCTCTCATCATACAATCTTCCTGCTAGATCCACCGCTGACCTAAACGAGCTTGGTCGGGCGGCGATCATGTGTCTGTGAATGTTCGTCGGCAAACCCTGAATATACCTCTTGATATTCCGAGATAGAGGTGTCACCTGATCCAGCACCAAACATGCCATTTCATTGAACATTGCGGTGTACTCCTGGTGTGTCATCGTTCCCGCCTCAAATTGCAAAAACTCCCTCTCAACCTTGTCCATTCCTGATAAGGACAAAACTCCTCAATCACCAACTTCTTCAGTTCGGACCATCTCATTCTTCCAATGGCCCTGCTGCCTTCAGCTTGGACAATATTGTCCCACCAGCATAGAGCTGAGTCCACAAAAGTGTGGGTAGCGAACTTAACCTTCTGGTCCTTTAGGCACTCGCTGATACCAAGTACAACCTCCATTTCCCTCACCCACTGGTGAGCAGCAGCAGCAGCGACATTTCCATCAAACTTAGGGGGCTTGTATCTCATGAATACCCCATAGTTACAGCCTCGTACTACCTCCCGCACAGGCTCTGCTTCTTCCTCTTCTTCTTCATCATCAGACAGAACTGTCTCAGTCTTGGGTTGTCTTCTTTCGCTCGTAGGTCCACTCCTTTCCCTTGTCTCCCTCCCTAACTGCCTTTATCACTTCGATCACCACAGACGGTAGGATCGTCTGCATGACTTGATGCACTTTTTCCACAACTGCCTCCTTCACTGAGGCTCTTAGGTTAGCACTCTTATCTCCGCCCTCCGGATGAGGGGTTTTTGGTTCTTCATGAACAACCTTTTCGGCCCTAGGCCTTCCCCTCGTAACCCGTGGTTCAGCACCATGTCCACCACCACGCGAATCTTTAGATGATCTACCACCGACCATCCTCTAACTCACACTGAAAGATTTAAACACTAATACGGTCATTCAAGAAAACGGCTCAGTTATGGCAAGTATAGTAAGTCCCTAATTACAGTGGCAGTTATGATTAGCCACTTACTTTACTCTTCATACCCAAGCATTACCTGTCCTGACTGCATCAACATTTAAATCTGCATACAACACATAACCACATACCATGCGCACGTAATACCGGTTAACTTTACAAAAATACCTAATGGCACACAGCTACTCAGATTGGCATCCCATTTCCTTTCCGTCCCATTCTCAGTTTAAGTTAAGGTTTATTTTGAAAGTTTACCCATTTCGCTTAAACTTTGGCTCTGATACCAACTTGTAAGGCCCCATTCCCGGGACACTTACAGCTGGTAATTCATCGCACATAAAACATATACTTTGCATTTAATCATCAAAACATTGCAGTGGAAACATAGAACAAACGGCATTTAATTTCATCATAAAAACTTTTGCAAAATAATGCATCGTTTGTCGGATACAAAATTACATTGTTGTATTACATCACAAAAGATTTAAATAAATGGATGCCATCCAGAAGAGCTGAGCAGCCGCCTTGTGCCATCCTCAGCAATGATCATCTGCCAACTAGAAAATGCATAAAAGTCAGCGTTGCTGAGTGAGTTCTAGTTTTATAGCAAAACATACTTTTCTTTCATAAAACCATCCTTTCTTTTAAAATCATATATACTTTACATTCGTTCGTTATCATACATCGTACATACATACAGATAATATCATTATTATCTTCGTCATTCTTTCGTTCATACTTTCATTCATTCATCATTACTTCCAGTGAAATGTACGTTACCCCGAACATTGTACACGAAGCGGGTAACTGGGCCTGAGGTCTTTCATAGACCTCGAACATTATGCACGAAGCTGTCTCCAGTACCTAGGGTAAGTACATTCACCATTATCTTTTCTCTTTCTTTTTTGATCAATGCCATATGCTATATCCCGAACATTATGCACGAAGTGGGCAACTGGGCCTGACGTCTTTCATAGACCTCAAACATTGTGCACGAAGCTGACTCCAGTACCTAGGGCAAGCGACAAGGATCCCATACGTATGGTCAATCACAAAGATTAGACCCCAGTGTGCATCCTTCTGGGGTAGCTAACCCACACACAGTTGAGCTAACACCCTTCATTGGGTGTGAACCTCCGTACATTGCTTGCAAGGCTTTCTTACATTCATTCATTCACTCAATGATGCATGCATTCATCATCATGTTCCTCTTTCATTATCTTTCACTTTACGTTACTTAATACTTCGTTCATTCATTCATTATCAAACACGTAAAGTTATAGAAAAGATAATCATACATCATCACAAGGAACATAAACATATCATTCATACATCATCATGCAGGGCATCATACATACATAACATACATCATGCATAACCCTGCAACATCATCATCATCATAAGCATCAAGCACACATCATTACATGCCTATCATACCATCTATGACACCAAAAGTTAACTTTCATAACCCCCAGGAATCTCCTAGGTCAAAGCCTACATTACCTCTTTTCTCAAAAAGTCAGAATTTTTCTAAGTGTTCTTCCGCAATTCCTATAGTCATCCGCGTTTCCTACAGTTTGTCCGCATTTGCTATAGTTCATCCACATTGACTCGCTTCATCCGCATTGGCTTACTTTGCTCATCCGCATTTCCTTACTTAGTCCAATGCTCATCCGCATTTCCTGCACTTAATCAATGTTCATCCGCATTGACTCACCTCATCCGTATTGACTTACTTTGCTCATCCACATTTCCTTACTTAGTCCAATGCTCATCCGCATTTCCAACACTTAGTCAATGTACATCCGCATTGACTCACCTCATCCGCATTGAGTTACTTTGCTCATCCGTATTTCCTTAGTTAGTCCAATGCTCATCCGTATTTCCTGCACTTAGTCAATGTTCATCCGCATTGACTCACTCATCCTCGTTGACTTACTTTGCTCATCCGCATTTCCATACTTAGTCAAATGCTCCTCCGCATTTCCAGCACTTAGTCAATGCTCATCCGCATTGACCTCATCCGCATTGACCTCATCCGCATTGACTTACCTATTGGTTAATGTTCATCCGTATTAACCTTTTTCATCCGCATTTACCTCCAAACACTTTGGCAGATTTACAAACTTATCAAGTGGGTCTAAAACATCAGATTCAATTTCCATACACCATTCATCATATTCTAAGCTTAATTCTTACCCTCTAAGCCTTAGAAACACAATCATACATCATCAAGCATGAACATAGTCACACATCACATCATAACATCATCATACACACATTCAAGCACACGGGTCTGAAACCCAGTTTAAATAAACATACATTCATGCATTTCCAGCCCCAAATTAGTTAAAAGCCAGTAAAAGAGGGGCCCTAGAACTCACCTTTTTAGCTTTTGAGTATGGCTTCCTCCAACTCGTTTGCAAATTGAATTCAACCATTAATAAACCCACTAAAAACATACCCAAATACATACAAACACACATAAGCATAAACCCGAGGATAAGACCAACCAAGAACACCATAAAAGCATGAATTCTTACCTTGAATTCGAATTCTTTCTTGTTCTTCCTTCAAAACCGAGAACTTGCTGCTCTTTCTCTCTCTAAATCCCAAAAATCAGCGGTGTATGTGAGATATGGGCGGCCATACCACCTTTTACACCCACTTTTCAAACATTTTGTCCTTTTGGACACTTTTTACCCCTAGACTTGGGTTTTATTTCTTTTCCTTCTTTTTCTTCACTTTATTCATTCTTTTCTTGACTTTAAAATATCTGGGTGTTACAGTAATAGGTCTTTTGTTAGTTTTCCTTTCTAAGTACTTAGTCTTTTGTATTTTAGCAGTCTAGCGAATCTGTGAGCGAAACTAAAAGTTCGCTCATAGTTTGCTGTTTTGATTCGCCTGACAAAACTGTTGTTCCGTCTGGCGAAACTATAATTTCGGCAGTAGAGTTTCGTTGTTAGCGAAACTATAGACTGCTATATATTGTTTTGTTTCTTCTCATTTTGGGTAAGCTTGCAAAACCCTAATCGATTATCATTGTTGCAAGTTACCATTTCAAAGCAGTTAATACACAGAATTATCCTTGTGCTTTATATTATTGATTGTCATTGATCATTATGTTATTATGAATGAGTTCTTATTGTGTTTAATCTCCTTTGTGATTGTTGTTTAGTATAGTTTTGGGATATTGAACGTTTCTTATCATCATTTGCACTGTAATTCGATCACATAGACCAACATGTCCCAAAAATGTTAGAGCTCCTTACTCAAGGTGACAACTTGGCAGTCCAAACCAATGTTGAACCTACACCTTCTTTATCTTTAACACCCCTACAGCCACTAATAGCCATTACCTACCAAACAAAATCCAAACAAACCCCTGCTTAGTCTACTAAGATTGAGTAATCCACCATATACTAACCGATGTAGGAGGAAGTGGAACCAAGAACTCCCACTTCTCTTAAGGAGGAGACCACTTCCATTCCTTCTACAATCAGTGATAAGGTTCCTCGTGCTCGGCCTAATAAGCTCATTACCCAACCTCAAGCTTTCATCCTAAGTCTCAAAACTCATATTAACAACCTTCAAGGGAAAGCTACCATTCCTAGTTATTTGATCTCAACAAACCAATCTGAAACCTAGAATTCTATGATGATAAGGAAATGGGATTCAATGAGTACCATGAGCCTCTCTTCTCCTCCCCTTCTCAAGGAGAGATGAGTGCTCCTGATACCCCCATATGTAGCCCACATAATCCACCCCAAACTGAGGTGTACTTTCTTGAACATGTTTAGAGATTTATATTGGAGAGGCCCTCACTTTAGAAAGTGATTACATGATTAAAACCTTAACCATTACAACCTAGCCCCTTGACACTTCTCATGAAGTTATTATGGAGTAGGGAAAATGAAGAGACCAAGAAACAATATATGGTGGTGAGGGAGATGACTTTGGTCATGTGCTCTAATCCTCCCATGATTCTTTGAAGGAAGATGAGGGAAGTATGCAACTATAGGTACATAAATTGATAAAAGTCGGTATTTATCTAGTCTCTAAGGTTAGTTACCTGTTAGCTCGGGTGGCTACCTTACAAAGGCAAGTGCTTAATTAGCAACCTGAGATTACTGATCTCAAGGGCAAGTGAGTTGAGAGTCCTACCAAACATGCTTAACCAAGTCCACAAGAACCTACGAATGTGGTGGACATAACCTCTAGCTCACCTGTGCAAGTAGGAGATGCTACCAAAAGGGGGAGGAAGTAGCCACAACCATAGAAGTTAGGAGCATTGCTCAGATTATGGACATTAAGGATTCACCACCCTCCTTTGCAATATGGATGTCATTATTCAAAGTCTATTTGAGGAAGGTATTGTACCAAGGGCTATGTCACCTCCATCCCACCCTACTGATAAATCTAATAGTAGGAATGAGGTACGAAACTAATAGAAGTGCCCTGGTGCTTTCAGGATATCAGGATCATCAAAAAGTTTTCAACTTCCATACCCTGAGATTCTATGCAATCTTCACTCTGTTTGACCTACCACTTGTTAATCTAAGCCAAAATAGATGAGCTGATAGGCCAGCTGAGAAGATTCAGATGAGGTTGTCTAAGGAGTTCAAGAGATGATCCAGCTTATATAGAAAAAGGTTAGCAGGAAAAATAGTTGGTCAACTAGATATTGAGGCAGACCCCAAGATTAGCTTTGACGGGAAACCTCAGTTGATGGCCCACTTGTTCAACATGCTAACCTTGATACTACAACTTCTTCAACACCTATTGTTGGGTTTTGTTACATGTAATTCAAAGCTAGTTTAACCATTTAAACTATAAAAATGTTGCGGAAAGTAGGGTTCAAAATGAGGTTACCAATCTGAAATTTTAACCATTTTAAACCATAAACAAAACCCAAGAACATGGATCAATAATATATGTGAAATAGTATGCTATCAAAACCAAAAAACAACCATAGGGGGTTCAAAGAAACAACCTTTCTTGCACAAGATGTTGTGGATGGAAGAAATGAAGATGATGATGTTCTTGGATGTCTAGCCTTCAAAAGAGAAGACCTCAAGCTTGTATACCCAGAAGCCCTTCCAAACACCAAGCTTGTTAGGAGAGCAACACCAAAGAACTCTCTTCCTTGGCTCCTCAAGAATCCAAAATTTTAGCCCACTTTTTCTTCCTTGAATCCAAAAATTTCAGCCTTTTGGAGAGAGATTTTGCTTGAGTGTGTGTTAGAGAAATGTGTGAAATGATGGATGAGTGCAAGGGGAGTGAAAGTCTCTCATGGACCAAGACACAAAAGATGTTTCCAATGCCCACTTGGGCGGCCGAAACTATTCTTAAAATTGGGTTCCCCCTATTTTTAACATTTTATAAAATGTTACACTCTTAACCCATTACTTTATAAAATTAAAACCTCTTTTAATATTATAACATTAACACACTTTTATTTGTTTTTATTTAACTCACTTAAATAATGTAACAAATAATATCTCATGAACAATTATCCATATAATATTGTTTTATTACAAGCAAAAATTAGAAAACCTATTTTCTAAATGGTGTCAATATTTATTTGTATGATCTCATCAACAAATAAACATTTATTAGTGTTTGTATAGCTTGTTATTGGGTATGACCCAACTTGGTTCATAACGTACTAACCACATCAATCTTGTATGTGTCTTGGGCATATAAGATCCAACAATCTCCCACTTGCACAAGATTCATAGAAGATTGATGCAAGCAGTAAATACCACCTAACAATAATTTACTACCCTTATTACGTATGACTAAGTGTTAGCATTAGTGATCTACATTTGATTGATTAGAGAGTATTGCAGCGGAAATCAAACAATGAATTAGACAATTCACAAGAATACAGTTGATATTCGAAGTAAGAGCAAACGATTATAGAAAAAATTCTGCAAATCAAATATTTCATTCAATACGCGCTTTCGTGGTGGCAAAATGTCACACATACAATCAGATCAATCATCCCTTATATAAGATATGTCGTGGTGGAACATTCCTTATATAGGAGATGTGACGTCTGCTGATGACATTTGATAGTGACATCTAACAGAATTATTCAGACTACTGAAAGTTAACACAACTACTGAAGATGTCAAAACAGCTGACATCTTCTTACAAAAATACTAAGTGTTAACTATCACTACAACTACTGAAAAGAAACTACTGAAACTACAACGACTGAAGAACATGCTCTTCAGTCATTTTACAAATATTGAAACATAAAATAAAACTACTGAAAGGAAACCATCACAACAACTGAAGAATGCTTCTTCAGCTGTTGTAACAAACTCTGAAGTCTTTAGTACTTTAGTCTTCAGCTGTTGATCCTTAGACTTTGGTCTTCAGCTGTTGAAGTCTTCAGTACTTTAGTCTTCAGCTGTTGATCTTCAGTACTTTAGTCTTCAGTTGTTGAAGTCTTCAGACTTTGTCAAACAGCTGATCAAGTCTTCAGCAGTTGTTATGATGTCTGTGGGACTTAGAGGTTTTTCTGATCAGGCTCATTGGTTCTTTTGGTCCAACAAACCCCCCTGAACCAATGCAGCCAAAACCTCTAAACTTATTGAAGATGTCCCACTTATTATGGCAGAAAGATTTGGTCTTTTTGTCTTCTAGATCAGCTCAGAAGTGACCCATGTAAGCACAGGCCTGGGAAGAAGTCTCAATGATCTGTTTGGCAAAGGATGAATGGGAACTCTGCCTTGGGGAACTGGACACAGAGCTGTTAGCCCATCCATGAGATCTACTTCCCAACAATGAGTCTGTATGACTCCCTTGTATAGGCCTCAAGGAAGGTTATCTATTCCTCCATGGTAAGCTCTTCAGCTCCTCCTTCAAAAAGTGATTCTGGCCCATAATATTCAGATAGGTATTTGACCTGTTTCCCATTTTTGAGTTCCACAGTTTTTATTACTCTATAAGCAAATTCATCTGGGTGATTACCCTCTAAGAACAACTGGAGCTCATTCTTTCTAACTTCCTCAAGCCTCTATATACTAACCCCTTTTTCACCATTTTATTCTCCAACGTCTTTTGTGGGGTCAGGTTAGCTTTATAGGCTTTCTTGAAGTCATCTCGGATTTCCCAGGGTGATACTACAAAGACCAGTGTGATCACTTCATCTACAATCTTCTTCACTTGGCCAATGTATCTCTGTGGAATGTTTTTCTTTTGAATCCTATGAGACACTCTGGGATCAGGCCAAATCCTCACTCTCTCCTTTTGATATTGAAATATATGTTTAAGAGTGTATAACCTGAGAGCGTGCTTCTTCATGTTGATGATTGAAGATGTAGCAGCATATGCTTTGTCAACTCTTCTCAACAATTCCTCATCATGTTGTTTGTGAAGCTCTTCTTCTTCTAGCTTCACTTTCACAATTTTTCTTTGAGTTTCAGGAGTAATTGTTGGATAGTGAAGTTTGGCCTTAGGCAACTGTATAACAGCTGAGATTGGCAGCCTATCTTCATTTTCATCATTATCTTCTTCTTCCTCTTCTAGCCTCAGTACCCTTCTCTTCCTCTTTTGGGGTACATCATCGGCTATTGGTTTTGAGGGTAAGGGAATTGGTTTGGTGGGTTGTGGTTGTGGTGGTTTTTGGGGTAAAGGGATTGTTTTAGTGGGCTTTGGTGTGGGAATTTTGACAGGCTGTTCTAGCATTTCGGTAGTGAGTTCGGCTTTAGATTGCTTGACTAGTTCAGTCCTGCTCCCAGCACCAGCTTCATTTAAGGCTTCAATAACCAATCCTTTGGTGTATACTTCAGACGAACAGATCTTGGTGGTTATTGCCAAGATGCTGTCCCTGGACCATGCCTTGATTTCAATCAATGATCTACCAAGATATTCGCTATGAACCTGATCATGATTTCTAGCCTTTCCCTTTCCAACACATAATAACTTGCCCATCTAGCTTGGATTTCTTCAATCTCCATTCTTCTGATTTCTGAGTCAAGTTTTTCAGTGTCGTGACCTTCCCTAAACAACTGATCAATGATGTTATCCATTGATCGGCTGTGTTTGGCATCAGCCTCCTTCACCATTGTCTCCAAGTCAGTCTCCTATTCATTTTTCCTTTTCTTGTATGTGACATGAAAGTCTTTGGTTCTTTCAGTCACTCTCTCCATGTCAGCTTCCTTCACATTCTCCTTCTTAGTTTCTTTCCTATCTGCAATCCTCTTTCTTTTTGCCTTCACTGACTGAATCTCCCCCTTTTTGGTTGCATTGGTTGCAAGGGTTTGATTGTCAGAAAGCCTTTTGCTCACAACATCCTCTATCAAGGTTGTATAACTGAGGGAAGCCTCTCATCAAGGGTTTTAAGCACTATATCAGTGATAGTTGATGTGATGAGAGGTAAGGAATGTTGAAAGATAGCAGCCATTTGCTCAGGGGGTTCTGTCCCTGAGAAATAGTGCCAGAAGCAGAGGCAGGTGGCTGAGTGTTTTGTAGTGGCTTCGTGTATGGGAGACCTTCAGAGGAAGGTGCCATCTGTGGGTTTTGAGAGGTAGATGGTCTTTGATCCTGAGAAATTTTGGCAAGCAGCTCTTTGAGTCTGCTCACCTCATCCTCGAGGATGGTGTTTTGGGCTAAAACATCATAAAAGAAGCCCAGGTCATCATCAGTGTTTACTGAATCACCTGACCTCCTGATAGAATCAGGATGAACATGCTCTGAGTGTAGATCAGTAGTAGCATGTGCCCCTTGGTCATGGTACTGGGGACTTTCTGCCTCAGGACCATGTCCTTCATCGGTAGTTGCCTCTGGTGAGGTCTTATGGATAGTACCAATTCATCCTGATCATTTGCTGAAGCAGGAGAAGTGGCAGCCTCACCAGAAATTCGAATATCCTTTTCTACACTTGGAGATTGAATATGGTAACCCCTGTGCTGTGGGGTGTCAGAAGCACTTTGGTTCTCCCCCTCAATGGTTGAGGCTATCCCAGTTTTGATTGGTATCTGGGGAGGAGGTGAGGAATGCAACTGAGTCAGCACTTTGGCAATTATTATGGTAGGACTTTGGGGGGCGGTTGCAGTGGGAGAGGGTGTGAAGGCAATATGCACCCGGGGAGAGTGGTGCGTTTCAATGGCAACCTCCTCAAGTGAGGAAGGTTCCAGATGTATAGGTGCCCCAGAGGTGGTTGCTGCAGGCTCCTGTTGAGAGGAAACCTGAGCAGTTGAGGGTGAGTGAGTACGTGTATCTACTGGGGGGTTATGACCAGTAGATATAACCTGCGTTTGTGTTGCAGGGGCATCCTTAGGGGACACATTTCCCTGAGTAGCCTTTTTGGCTTTCTTGTGTTTTGGTTTGGTGGGGACATTGGATTTGGAGGTGGTGGCTGTGGGTTCCAGCTGTGTGGGTTTTCACATTTGGCAGCCAGTTTATGTGACTGGTCTGAGTTGTGCCTGGAGTATACTTCAGGCAATACAGCCATGCAGGGACTCCAAGGCCAACAAGTCCCTCAGCTTCAGCTGGTTTACTATAATGGCCATTATGAACCGAGGATATAATATCCATCAGTTAGCAATAGGCTTGGAGGCCATATCCTTGAGTTCAAGAAATAATATTTTAGAAAAATTTAAGTTTTGTTGGTAAGGATAGAGAATAATACCTATTGCCACCTCGTCGACATTTGATCCCAAGAAGAAGTCTTAGGAGCTAAGCATACATTCACCATATGAAAAATTAGTCGTTCGCATCATGGAAATGCTTCTTCAGGATGGTAGAGGCGCTGAGGTTACCCTGGTATCCATGGTGGGCAAATGATAGATCAGTGGTCCCCTTTGAATACCCAGTGGGGAAAGTGGCATCATCCAGTTGTAGGGTTTGGCGAAGGATTGCTGGAGTGATGACCACCGGACGGTTGTTGACGAACGACTGGAGAGAGTCGGTGTCATTCTCCCCAGTGATAGTGGTGATGTTCGTCCAAAACTGGTGTAGGGATTCGGCATGAATGGTAGGATTTAGAAGGAAAGCCGTTTTGTATGGAGAGTTGATCATTAGATCAATGGCATTATCAAACTTTGTCCAGAAGGGTGATTTGGTAAGGTAAGCAACACAGTTATGTCGTGGTTTAAGCTTCTTGTTCGCCATTGATGTGAGAGAAGGTTGTGAGTTTTTGAACGTTAGGTTTGAGATGATGAAGTTCTGGAAGATAAGATATTTATAGGGTACGGGTTATAAAGCAAGAAGGGTTTGGTGTGTGTCATCAGTAGTTTTAATCGACTCATGACGTGGTATTAACCTTCAGAGGTTGAAACAACTGAAGTCTTGGTTTTAGGCATCAGTAGTTATAAAACTACTGAAAACCATGGTTTTAGCTTCAGATGTTGGAAACAACTGATAACTTGGTGTTAGTCATCAGTAGTTATGAAACTACTGAAGACATGGTTTTGTCATCAGTTGTTGTAAACAGCTGACGACGTGGTGTTAGTCATCAGTAGTTATGAAACTACTGAAGACATGGTTTTTTCATCAGTTGTTTAAGATGAAACAGCAGTTTTAGAAACATCTGAAGAGAAAATTCTCATCAGTTGTTTTCGTCAATTCATAGCTTTTCAGCTGTTTCATACTGTCCTCAACACTTACTCATCAGTCTTTTTGGCTGTTTTTCAGTTGTTTCATAGGACATCAGTACTTGTCTGTTTGTATTGATATCAGTAGTTGTGACTGTATCAGTTCTTGTAACAGAATCAGTACTATTTATGATATGGTTATAAATGATCATCAGTACTTATTTACTGAGATCATCAGTAGTTATCACTTATTCTAGCTGCAGCATACCAAGCCTTAACACTAGGTTTTGGAAAGTCAAACTATCCAAAGGCTTAGTAAAATGTCTGCAAGCTCATCAGCACTAGGCACAAACTTTGGATCAATCAGACCTTTTTCAAAACAGTCCCTAATAAAATGATGTCTGATCTCTATATGTTTGGTCCTAGAGTGCTGGACAGGATTCTTGACAATGCAAAGAGCTGAAGCACTGTCCATTAATAATGGAGTCTTAGTCTCTGTAATGCCATAATCCAAAAGTTGGTTCTGAAGCCAGAGTACCTGAGAAGTACAGCTTGCAGCAGCAATGTACTCTGCTTCAGCAGTGGATGTAGCATTAGATGTTTGTTTCTTACTCTGCCAAGAAATCAAACATTTTCCTAGGAATTGATATCCACCAGAAGTTGACTTTCTGGTTAACTTACACCCTGCATAGTCACTATCAGAAAAAGCAACCAATTTGCAAGAGTGTCCAGTGGAATACCATAAACCTAGAGATTGTGTACCTTGCAGATATCTAAAGATCCTTTTGACTGCAATCAAGTGAGATTCTTTAGGAGCAGCCTGAAATCTAGCACAAACACGCGTTGCAAACATGATATTTGGTCTAGAAGCTTTAAGTACATCAAGGACCCAATCATACATCTATAAAGTGTTTCATCAATAGCTTTACCTTTTTGATCTGCATCCAGTTGTGTGGTCTTGCACATGGGAGTAGAACAGGGCTTACAATTTTGTAAGTCAAACTTATACAAAAGATCTTTTGTATATTTAGACTGATGAATGAAAGTCCCATCAGCCTTTTGTTTGATTTGAAATCCTAGAAAGAACTGTAATTCTCCCATTGCACTCATTTCAAACTTCTTATGCATTAAATTGGTAAAGTCATCACACAACTGGGAATCAGAGGATGCAAAAATAATATCATCAACATAAATTTGAACAAGTAGCTTATGCTGATCCACCTTCTTAATGAATAAAGTTTTATCTATGGAGCCTCTAGTGAAATTATTCTGAAGAAGAAAATTTGATAATGTCTCATACCAGGCTCTAGGAGCTTGTTTCAACCCATAAAGAGCCTTATCAAGCTTGTATACCCAGTCTGGATGTTTATTATCCTCAAAACCTGGTGGTTGACAACACACATAACCTCTTCTTTTATTTTACCATATAAAAATGTACTTTTAACATCCATTTGAAAAACTTTAAGATTGTGGAATGCAGCATAGGCTAAGAACAATCTAATTGCCTCCAGTCTGGCTACAGGGGCAAAGGTCTCATCATAATCAATACCTTCTTCTTATGAAAACCACTGAACAACCAGTCTAGCCTTGTTCTTAACAATAAGCCCATTTTCATCTGTTTTGTTCCTAAACACCCATTTAGTGCCTATTGCACACTTACCTAGGGGTAGTGGCACCAGTTCCCACACTTGTAGTTTCTTGAACTGAAGTAGCTCAAGCTGCATGGCTTCCACCCATCCATTGTCTCTCAAAGCAACATGATAGTTCTTTGGCTCTTGCTGACTGATGAAGAGAGCATAGAAGCACAAGTTAGACAATTGACTTCTGGGTGAGACGCCAGCATTGATACCACCAATGATTTGAGACATGGGGTGATTCTTCAGCTCTTGGTGCACAATAAGATCAGTGCAAGTGTTTGTAGCCGGTTCAGCATCGGCAGATGTTGATTCAGATTCTTGAAACCAAGTATTAGACGGCAAATCAAACGATGTAGAGGAATCAGAAATCTCATCAGCATTTGTTGTGGATGAAGCTGCTGAGGGTACATCAACATCAATTTTAGCAGACTCATGCAGTTGGTCACTGAACTTGAAAAGGTGAGTACTGATATCATCATCATCTTCAGTACCACCAGGTGGAAGACTTGTTGCAGAAGATGATTTATCCACATGATCTGGAACAACTGGAGTTTGATAAGGAGCATATTGCAGTATGTCCAGATCAAACAACTCCACAGGGTTTTGTGGAATTTTATCCTTAGGAGATTCATTGAATTTCACATGCAAGGTTTCTTCAACTATCTTTGTTCTGCAGTTGAAGACTCTGTAAGCCTTGCAAGTGGATGAATAACCTACAAAATACCCTGCATCCACCTTAGGATCAAATTTGTGGAGTTGACCTTTTGTGTTGAGAATGAAACAAGGACATCCAAAGGCTCTGAAGAATGAAATCAAAGGGGCCAAATGATGTAGAGCTTCATATGGAGTCTTCATCAACCTCTGACAGCTTCAGCCCAAAAGGTCAAAGGCAAACCAGAGTCAGCCAACATGGACCTTGCAGCTTCAATTAAAGTCCTGTTCTTTCTCTCCACTACTCCATTTTGTTTTGGAGTCCTTGGGATGCTAAACTGCCTTTTGATTCCTTTAGAAAGATAAAAATATTCAAGTGTATGGTTTCTGAATTCAGTACCATTATCACTCCTTATACACTTGACTGATAGGGAATACTGCTTCTCAACATACTGCACAAAGTTTATAATCTTCTGAGCAACCTCATCCTTTGAATGCAAAAAGAAAGTCCATACAAATCTGGAGTAATCATCCACAATTACCAGACAGTATTTCTTCTTTGCCATGCTCATCACTCTCATAGGACCAAATAGATCCATGTGCAGTAACTGCAAGCAGGCAGTGGACTTAGGTTCTTCAATGGGAGGGAATGAGACTTTGTGTTGTTTTCCTTTCAAACAAGCAGTGCAGGCTTCATCACAGTGGAACTCCTTTATTGATAAACCACTCACTAAATGATTGTGGATCAGCTGATTCATGTTTCTGAGATTAACATGACCCAACCTTCTATGCCATAGTTTAGATTCCTGAGGAGAGGCTTTGGAGAATAGGCATGGATGACCTTTCAAATCAATCTTCTTTGACAAATCCAAGGCATACACTCTTCCGATTCTGTTGGCCATCAGGAGAGTATGTTCATCCATTACCTTGTCATCAGCCCAGAACTTGGGAAGACAGAATCCTGTAGTTCTGGCTTGTGAAAAGTGCAACATGCCCTTTATCACACATCTGACTGACACTCAGTAGATTATACTTGAGATTCTCCACATGGTTGACATCATCAAACCGGATTTGTCCATTAGACACATATCCTTTCCCAATGATGTACCTTTGGCATCATTTCCAAATGAAACAATCCCTTCTTTCCTTGAGAGTAGTCATTAAGAAGAGAACTACTCCCAGTCATATGCATAGATCCTCCACTGTCCACATACCAGATGCTCCTTTGGCATGTGAAGAACCCTGCATAAAAGAAAACTAGTTAGATTTTAAGACCCAAACCTTTTTGGTTTTGGTATGTTTTCATCAACAGATGCAACCATAACTTGTTTCTTATGATTACAGTTGATGAGAAGGAGATGGTGCTGAAATGGATTCCTTGGATTTGGGCTTGGAATGCTTTTTCAGTGATTTGATCACAGGTGCATCTAGTTGGTAACTCTCCCCAACAAATGCTGACCATCATTAACAAGTTGTGTCTGATTTGTAGCCAAAGCTTTCAGCTCTTGTGACATATCAGTACTTGTGTTTGATGAGTTTCCGTGATCCACCATTTCCTCCTTAAAATTAACAGACTTAGTCTGATGTTTATCATGAGGAGCACCATCAGCTGTTTTGTGATGAACCTTATCCTTCTTTTTGGATTTGGTTGAAGGCTTGGGTTTATCACAATGGATGATTGCGGTACAAACTTGGTCTCAAACTCAGTTTTCATTTCGTCCATCTGGATTTTATGAGCTTATCTGTTGAGTTTGGAACCCTTTCTGTACCAACATTCATCAGAAAGATGATTGAAATTACCACATATTTCACATGGCTATTCTTCATCTTGGATTGATCAACTGCTGATGTGGAACTACTGAAGGTGTGCTCTTCAGTACTTTCCTCCTTTCAGTACTTTTGTTCAGTACTGAAGAATCTGTAACAACTGAAGAGTTGTTCTTTAGCTGTTCATTGTCAGCAGTTGTTAATCCATTTATTTCAGCTTATTTGAAATGCTTTTCAGTTGTTGTAACTTTCCCTTCGGTACTTAAGTTACTTTGAGGGAAAACATCTAAAATACTCAGCTTCATGTGCTTATCAGTAGTTAACCCATCAGCCAATTGACTTGCTGAGGTATCAACCCTTATTTCATGTTGTGATTTTAGGAGATCACTTGAGGATGATGCACATGATGATGTGGTTTGGAGATTGCTTTGACCTTCAGATTTTACTATTGGTTTCGAAGTAAAATCTGTTGGAGGTGTAATATGGTTGTAACCAATTCCAAACTTCACATTCGAAGCAGATTGCTTACTGAGCAGCATTTCAAATCCCTTGCAGGATGACACCCAGCGGTCACACTCAACTTGGGTAACTGCAAGTTTTTCTTTGAGTTCCTATGGTTCTGAAGAATGACCTCTAGCTTAGCCTTTTCATCATTTAATTGGCATTTAAGCTTATAAATCATCATCTTTGTCCTTAAGGACAGACTCATATTCAGCTTTTCTTTTAGAAATAGTTTGCTCAAGCTCTAGATTTTGATTAATTATAGCTACATTTGCTTCTCTAATAGAGACAAATGCATCTATGCAAGATTCAGAACAAAGCTTGGCCTTAGCCTCAGAGGATACCTGGGTTACCTGTGAAGAAGATGCATTGGAGCATGAACTCTCAGTAGATTCCAGGGCCATGAGAGCTAGATTCCCAAAAGGATGTTCACCACCATGTTGACCATCACCAGCAAATAATTGCTCAGTACCAGAGAGATCATCTGGTAAACTACTCCAATCAACATTACCAGGGGTGAAAAAGCTGTGATGAGGTTGTGATTGAGATGGTAGAGGCTCAGGTAATGCTTGTGGTTGTTGTGCAGTAGGAACTTGAACTGGATTTGGCTGAGGCAAGAATAGCAGGATACGGATATGACATTGAACCCTGAGGGACAAAATATGCAGGCGAAATAGGTTTGTGAATGATGACCAGAACTAGCAGGATGCTGCCCCCTGTTTTGTGGACTAGTGCTTGGAAAAGTCACAAAGGGTGCAGAGGAGTTAGATCCAGATGATCAACACTCTCTAGCAAACTGTCCAAGCCTTTGGCATTTGTGACACCTCAACTTACTCTTGTCAAAACCAACTTTGGTTTTGCCAGAGTCCTGGAAATTTCCTGCTAGTCCTCTTGTAGAACTTCTGAGATCTGATATTAATCAAGGCCATTTGGCTCAGAATATCCATCTCTTCTAGATCATCATCAGCTATTCCCTTCAAATCATCCATGATAAAACATAAATTGTCACTATTACAGCCTGAGTGACTATCAACACCAACAAATGCATGATCTGAACTGTTTGAAGAGAATCTATATGCTCATCATAATTGCTTTCAGATGCATGTCCTTATATAGGAGATGTGACGTCTGCTGATGTCATTTGATAGTGACATCTAACAGAATTATTCAGACTACTGAAAGTTAACACAACTACTGAAGATGTCAAACAGCTGACATCTTCTTACAAAAATACTAAGTGTTAACTATCACTACAACTACTGAAAAGAAACTACTGAAACTACAACGACTGAAGAACATGCTCTTCAGTCGTTTTGCAAATATTAAAACATAAAATAAAACTACTGAAAGGAAACCATCACAACAACTGAAGAATGCTTCTTCAGCTGTTGTAACAAACTCTGAAGTCTTCAGTACTTTAGTCTTCAGCTGTTGATCTTCAGACTTTGGTCTTCAGCTGTTGAAGTCTTCAGTACTTTAGTCTTTAGCTGTTGATCTTCAGTACTTTAGTCTTCAGCTGTTGAAGTCTTCAAACTTTGTCAAACAGCTGATCAAGTCTTCAGCAGTTGTTGTGATGTCTGTGGGACTTAGAGGTTTTTCTGATCAGGCTCATTGGTTCTTTTGCTCCAACACTAAGTGCCATTCAATATCATCATCCTCTTCAAGTACCATACTCGAGATATTAGGTGAATCAATCAACTATCCTTTTGTCACAGATATCATGTTAAATCCCAGAGACACAGAGTGATCATGATTTAACTTTGTTAGGCCTTAGACATCTTACTCTCAATGAATAAGAGGGACAAATCCCATCTTGACTACATACGTCTCTCATAATTACCTTATAACATACCTGAACTGAGACTTATGTATTGTTATGTTTTAGAACAGCGAAGAACTAAGTCAAAGTATAATATTCGGTAAATATCAAGACCCAATATGTATCTCAGGTCATAGGATACCAAATAATATTCGCCTTTACTCAAAATTACTTATGATCAATCAGGAAGATTCTATGTAGTAATTTTGAGATGCAGGTCAGTCCAATATTTACATCCCACAAATATTTATGAATTTTGGCAGCAACCTTTTGCTCTATATTCATCCATATGAATATCTACCAATCCAAGTTCATATAGTTTTAACTTCATACTTGTTCCCACAAGTATGAACAACTACGGACGTTCTGAGTGAATAATTTACTCATGGATTTTAAACATGCAAAATAGGAATATTAGTTGAATCATTATAACTAAATAATTCATTCAAGTAATAAAGGGTTACAATATCTCAATACAGAAATTAAAGATCATATCCGGTCACTAGAATATTGAAGTCCCATGGCACAAGTATGACTTTCATGCTTTGCCTTTTCAATAAGCTTCGTGAGTGGATCCGCAATGTTTTGATCAGTGTGAACTTTACGAATACATATCTTTTCCTTTTCAACTTGATCACTTATGTAGTTGAATCTACGTTCAATGTGCCTATTTGATGTGCACGGGGTTCCTTGATTTGAGCAATCTCACCCTCGTTATCACAAAGAATTTCTAGGGGGTCCTAAATGGATGGGACCACCCCTAGATCGGCATTGAACTTCTTTAACCATGCAGCTTCCTGAGCTGCTAATGAAGCGGCGATGTATTCTGACTCTATGGTTAATAATGCCACCACATCTTGCTTAGAGCTCTTCCAACAGATGGCTCCTCCATTCAAGATGAAAATGTACCCTGATTGTGATCGTGAATCATCCCGATCAGTTTGGAAACTCGTATTCGTGTTACCCTTTACTACGAGTTCCTCCTCACCAGATCCATAGATTAGGAACATATCTATGGTCCTCCTTAGGTACTTAAGTATGTTTTTAACAGCCATCCAATGACTGCTTCCAGGATTTTGTTGGTATCGGCTTGTCATGCTCAAAGTGCATGACACGTCCTGTCTAGTGCATATCATTGTATACATGATGGATCCTATAGCAGATGCATACGGGATTCCCTTCATTTTGTCTTGCTCATCCTTTGAGCTTGGACATTAAGTCTTACTCAATATCATTCCTCTTTGAATAGGTACGGTACCTTTCTTAGAGTTTTCCATCTTGAACCTTTTCAAGATCTTATCAATGTATGCACTTTGATTCAAACCTGTCAACCGCCTTGATCTATCCTTATAGATCTTTATTCCCAAAATATAGGCGGCTTCACCAAAATCCTTAATGGAGAAACAGTTTCCAAGCCAGATTTTACACCTTCCATGGTTGGAATGTCATTTCCAAATAGTAGGATGTCATCGACATACAATACTAGGAAAGTGGTGATGCTCCCACTAGCTTTCTTATATACACATGCTTCATTAGTGTTTTTGATGAACCCAAATTTGATCATTTCTTCATCAAAATGGTTATTCCAACTTCTTGATGCTTGTTTCAACCCATAGATTGATTTCTTTAAGTTGCATACTTTGTTAGGATGTTTTTTATTGACAAAACCTCCAGGCTAAACCATATAGACATCTTCCTCAAGATATCCATTTAGAAAAGCGGTTTTGACACCCATTTGCCAAAATTCATAATCATAATGTGCAGCTATGGCAAATAATATCCTAATAGTCTTTAGCATTACAACCAGTGAAAATGTCTCATCATAATCAACCCTTTGAGTTTAAGTGAAACCTTTTGCTACAAGTCTAGCTTTATAAGTATCCAAGTTTCCATGCATATCGGTTTTCTTCTTGAAAACCCACTTACTTCCAACTATCTTGGAGTTAAGAGGTGGTTCAACCAAGTCCCACACTCGGTTGTCATACATGGATTGCATCTCAACATTCATGGCTTCAAGCCATTTGTCATAATCCAAATAGGACATTGCATCACGATAGGTGGTTGGTTCATCGGAATCTACCATATAGCATCCATTTATGAAAAATCGATATCTTTCAGGTGGATTACTAATTCTACCAGATCTGTGAACGTTTTGTGTACATTGATCAACTACTTGATCATTCTAAACATCCTCATGTTGAGTGCTAGTGTCAACCAAACGTATATCGGTTTGTGGTTCTTGATCCTCCTCAAGATCCACAGCTTTACTGCTAGTTCCTTCTATAAGGAATTTAGCTTCTAAGAACTCAGCCTTCTTGGCAACAAACTCCTTTTGTTCTAATGGATCATAGAAAAAATATCCCATAGAATCTATAGGATATGCAATGAAGATACACTTAGTAGGTGGGATTCTTAACATAAGCCTCATAACCCCATACCTTTAAATATGATAGTGATAGAACCCTTCCATGCCATATTTCAAAAGGTTTCATTTCCACTTTCTTGGTTAGGGCCATATTCAAGATACGGGTCGTAGAGAGCAAAGCGAAACCCCAAAATGATAGAGGAAGTGAGCTTCTAGCCATCATGATCGAACCATATCCAATAGAGTTCGATTTCTCCGCTCGGACACACCATTATGTTGTGGTGTTCCAGTGGAGATAGTTGTGAGACAATTCCCCAACTTCTAAGATGATTTTCAAAAGCCTCACTTAGGTATTCACCTCCTCTATCGTGTGGAGAATTTTTATTTTCTTGTTGAGTTGATTTTCTACTTCATTTTGGAATATTTTGAACATTTCAAAAGCTTCATCTTGTGTCTTAACAAGTACACATAACCATATCAACTATAGTCGTCGGTAAAGGTAATGAAGTATCTTTCATGGTACCTAGTCACTGGCTTAAAAGGACCACATACATCCGAATGTATGATGCCTAATAAATCTTTTGCCCTTTCAGATTTGCCACTAAAAGGTGCCTTAGTCATTTTACCTTGTAAACAAGATTCACATACATCAAATGAATCATATTCATTTGCTTTTAAAAGACCGTTCTTTTGAAGTGTTTGTACGTGCTTTTTGTTTATATGACCAAGATGGCAATGCCAAGATAGGTATCACTCAAATTCAGTTTGAGTTTCTTAGTGGTGGTTGGAACAATGAGCTGTCATATAATATGTTTTCACGAACCAATTCATAAATACCATTAATAGGAATAGCTTTAAAATAAAATATGCCATTTAAAGAAACATAAATTACCTTTTCAATAAATGTCAAAACATAACCATATTGTCTTAATTGGGCAACAGAAATTATGTTCTAGTCAAACTAGGAGCATACAAAATATTATTCAAAATTGCTTCCAAACCATTTGGAAGCTTCAAGATGTAGTCCCCTCGGCCCTCAACTTGAACTTTTGCCCTATTCCCCATGTAGAGGAGTTAGGATCGTGTATTGAACAAAATACTAACTGATTAACGTGTATACCGAATCAAATAGTGCGGAATCCTATTTGATTGGTGATCCAATCAGTGAGAACGCATGTAGAAACAATTATGTATTGAATCTAAATGTTAAGAATGATTACAAATCGATCTACTGCGATCTATGAACTTGCAACAGGTTCTTAGAGCTCTCTAGATGGCTAGGGTACGTCTGGAGTCAAAGTGTATTCAATGCTTGCATTTTTTCCACAAATTAGGTGGTATTTATAGGTTAGGGTTGCTCATTCAGGCGACTGAACCATTAGCATGGTTCAGTCATGCGATTGAGCCATGCGGTTGATCCATTTGCACGACTGAGTGTTCAGTCGTGCGATTGAGTCAATCTCATGTTACAATCATACGACTGATCCAGTCTCCTAGTTCAGTCATGCGATTGAGTCATTCGCATGAAGTTGTTCATGCGTATGGTCCATTAGCATGGGCCATTCGCATGATAACTTCATATTACTAAGTTTGAATGTATTCATTATCATTACATTATTTATATTAGTTCAAACAGCCACAAACCTATATAATCAATTCGATAAGCGTTAAACAACTCATTAATGAAATATTAAACATTATAAACACAACCAAACATTTGCATTTCATTAAATACCCAACTACTACATATGTGTAAGACAATAAAGACATATTACATTAATATCAGAATCAAGGTACACATGTATCAACAAACTCCCCCTTGGACCTAGATTCATCTATTGTCTTACCTTCTTCATAACCTCCTCGTACTTCTTGTACTTCTCCTCTCTTGTGACTCCTGCATGTATTTCAAATGCAAAGCAGAGTCTGATCATATTTTGGAATTGGAGGGCTTGTACAATATCCTGCGTGTCATAGAACAGTGGCCACTTATATAGAGTGTAGACATCTTCAGCTAACAAGTTGGTAAGCCACATCGGGTTAAATACCCTGATAATATCCATTATGCCCTCTTTGTTCAGAACTATGACCGCTCCCCTGTTCTCCAATCATAGTACCACCACTTAAAGTGTGGAGTGAAGTCCTATGGCATTTCCCTGAGAGAGATTCTTGACATTGTGCATGGAGGACTCCACTTCAGCACTATCTTTGGCTTTTCAGTTATGGGATCAACTTCAGACCGTCTCATATACCTCGTAGGTTGTTGAGGTTTGAAGTTGACTTACCTGGTGTGGTACTCTTTCTTCAATGCTGCCTCAAACCAGCCTAACATCTTTCTCGGGTCAGCGTATAACAGCTTCAGTTTAGCCAGCTGGTTGAGCTCAAAACCAGGTAGAGACTTTAGATCATGTGGGAATCTAAAGTATTCAATACCCTTCTCTCTCTTTACCGTGTATACATTAAGATCATCAGAATGGGCCCACCCGATAATCTTGCCTGACACCTTGTGATGTTTCTTCACTTTGTAGAGCTTGGTGTAGACATTCAGTTTAGGAGAAGTGCGTTGGGCTCGGATCTCCTCAAAACATGCAGCCCATTTAGCCTTTCTGATATCAACATCGGTGTTGAGGCTTGGGCTTGTTATTCAACCTTCTTGGACTCTTGCTCCATCTTATCTAACATCTCAAACGTATCACTAACCAGGGAATCACCCAGATTGGGGACCACATTTCCCTCTTTGTCAGCATACTCTGGATAGTGCTCTGCAGTGACGTCCTCAATCTCTATCTCATCAATGTCGTTCAGCTCATCGTCACTGGTTACTTCAAAAGTTGGAGCGTCCTTGACAATCTCATCGGGATTAAGCTTGAACTTTTCTGTCAGTTGCTCATCAGTAAGCAATAATCAAAGATCTAGAGTGCTCAAATAAGAATCAGGCTGAGTAACGGTGCTTCGTGCAATTTAGGGGCGATTTGGGAGTGATGAACGACTGCGACCGACTCCCCTCTATTTATACTAGGGTTTCCTTCAGTCATGCGACTGAGCCCAGTCACAAAGTTGATTCGTGCGACTGAAGATCAGTCGTGCGACTAGCATAGTCGGTCACCTTCAATCATGCGACTAGAAGTCAGTCATGCGACTGTGTCATTCAGTCACCCTCATCCATGCGATTAGCACATTTTAGTCATCGAATCGTGTGATTTTAGTCATACTGATGGTCCAATCGCACGCATGCCCCATACGTGTGGGTTAATCGTGCGATTGGGCACATTTGTATCCTCCAATCGTACGACTGGTCTATACCATGGTCCAGTAGTGCGAATGAATCATACTCATGGTTTTTGACTTTATGACCATTTTACATTTTACACCCTTTACCATATTGAATAAGCGTTTTAAGCACTCGATCATCTCAGACATGATCCTTTTAACTTGAAAACTTTTGATCACCTCAGACGTGATCCTTTTAAAACCAATTTGTCACCTCAGATGTGACCCATTTACATTTGAAAACACGTGTGGTCACCTTAGACGTGACACTTTTAGGTGATTAAAATCCTTTATAGAATTCCATGACATAGTCCGATGATTAACAAACTAACTTGACAAAATTTAAATAAATTAAAAGAAATAAGAACTAAAATTCAAAACTAAGACATGTTTTTGTGATTTTGTGAGGGTTAAATCCTAAGATATAGATCTAAGGAATTCATTTCTTGAAAAGGCAGCTTCAATTCATTTTGACCATACATGGACCAATTCAATTTGGAATCATTCGGGACATGTTAAACCTTTCGATGCTCTATTCTTGTTTTTCATCTAGGAGTCGTTAGCAAATTTAGGAAATCATACTAGTACTATTAGATCCCTACATTGATTTGGACTTTCAAGAATTACAGCCACGATGATTGTGAGTATACTGGTCCACTTAAATCCATAAATAGACTTTTAACACAGATTGATGATAGTTTAAGGTTTAATTATTTCAACCAACATCTGTGGATCTCACACTTATGTGGTAATCAACATTCCTCAGGAGATTTTTTAGCGGTCTACGGGTATTTTGACAAGAAGAAACTATTCTTAGAGCTTTCAAAGAGAAGCCAAGCCTCAGGTCAGTGCCATCGCACAGTAGAGTGGCGGCAAACAACAATGAATTCTAGAATATCTAGGTTATGCTTATCCTCAGGTCAGTGCCATCGCATAGCAGAGAGGCACACAACCTATCTTCTTGTTAGAGCATCTTTATTTTTTTTTTTTTTGCACATAACACACCAACAACATAATTTATTAGCTTGATAACGTTTATTTTTCATTTTTTTCGTGCTCTGCTCTATTTATAGTCATCCGCACACATTTTTGGCGTTTATTTGCTCGTCACCCTTTATTGGAATTTTGTTGATTGTGTTAACCAGTGATAAGATGGGAACCCATAGTCAATTGAACAACTTAGTTTGATTTTGAGATCACCAACAAGGTCTAATCATCTATTATGTTGAATCTAGCGACATATCATCTGTGGTCTAGTAACCTCTAGGTCTACTTTTTTCGTGTCACCTTAGTAGTAACCAGTTTTACTATCATTTTTCTTTTTATATTACTCAGACTACACAAACTTATACTTTTTAAACTTTTAAAGTCCCAATTGATTTGTTCCTATGTACTATCATTTTCCAAAGTTATTGAATCGGTATCACACATACGATCTAATTTCTATTGGCTAGCCTCTCCTTCTCCCTTGTTTTTTTTGTAATGTTGTTAACATAAACCTATTATCCCCCGAAAATTCTGAAACCGTAAACGATTTGCGGTTTAGGATTTTAATAGGCGAAGAAATAACATCAATTTAATCAAAACCATAAATTAAGATAAATAAACTAAAATAAAATAAAAGAAAAATTTACTAAACGCAACGGACTACGCATGGTCATCGTCAGGAATTACATCACTTTTCTTTTTAATGCCATTGACCTCTAACAAATATAGAAAACGTGGTTTATCAAAAGCCTTTGTATAGAGGTCAGCGCGTTGAAAATCAGTGTTTATTTAACCACATCGATTAGGTTCTTCTCAAAACAGTCACGTATAAAGTGATATTTTATTCTGATGTGTTTGGTCTTAGGATGTTGGACCGGATTTTTAGTTACTGCAATTGAAGAAGAGTTATCAATAAAAATAGGAGTACAGAGATTTTCAAACCGTAATCCTGCATTTGTTGTTGAATCCATATGATTTGTGAACAGCAACTTGCAGCGGCAACATATTCGGCTTTGCAGGTTGACAAAGCAACCGAGGTCTGCTTCTTACACTGCCAGGTCACTAATCTTCTCCCAAAGAATTGACATCCCGTTGATGTAGACTTGTAGTTCATCTTGCAGCCTCCGTAATCCGAGTCACTATACGCCGTAAGCTCAAAGTCATCGTCATGAGGATACCACAACCCAAGTGTTGGTGTACCCTTCAGATAACAAAATATCCTTTTGACCCCTATTAGATGGTTAACCTGTGGCTTCGCCTGATATCTTTAGCGTAGACATGCCGCATACATGATATCAGGTCTTGAGGCAGTGAGGTACATGAGAGATCCAATCATTCCTTGGTACATGGTGGCATCAACCAGATCACCATTCTCGTCGGGTGCTACATCGTTGTTTGTAACAAGTGGAGTCCCAGCTGCGGAAGCATTCTCCATGTCAAACCGACTGAGAATATCTCCTACATACTTGATCTAATATAGAAATATTTCCTTTGGTGTCTCATCCACCTATAACCCAAGAAAGAATTTCATCTCTCCCATGGCACTCATTTCAAATTCAGCCTTCATTACTGCTTCAAACTCTTTACATAGATCTTCATTCTTTGAACCGAAGATTATGTCATCGACATAAATTTGGACCATCAGTAAATCACCATCATTTTCTTTAATGAGTGTGCAGTCAATGACCCCTCTACGAAATCCGTGTTTCACAAGGTGAGTTGAGAGTTTCTCATACCAGGCTTTGGGAGCTTGATAAAGCCCATATAAAGCCTTGTCGAGTTTGTAAACTCTGTCCCGATGATATGGATCCTCAAATCCCTCGGGTTGACTGACGTGCACTGTCTCTCGGATTTCACCATGAAGGAATGCACTCTTCACATCAAGTTGATAAACTTTAATCTTCATGTATGATGCATAGGCAAGGAAGATACGGATTGCGTCCATTCTTGCCATGGGTGCAAACAATTCATTGTAGTCTATGTCCTCGACTTGTCGAAATCCTTGAACAAGTCGAGCCTTGTTTCTAATGACCATGCCTTGATCATCTTTCTTGCATTTCAAGACCCATTCGGTGCCAATGACCTTAACAGCTTTAGGTCTATCAACCATAGTCCATACACCTAACTTCTTGAACTGAAGAAGTTCTTCTTGCATGGCACTCACTAATGCCTCATCATTCAGGGCTTCACTAACATACTTTGGCTCAAACTAAGACACAAAGCAACGATATGCACCATCGTGAAGGTATCCCTTTTCCATCACCGAGGCATAATCAGCTGAGTACAACTGATATCTGGTCTGAACTCCTGACCTCACATCCCCAATGACATTATCCAAAGGATGATAGACATTTAGGCGTGATCCAGGAGTGGTTGGAACAACTACCTCAGAATCAAGATTATGAACATTTGGTTCAGTATCTAAGGCAGTAGGAGTTTGAGGTTCTGAAGACTTAGAGGCATCAATGTCAGATGCTTGTGGACTTGCAGTAGTAGGAACCTGTTCCTCCTGGTAGTTCTAATCAGTCTCCACAGCTTCTTCATAAGAGGAAGAGTCATTATCTTCAAGTACTCCCCTTGAATTGTTAGATGACTGACCTTGTGAACTAGATGATGTTAAATCTAGTAAAGGTGTGTTCAAGACATCATACATCATCTTTCTGGCTAACTCATCATCAGACGTGGAGAGTGGTATGTTGAAGGACTTGAAGAATCCATCATAGTCGAAAATAAAGGCGGGTCCATTTCCAGCAGGTGGTGTCATGTATCTCTGAACATCAATGTTACACCACACTTCTACTTGACCCGTTCAGTTGTTGTAAACTCTCTTGTTCGGTATGTTGTATCCTAGAAAGATACCTTCATTTGCCTTCTTGCTGAATTTTCCCCCTGAGTCTTCTTCAGTAGGGTGCACGGAGCACCAAACGGCCCGAGATACACTAGATTAGGTTTACGTCATTGTAATAACTTGTAACACATCTTTCCATGGCATTTAACTACCAGAACTCGATTTAGCATATAACACACATTTGCAGTTGCTTCATTCCAGAATTGAATAGGTAGTTTCGAGTCTGCTAGCATCGTCCGTTCTGTCTCTATCAAGCTGCGATTCTTCCTTTCAGCAACGCCGTTCATCTGAGGAATATAGGCGGAAATGAATTGATGCACAATTCCCTTTTCCTTGCAGTAAGCCTCCATCCATTGATTCTTGAACTCGGTTTTGTTGTCTGAGCGCACTTGACGTACCTTCAGCTTGTAGAGGGACTCCAGAGTACTTACTAATTCTTTGAATGACTCAAATGTTTTTAATTTGGATTTTAGAAACATCACCCAAGAGAATCTTGAGTAGTCATCAGTAACTACATAGCAGTACAAGTCGCCTGCGATGCTTCTTGTACTGACTGGACCAAACAGATCCATGTGAAGAAGTTCAAGAGGAAGTTTGATAGAATGAACTTTCTTTTCCTTATGAGACTTCTTCGTCTGTTTGCCCTTCTTGCATGCAACACAGAATTAGGAAGTTGGAAGTTTTTGACGTTAACTCCTCTCACTAGATCATTCTGGATCAAGTGATTCATCGTCCGTGGATTAATGTGTCCCATTCTCCTATGCCAGGAGATGGAATCCTTCTCAGTAGCTTTTGACAAGAAGCACTAAACTTCATGATCCGTTGTGGAAGCCTTTGATAGTACCAAGAAATACAGGTCATTATATCTTGACGCAGACATTAATACTTGGTCCTCCGGGATCACATAGTCCTTTTTCAGGATATAGCACTTTTGTTGTCAAATACTACTTTAAATCCTTTATCACATATTTGGGAAATAGAAAGCAAGTTATTTTGAAGTTGTTGAACGTAGTTACCTTTTCAAACTTCACTTTCTGATTACCCACATCCCCTTGAGCTGTGATATACCCACCTTTGTTTCCAGCGAATGAAACATGGCCTCCTTTGATTTGTTTGACACTTGATAAAAGAGCCCTGTTCCCTATCATGTGCTTAGATGCTCCGCTATCGACAATCCACGTGTTGGTTCAACACTATAGCAAACACCCTGCACAGTCAATTGAAAAACATTAGTTCATGTTAGGGACAGCCTTCAATGGCTTGGGTTTCCCATAGGCATCACACATCATAAACTCAACCCATTGACCTGTAGATGGTGAGGGAAGTTCAGATGTCTTCTTGTTCTCATTATCAGACAGAGGGATTGATTTCTCTTTCCATAGGCCAGCTTTGTGTAGGGCCTGTTTGTGATAAACAGACGACTGGCTAATGGGTTGAACTTTAAGTTCGCTAGCCCTTCTTGGTGGTGTCATTGAGTTACTATTAGAAGAGCTAGGTTCTGGGTCCTGAAGTTCAAATTTTCTCCTCGGTGTCTGATAGTAAGGACAATTAGACACAATGTGTCCATACTCCCCACAGTTGTAGCATGACCTGCTTTCGACTTTACGATTTAACTGTTTTTGTGGAGAAGTGTATGTCACATGTGTGACCTTACTCTGTTTGGATTGAGACACTTCTTGTTTAGATGGATTGTCTGGTTTTACAAATTTAATTGCTTTACCTTGTTTAACTTCTTTTCCATTTTGTTTATCTGGACTTTTACATGATGCACGTGAGTGGTTAATATTAATGGTCTTTAGGTTCAGATTTGACAGTGTTTGACCCAGACTTTATATTAATCTTTTCAAACTCTTTTTCTAGATTAACACAAGCCATTTTATCTTTTACCTTTGAAGTGGCCACCTTTTGTTTAGTATCATATTCAATTGATTTACATGTGGAATCTGGATGACTTACAAGAGGAGTAGACACCACATGATCCTTGATTGGATTATTATTGATTGGTTTACATTTTGCATTCATCAAGATCTCATGTGGTGGTGGAACCACTATATAACCCAATCCCTCCCCGTTGTTTCTCTCTCTCACTAAGTTTTGGACAATATGAGATGAGCTTGTCCAACTATGCAGTTTTTGCTTTAAGGAATTACTTCTACTTCTAAAACTGCCTTTTGTTTCTTAGTGTCCTCTAGAGAGTTAAGATAGTACCTAATGTCATTAGCTTGGTTAAAGGCTACTACTTTTGTTTCCCTAAGCTGTTTGTTTAAAAGGTCTATCTTTTCCTTATAACTATGCTCATTATGTTTTAGAACTCTGTTAGCTTTAGTGCATGGTTCCAAGTCCTTTACTAAGCTATCATTATGATCTAATAACCTAGCAAATTTTAAATCAATGCTTTCCCTAAATTTATTACAGTCAAAACAAGCATGATTATTGAAAAGTTGGTTAGTAGTACTTACCTGAGATGGTTTCAATGAATCAGCCATCAGTGCAGAGTCTGGCATTTCTTGTGCTGATGATTCTGACATTGTTGCAGTTTTCCCTTCTTCAGGCAAGTACTTGACTACTGACGCAGTCTCTTCTGTGTTTGACATCGCGAGTTCGACTGCAATATCTCGTTCACTAGCAGAATCATCATCTAGATCCTCCACACTAGCTATATTGGATTCTCCTGGTGTGACAAACCGAAAGCTCCAGTCATGTCCTTCATCATCATGAGTAGTCAAGGCTTTAGGATCCTTGCTTGATGAAGTAACTGTTAGTGGGTTTATCCTGACGATTGAAGGAAGTGAAAGGATTCCCGTTTCCAGTCTTCTTTGCCTTCACACACTCCCGTTTGAAGTGCCCTTTCTCTCGCCGCAGTTGAAACAAGTCACCTTGGTCTTATCGAAACCAAAGGTAGTGTCCTTAGTTGCACCAAGTTCTATCCGGTTTTCTTGACAAACTTTTTAGCTCGCCGACAGCACTCGCTAAGGCCCACATTATATCCATCCTCATCTGCAAGATGGTAGTTTCCAATTTTACCAGCAATTAGTCCATCATAGGAGTGGACTACTGCAGCTAAGAGATCCATGTGTTCTTTAGCTACCTCAACTGTGACATTACCGAAATTCTCAGTCTTCAGTTTTGCTGAATTGGCTTTTGGTACAATGCATTGGGTACCAGACGACCCTGTTTCCGATCCTGAAGTAGAGGCTTGAGAAGAGCCAGACGAGCTTGATACGAAAGCTGTTTGAAGAGGTGCTCCAGATGTTTTGGCTTGTGGAGTCACATTGTATAGGGCTGGGTTCTAATCATAGCAAGACTTTTGTGCTCTATACTTCATTCTCAGCTCTTCCTCTCTCAGTTTCAAAATGAAATCATTGATATCTATCTTTGTTAGCATACCATTCTGTATGAGGTTGGGGACAAATGAAACTGATTTCTCTAGCAACCCATCTGCAAAGTTAGACATTTTGTCTTCCATTGATGTCGTTACTCCGTGAATGTGCATCTCGCTCATCAAGTGGTAGACCTATCGATAACATCATCTAGGCTTTCTTTTCCCATCGAGGAGAAGTTGTCAAACTCCTTCTTTAAAGCCTTAGCTTTTATGGCCTTCAATGATGTGTTTCCATCATACCTTTTCTCTAATGCATCCCATAGTTTCTTGCTTGTGTATATTCCGAGAATTGATGAAAAATATCCTTTGGAATTGACTGTGTAAGCAAAACATAGACTTTCTTTTCAGCATTATATTTGACCTTCTATCTCAGTCATGCCACCAAGTGTGAGTTTGACGCCATCAACTCCGACTGGCATGCTATACCCCGTCTCTATTGATTCCCACAAATTGGAATCTACTCCATATAAGTAGATCTCAAAATGTTTCTTCCATTGTGGGTATTCATCTAACTTTACTAGCTTTGGGGGTATATTATGATTCCCCACTTCATTCTCCAGTAGCAGTAAATTCTAAATACGTGAGTCTCTCCCTACTGTTAATGCTAAATATTGGTCCTCCATTGCTATAAATTTTAAATTTAAACCAAACTGTTTTGTTAGTGTGAATGAAGGTGTGCGATTGGGCTATTCATGCGATTGAACTATGCGAATGGTTCAATCATGCGACTGAACTTGTGTGGTTGACTCAGTCTGCCAAATGGACTAACGCGGTTGAACAATGCGAATAGACTTCTCAGTCGTACGAATGGGAGTACGAATGAGTCCAATTGTGAATAGGGAATGCGTATGACCTCAGTCGTGCGATTGAGTCAATCGTGCAACTGAACCTGCTGGATTTCGAAAATTCATAGGTTTAAGGTGTTTGGACTCTAAAACACGAATTTCTTGCTAACCCTAATTGACGTATGCCGGAAAAACTAAACTTTACGATCAGGAGACGTCTAAAACCCGATTTGACACAAAAGATTGTGTTTTGAGTGTAAAAACACAATTTTTATATCAAAACAATTGAATCACACATAAATCTAGAGCCAAAGCTCTGATACACTTGTTAGGATCATTGGTGTTTATAATGTAGTATGTCTTTATTGTCTTACACATATGTAATAGTTGGGTACTTAATGAAATGCAAATGTTTGGTTGTGTTTATAATGTTTAATATTTCATTAATGAGTTGTTTAGCGCTTATCGAATTGATTTTATAGGTTTGTGGTTGTTTGAACTAATATAAATAATGTAATTATAATGAATACATTCAAACTTAGTAACATGAAGTTATCATGCGAATGGCCCATGCTAATGGACCATACACATGAACAACTTCAAGCTAATGAACCAGTCGCATGACTTAACCAGGAGACTGGATCAACCACACGATTGTGACATGAGATTGACTCAGTCGCACGACTGAACACTCAGTCGTGTGGATAGATCAACTGCATGACTCAGTCGCACGACTGAACCATGCTAATGGTTCAGTCGCACGAATGAGTAACCCTAACCTATAAATACCACTTAATTCATTGAAAAACATAACAATTCGAATCCCTACATACTATATCGTACCCTAGTCGTCCAGAGACTTCATAGAACCTGTTCTAAGTTCATAGATCGCACTAAATCAATTTGCAATCATTCTAACGTTTAGATTCAACCTAAGATCGATTCTACATGCGTTCTCACTGATTGGATCGCCAATCAAATAGGAATCCGTGCTATTTGAGTTGGTATACATGTAAATCAGTTAGTACTCCATCCCGTACATGGTCCTAACAAGTGGTATCAGAGCCTTGGCTCTAGATTTACGTGTGATTCAATCGATTTTGACATAAAAATCATGTTTTTCACTCAAAAACGCAATCTTTTTGTGTCAAACCGTATTTTAGACGTCTCCAGCTCAAAGTTAACGTTTTTCCGGCATACAACAATTAGGGTTCTTGAGAAATTCGTGTTTTTGCGACAAAATACCTCAAACCTTCGAATTCTCAAAATTCAGCAGCTTCAGTCGCATGATTGACTCAACCGCACGACTGAATCCATCCACATCCTTCATACGCATGATTGGATCTCAGTCGTTCCTCCATTGTAAGGCCCTGTTCTAGGGAAGCGTCAAAGTTGGTTAATCATAGCATAAAATAATTTAATAACAAAACAATGCAGCAGAATAACATAAACATTTACTTAAAACTTGCAGTTGATATAGTGATCATACACTTGTCCTTTAGTTGTAAATAAAACATAGTACTTTTCCTTTCAATTACAATAAATGGTTTCATAAACAGGACGCCATCCATATCTGACCCAACAATGAGCGGTAGTAGCATTGCTGTTACCATCAAAGGTTGGGGGTTTGCACCTTTGGAATGCCCCATAGTTGCACCCTCTAGTAGTCTCTTTCTCGGACTCCTCATCACTATCGTCATCATGGACTACCACCTTAGGGTTTGATGGCTCCTCTTCAGATTCCTCAGTCCTCCCCGTTGACCTTCCTGAATTCTTCTCACTTTCCTTCCCCTTCTTATCAGCTTTCTCTCCATCCTTGACTGCTTTGATCACCTCGGTCACCACCGAGGGCAATACATTTTGCATGACATTGTAGACTTCGTCAGCGATAGCCTCCTTCACAGTGGATTTGAGGGTGGCTGATCCCTCCCCCTCCGGGTGACTATGGAGGTCTGACTCCTCATGAACAGTCTCGGGAGCCTTAGCTTTACTCCGGGTGACACGTGGCTCAATAGTACGCCCGCCACGAGCACCTCCTCGGGTTGCCTTCCCAGATTTTCTACCAGCCATAAGTAATTCCTATAAGATTCAAACACCAAAATGGTTATTCAAGATAATTGCTTAGAGCATTATAAGTACGGTAAGTCCTTAATTACAATGGGCAAGTGTAATTAACTACTTACCTTACTCTCCTGTCCCAAGCAATCACTATCCTAACACATGTCAGTATTCAAATCTAGAAGCACATAAAACACATAGCACACGCACATAATTCCGATTTTACTTGAAACTATACCTGATGGCACGTAGCTACTTGGATTGCCATCCTTCATTCGATCCTATTTTTAGTTTAAGTTTAGGTTTTGAAAATAGTATACCCAATTCTCTTAAACTTTGGCTCTGATACCAACTTGTAAGCCCCGTTTCCGGGAAGCCTCACAGTTGGTAATCATAGCATAAAATAATTTTAATAAACAAAACAACGCAGCGGAAGAACATAAACATTTACATAAAACATGCAGTTGATATAGTGATCATACACTTGTCCTTTAATTGTAAATAAAACATAGTACTTTTTCCTTTCAATTACAATAAATGGTTTCATAAACAGGATGTCATCCATATCCATCCATGTAGCCTCCAACCGGTGCCATCCTCAGCATCAGCAATTACCTGCCAACTGTTATGCATAAAAGTCAACTTCGCTGAGCGAGTTCTAGTTTTAAATAATATAAGAAAACATAAACTTTATCCTTCATATAATGACCATGCATACATCATAGTACATAACATAACTTGCATCATAATAAGCATGTTCATTATCTTTTATTCTTTCATTATCTTTCACTTTCATCATAAACGAGATTGCACAAAGTAAGAGCTCCATGTTGATCGACAACAAATGTCGATCCCTATCGGTACACATGAAAACGGTAGCTAAACCCCGACAGTTGATCCACACTGCAAAGCACATAGCCCCCTCATGAATACGGATCTATCATCATACATCAGATTCACATAAGTGAAGTCTATCATAGTGCTTGCAAGACTTTCCATCATCAAATGGGCTCGGGGGTAACATTCATTAAGTTTCGCTTTTCATTAATATCATTTTCCACTTTATATATAATACTTAAATTATTTAGTACACAACATACCAAGTACTAGTCATCATAAAACATAACCGACCCACCGCGGGACAACTGGGGTTCGGGGGCGGCAGCCCCTAACAACGGGGTCTTAGGGGCAGCAGCCCCTAGTGGGGTCCAAGGGGCAAATCCCCTGGCTAGGGCCGGGCTTTAAAACCCCTTAAAATCTTGGTCATTTATAAACGTATATTTAGTATGCATAATAGCCCCAAAACATGGAAAACTTATAAATAGGGGATCTAGAACTCATCTGATTACCGAGACCAACCTCTAAACTAAGCTTACAAGGCTAGGATCTCACTACACAGCCTGCAAATGAGTTCACACCTAAAGGGGTAAATTTCTAGCTAAATTCGCTGCTAATTTCGCTGCAAGATCAGCAATTTCGCAGCTAGATTCGCCAACAGTTTAGCTGCTAGTTTCGCTGGCAGTTTCGCTGGCAGTTTCGCTGGCAGTTTCGCTGGCAGTTTCGCTGGCAGTTTCGCTGGCAGTTTCGCTGGCAGTTTCGCTGGCAGTTTCGCTGGCAGTTTCGCTGGCAGTTTCGCTGGCAGTTTCGCTGGCAGTTTCGCTGGCAGTTTCGCTGGCAGTTTCGCTGGCAGTTTCGCTGGCAGTTTCGCTGGCAGTTTCGCTGGCAGTTTCGCTGGCAGTTTCGCTGGCAGTTTCGCTGGCAGTTTCGCTGGCAGTTTCGCTGGCAGTTTCGCTGGCAGTTTCGCTGGCAGTTTCGCTGGCAGTTTCGCTGGCAGTTTCGCTGGCAGTTCGCTGGCAGTTTCGCTGGCAGTTTCGCTGGCAGTTTCGCTGGGTTTCGCTGGCAGTTTCGCTGGCAGTTTCGCTGGCAGTTTCGCTGGCAGTTTCGCTGGCAGTTTCGCTGGCAGTTTCGCTGGCAGTTTCGCTGGCAGTTTCGCTGGCAGTTTCGCTGGCAGTTTCGCTGGCAGTTTCGCTGGCAGTTTCGCTGGCAGTTTCGCTGGCAGTTTCGCTGGCAGTTTCGCTGGCAGTTTCGCTGGCAGTTCGCTGGCAGTTTCGCTGGCAGTTTCGCTGGCAGTTTCGCTGGCAGTTTCGCTGGCAGTTTCGCTGGCAGTTTCGCTGGCAGTTTCGCTGGCAGTTTCGCTGGCAGTTTCGCTGGCAGTTTCGCTGGCAGTTTCGCTGGCAGTTTCGCTGGCAGTTTCGCTGGCAGTTTCGCTGGCAGTTTCGCTGGCAGTTTCGCTGGCAGTTTCGCTGGCAGTTTCGCTGGCAGTTTCGCTGGCAGTTTCGCTGGCAGTTTCGCTGGCAGTTTCGCTGGCAGTTTCGCTGGCAGTTTCGCTGGCAGTTTCGCTGGCAGTTTCGCTGGCAGTTTCGCTGGCAGTTTCGCTGGCAGTTTCGCTGGCAGTTTCGCTGGCAGTTTCGCTGGCATCTTCGCTGCTAGTTTCGCTGCCAGTTTTGCCCAACTTTCATTGGAAAACCATGTCTGCGAAACTTATGGAGAAACTATAGTTTCGTAGGAAGTCCTCATAGTTTCGCTGCTTGAATATGCAAATTCGCCGGATGCGTGCATAGTTTTGCAGATCGCATAAAAATTATGAACCAGCCCGTTTTTAACCCAAAATCATAACTTTTACATCCAATCTCTTAGTTTATCATCCATGAGACTAAATCTAAGCTTTATACATGTTTTCATACGTAAAAGTGTGACCTTTATGCGATTCTTTGCAACTTTTCAAAAACCCAAAACCCTAGAATCCGGGTTTGATCTACAGAAGGGTTTAGAGGTCGATTCTTACATTGATTTGTTGCTCCTTTCTTGAGGTTTGATGCTCCATCACCTAGATCTTCAATCCCTTGACCTTTGAAGCTCCAAATCTTGAGTTTCCTTCACTTTCTCTCTTTACTTTCTCTCTCTACGAATTTGGGAGCTAGGGTTGCAATTGATGGAGATGGAGGCTGCTTTAGGTGGGTTAAGGGGTTGATTATGGGCCTTAATCACTTAGGCTCTTGCCCATGGACCCAATTAAGCCCATAACCCTTTTCTTTCTTTTATTAATTACCCATTGATTAAGCCCATTATCCTTAATGACTCGTTTTGACTTTTTGGGTTGTTACAAGTCTCCCCCACTTATTTAGGTTTTGTCCTTGAAACTTGTCAGTCATCAAACAATTACGGATAAATTTCCTCATCTCCTCCTCAGTCTTCCAGGTAGATTCTGATCCTTTTCTGTGTCTCCACTATACTCGTACAAGTGGAACCACTTTATTCCGTAAGTGCTTCTCTTTCCAGTCAAGGATGGCCACCAGCTACTCTACATAATTCAGCCGTTCATCGACTTCAATGTCTTCTATTGGTACAACTGCATCATTATCTGCCAAACATTTCCTAAGATGAGATACATGAAACGTAGGGTGAATTCCACTCAACTCATCGAGTAGTTCTAATTTGTAAGCCACTTCCCCTACCCTCGCGACAATACGGAATGGCCCAATGAACCTTGGGCTTAACTTTCCTTGTTTTGGAACCTGATGATCCCTTTCCAGGGCGATACTTTGAGCATAACTTTGTCACCAACCTGAAACTCTATCGGTCTACGTCTTTTATCAGCATAAGACTTTTGGCGATCCTTTGCAGCTTTCATGAACGTCTTAATCTTATCTAACTTCTCAGTTGTCACCTCAATCACTTCAAGACTCCCCAATTCCTTTTGCCCGATGTCGCCCCAACACACGGGCATTCTGCACCTCCTACTGTACAACATTTCGTAAGGTGGCATACCAATGCTGGCATGGTAACTATTATTATATGAGAATTCTGCCAATGGTAAGTGTTCATCCCAGCTTCCTCCAAAGTCGATTACGCGCGCTCGTAGCATGTCTTCTAAAGTCTGGATCGTCCTTTCCGACCGACCATCCGCCTAGGGATGGTAAGCCGTACTAATATGCAGTCTAGTCCTCGTTGAGTCATGAAACCTCTTCCAGAACTCGGACGTAAACCGCGTGTCCCTACCTGAAATGATAGACACTGGCACGTCATGACGAGCCACGATCTCCTTGATGAATAACTTTGCTAACCTCTCAAAGGAATACGTCTTACGAATTGGTAAGAAATGGGCGCTCTTTGTTAGACGGTCAACAATCACCCAGATTGCATCAGCTTCCTCTCGTCGTGCGAGGTAGCTTCATGATGAAGTCCATTGTGATATGTTCCCATTTCCATTCAGGGATATCCAAAGGCTGAATCTTCCCATATGGCTTTTGGTGCTCTAACTTCACCTGCAAGCAAGTCAGGCACTTGCTCAATATTTAGCCACGTCTCATTTCATTCCTGGCCACCGGTAATCTTTTTCACATCCTGATACATTTTTGTGGCACCCGGGTGTATGGAATATCGAGTTTTGTGAGCCTCATCCATGATTTTCTCCCTTAGATCCCCATAGAGAGGGATCCACATTCTCCCAAATCAGGTTCTAACACCTAGAGTGTTTTCCCCCAAATTTGAAACTTTTCCTTTCATCCTTTTAGAGTTGATTATGTCGTCTCTTAATGCCTCATCCTGGAACTCCCTCACTTGTTTCATAATATCAAGCGTCATGATTATCTGGCAAGCCCTCACCCGAATTGGTTCCGGTTGTCCCTTCCGGCTAAGGGCGTCAGCAACCACATTGGCTTTGCCTGGATGATAATGAATTTTGCAGTCATAATCCTTGACCAGTTCCAACCACCTCCTCTACTTCATGTTGAGTTCCTTTTGTTCAAAGAAATACTTCAAACTTTTATGATCAGTGAAAATGGTGCACTTCACCCCCATACAGGTAGTGCCTCCAAATCTTCAATGAAAACACCACTGCGGCCACTTCAAAATCATGGGTAGGATAATGGCCTCGTGAACCTTTAATTGTCTAGAAGCATAGGCTATCACCTTCCCTCGTTGCATCAACACGCAACCCAATCCTACATACGAGGCATCCGAGTAGACCACCAGATCCTCGTTCCCTTCAGGTAACATCAAGACATGGGCTTGAGTTAACCTCATCTTTAGTTCTAGGAAGGTGTTCTCCTGATCAGTACCCCATTCATACGTCACGTCCTTCCGGGTCAGCTTAGTCAAAGGGGAAGCTATCTTGGAGAAATCCTGGATAAATCTCCTATAGTAACCTGCCAGGCCTAAGAAACTGTGAATCTTAGATGGCGTCTTTGGAGGTTCCCATTGTTGGGTTTTGTCACATGTAAAACACTAAGTTTAACCATTTAAACTTGAAACGCAGCGGATATATGGTTTAAAGATATGGTTAGTAATCTGAAAATTTTCACCATTTCAAACATAAACAAAACCCAAGAACAAGGATCAAATAAACATATGTGAAATAGTGTGCTATCAAAACAAAACAACAACCATAGGGTGTACAAATGAACAACCTTTCTTGTGTAAGTTGTTGAAGATGTATTAAGATAAAGGGGATGATGTTCTTGAGCTGCTAGCCTTCAAAGGAGAAGACCTCAAGCTTGTAATAGCCACAAGCTCTTCAAACACCTAGCTAGTTAGGGAGCTTCACACCAAAGTTCTACACCAAGGGAGCTTCAAAACCAAAAATTTCAGCCTTCTTTGAGCTGAAAATCCAAAAATGTGCAGCCTTGTGGAGAGCTTTTCTTTGCTTAAGTGTGTGTGAGCAAAGGTGTGTGTTCTTGGAAGAGTGCTAGAATGAATAATACACAAGTATCCAAGACAAAAAAGACCCCCATTGCCCCTTGGAGGGCGGCCGAAATAAGTATACAAAATGGGTTTCCCCCATTTTGTAATTCTTATAAAAAACACTCTTTTAAAGTTATAAGTTTATAAAATTAAAACCTATTTTAATTTTATAACATTAACACATCTTTATTTGTCATTATTTAACCAACTTAAATAATGAAACAAATAAAATTCTCATGAACAATTATCCATATAACATGTTCTTTTACAAAGCAAAGTTCTAGAAAATCAATTTTCTAAATAGGTGTCAATATTTATTTGTATGATATCATCAACAAATAAACATATTTTGGTGTTTGTTTAGCTTGTTATTGGGTATGACTCGACTTGGATCATAACATACTAACCACATCAATCTTGTATGTGTCTTGGGCATACAAGATCCAACAATCTCCCACTTGCACAAGATTCATAGAAGATTGATGCAAGCAGTAAATACCGCCTAACAACGGTTTACTACCCTTAATACGTACGACTAAGTGCCATTCAATAACATCATCCTCTTCAAGTAGCATACTTGAAAGGTTTTAGGTGAAACAATCATCTATCCTTTTATCGCAGATGTCATGATAAATCCGAGAGACGCAGAATGATCATTCTCCATTGAAAAAACTTTATCAGGCCTTAGACATCTTACTCTCAACGAATAAGAGGGACAAATCCCATCTTATAACATACGTCTCTCACAATTACCTTATATCATACCTGAAATCAGACTTATGTACTGCCATGTTTCAGAACAGCGAAGAGCTGAGTCAAAGTATAAGAATCGGTAAGTATCAAGACCCAATATGTATCTCAGGTCAGAGGACACCAAATGATGTTCGCCTTTACTCAAAATTACTTATGATCAATTAGGAAGATTCCATGTCATAATATTTGAGATGCAGGTCAGTCCAATATTTGTATCCCACAAATATCTATGAACTTTGGCAGCAACCTTTTGCTCTATATTCATCCATATGAATATCTACCAATCCAAGTTCATAATAGCATTACCTTCATGCTCGTTCCCACAAGCATGAACAGCTACGGACATTACGAGTAAATAATTTACTCATGGATCTTAAACATGCAAAATGGGAATATTAATTGAATCATTATAACTGAATAATTCATTCAAGTAATAAAGGGTTACAATATCTCATTACAGAAATTAAAGATCAAATCCAGTCACTATATTGGAGACCCATGGCACAAGCATGACTTTCATGCTTCACCCTTTTCAAGAAGCTTCATGAGTGGATCCGCAATGTTTTGATCCGTGTGAACTTTGCGAATATATATCTTCCCCTTTTCAACTTCATCCCTTATGTAGTTGAATCTTCGTCCATGTACCTAGTTTTCTGATGTGCACGGGGTTCCTTGATTTGAGCAATGGCACCCTCTTTATCACAAAGAATTTCTAAGGGGTCCTGAATGGAAGGGACCACCCCTAGGTCGGCAATGAACTTATTTAAACATGCAGCTTCCTGAGCTGCTAATGAGGCGGCAATGTATTCTGACTCTGTAGTTGATAATGCCACCACATCTTTCTTAGAGCTCTTCTAATAGATAGCTCCTCCATTTAAGATGAAAATGTACCCCGATTGTGATCGTGAATCATCACAATCAGTTTGGAAACTCGCATCCGTGTAACCCTTTACTACGAGTTCCTCCTCACCAGATCCATAGATTAGGAACACATCTTTAGTCCTCCTTAGGTACTTAAGTATGTTCTTAATAGCCATCCAATGACAGCTTCCTGGATTTTGTTGGTATCGGCTTGTCATGCTCAAGGCACATGACACGTTCGGTCTAGTGCATATCATTGCATACATGATGGATCCTATAGCAGACGCATACGGGATTCCCTTTATTTTGTCTTGCTCATCCTTTGAGCTTGGACATTGAGTCTTACTCAATATCGTTCCTCTTTGAATAGGTACGGTACCTTCTTAGAGTTTTCCATCTTGAACCTTTTCAAGATCTTATCAATGTATGCACTTTGATTCAAACCTATCAACTGCCTTGATCTATCCCTTTAGATCATATTCCTAAAATATAGGAAGCTTCACCAAGATCCTTAATGGAGAAACAGCTTCCAAGCCAGGCATTTACACCTTTGTTGCACCCTGAAAGGATCATACATGCCAACTCAATGGGTGAATTGATGATTGCTCAGCTGAAATCCCACAAGTCCAAGAACCAATGCCGAGGAAGATCTGCAAGGAAAATAACAAGTGTTATCTTCCGCATTAGTTAATGCGGAAGACATAACTCTGATGCGGACAAGTGTTTACTCTTCCGCATTGACTAATGTGGAAGACACAATACTAATGCTGAAGAACAAGTTACTCTTCCAAGAACCAATGCGGATGTTCTTTGATTATTGTTTGCGCCACTCAATCATTGACTTGATTATCATATTCGATTCTCAGTAAGAATATCACTCTTACTCAAACCCAGTCAATTGGTATCAGAGCTTTGGCTCTCGATTCTCTTTCATATCTGCGCACAGACTGAATAGAACTCGGTTGATCTGATAATCAAGTTGCTAGTAGTGGATATCACCAACCCTACTTTGCAAACAACAAGAAAATCAGTACAGAACTCATTCAGACCCTCGAAAGAACTCCTTAAACAACTTGGACTCATAAAAAATAATCAATCTTAAAATCAACTAAATCTATACTTACACAAATCAACATGGATTCTAACAGTTACTCTAAACTAGGTCATACACCTAAACCTCCCATGCTTAAACACAACTCAGAGTTTAAACAATGGAGAATAAGGTTTAGAAATTATATCATAGGTGTAGATCCTGACTTTTTGATCTCAATATGTAAGGATCCACATATTCTTGTTACTCTATCAACTGCTCAAGCTGCACTTTACAAGACTTCTAGAATACCAATTGAAGACTTAACTCTGGATGAAGATGACTATAAGAAAATTAAAATTGATCTCAAAGCATACTCAATTTTGACTCAAGCACTCAAGATGGATGTGCTGAAAAGATTGGAAAAGTATGGAACTACTAAAGCTGTTGGGATGCCCTCAAAATTATGTGTGAAGAAAGTAGTGAGGTTGCTGAAATTAACAAAGACAAGCTGGTCAATCAGTATGAAACCTTCCATCACACCAAAGGAGAATCCATAGCAAAACAACTGGACAGATTTGTATAGTTGGTTAATGATTTGGAAATTATGGGTGTTTCTTACAACATTAAAGAACTTAACAAGAAAATGCTTCACATGAAAGCTGGAAGCAAAATGTCACAATGCTGAAAAATACTCTTGATCTTGAGAGTACCACTCTAGACATTATGTTAGCTAAGATTGAAGCTTTGGAACTTGATGAACGAAGCAGAACTTGAGTGGACCAAGAGTGATTGAGGCCTACAAATTCCCTTCAGAATCACATTCTGTTGAAAATGCTTTCATCACAGAGGAAGATGACTTCATCTCATCAAGAGATCAAATGAACAATACTGGGTTCATTGCATCTCCACCATTCAATCACCCTTCAACTTCAGCTCAAGCACCCAAAGTCTCCACTACTCCTCAAACCTCTCCGGAAGACTTAAAATTAGAAGAGCAAAAGGCAACTTACAATTCCTTTGTTGCAAGTTTTGAAGCATATCTAGGGGGAAGACTCACTTCTGCCCACCTAATTCGGGAAGATTTAGAAGAAATGGATCCTGATGATGTTGAGGAGATGGATCTACGGTGGCAAATGGCAATGATTGCCATGAGAGCAAAGAAATTCTTCAGAAAAGGAAGAAAGCTGAGCCTGAATGAGAACACAAAACTTGGATATGACAAATCCAAGGTGAAATGTTTCAACTGTGGCATGACCAGCCATTTCTCAAGAGAGTGCAATGCTCCCAAAAGAAATAACTATTCAAGGAACTCTCCAGGCCAATCATCATCACAACCTAATTCAAGCTATCACTGAATCAATCAACAACAGTATTACCATCATTCTCATCATCAACAAACATACCAGAATCAACCACAACTGACAAATCAAGCCCATGCAAGCAGTCAGCCTTCCGCCAGTGCCCTTTTGATGAAATAAGATGGGATATGTGATTGGAGTGTGTATGCTGAGGAAGTCAAGCCTCAATTCCAGAATCATGCTCTTATGGCTGACATCAATGATGGATCATCTTCAATGCCTACTGAGGTAAAAACTAACCTTTGTAGTGAAAAATGCATAAATGAATTACAAGAGTATAGATAACACAACCATAAACTGGCAGATAAAATTAAAGAAGAAAAAGTGAAGTCAGAAATGATGAAGAGAGAACTAAAAAGTTTTGAAATCAAAATCAAATCTCTCATTTCTGACATAGAAAAATTGCATGGTGAGAAATACAATCTTGCAGCTGAAAATGAGCTACTTACTGAAAAGTTAGCTCAAGCTAAAGCTCAACAATCTATGACTGAAGTGAAACTTCAAAAGTTTCAAATGTCTTCAGTCAAGTTGCAAGAGATGCTGAATTCACAAAAGGATCCAAAGGACATGTCAGGGATTGGGTATAATTCATGTCCTCCACCATACAATGACAATTACACTGTCACGCCTGACTCTGTCTCACTCTCTGAATCAATCGAACCTAAAACTATGGAACCTAAATCAGTAGTGAAACAAGTGACAAATCCTCAAAACAAACGTGATGTTTATTTTGAAACCAGTGAGGATAAAATCAATTTAGGTCACCCAATCAAAATCAAAGAGTGCTCAGACAAGACAGTGAGTGTCATGAAACCATCAAGCCCTGTAAAAGCAATTTTACCTTTTATAAAATTCATACCATCTGTTTTACAAGGCAAAAAGAAATATGTCAAAATAGTGAAACCCACTACTGAGAGTAGTTCTGATAATGAGATTATATCTCCACAAAATTCAAGCAAATCAGAAAAGGTTTCACTGAAAAAGAAACAAACTGTAATACTAAGTTCAACACATAAAACTTCATCAGACCCTCAGTCATCAAGGTTAAGGCAGGGAGTTGGGTTTGATATCTGTAACAAAGAACATGTTGACCATTTTAAGAAAAAGGTGAGAAGTAGGTTAAAGAAATAGAAACAGGCCAGACAACTGAACAAAAGTAGTATTGTGAAATAATCTACTAAAAGGGCTGATTCTGATTCATCACCTAAAGAAAAGAAAGTGACTCATCAAAAGAAAGTATCAGTTGAGTCACACAAGGAAAAATCTGATTCAAGAAACAAACAAATGTATTGTGATATTTGTGACATGTTCAATCATAAGACAAAGAAATGCTTCTTCAATCAATATTGTTCTATTTGTGATATGAACAATCACTCTAACAAAATTGCTATTTCAACAAGTATTTTTCAATCTGTGACATGAACAATCACAATAAATCTGATTGTAACTTTAATCAAAAGGGGTTAAGAATTCCACAACACAAGTCCATCTCAAAAACATCTACTGTGGTGCATTCTGTCAGACCTCATCTTCATAATACTCAATCTAGGACACCTAGATCAACAAATGACAGAAATAACTTGAAGGATTTAAGGAAGGGTCAAAGAAATCATCTCATAATGAAACACAAACTTGACCTTCCTAAGCAAAAACCAACTTTTGATAATGAAACTCGGGCTAAATTTTTACAAAGAAATAGAGAGCAACAATTTCATTATTCATCTGAATCCTCAGTAGATGTTGATGAGATGACTCGACCAATTCATTATCAAAAATCTCCCAGAACACCTCCATCCAAATCACAATTCAGAGGGAAATATCAAAAGGTGACTATCATGAATAGGAACAGGAAACCCAAGACCATCATGGCTTGGGTTCCTTATTCTAATTAGTTCTTTTTGTTTGTAGGTTAATCCACACAGGTCTAATAACCTATGGTACGTAGACAGTGGATGCTCCCGACACATGACTGGAGATCGTTCCCTCCTTCATGATTTCAAGTACATACAAGGATCTGTGACAAACGGGATGCTGAGCTTTGACAGAGTGAATTACTATGAACAACTGAATTTCAATCTGCTAAGCGTGTCTCAGATCTGCGAAAAAAATATTCCACTCACTTTACACACACTCACTGCGACATTCTGAAACCTGGATTTCAGATTCCTAAAGAATGGGTTGTCTTAAAGACTCCGAGGAAGAATAATACATATGTCTTAAACTTGTGTTCTGCATCACCTAAGGAAGAAACATGTCTTTTGTCTAAAGCATCATTTGATGAGTCACAGCTTTGGCATATATGTTTGGGGCACACTAACTTTAAAAATATGAACAAGTTAATCAAAGGAAACCATGTCATTGGTCTTCCTCAAAAAGAATTCAACTTTTTTGATCAATGTTCAGCGTGCGTCAAAGGAAAACAATACAAATCGTCTCACAAAACCAAGCTGGCGAACACTAACAATACTCCATTAAAGTTACTTCACATGGATCTTTTTGGACCAACTCATGTAATGAGTATGGGAAAGAAATAGTATTGTTTAGTGATCATTGATGACTTTTCTGGATTCACATGGGTGTTCTTCCTACTTCATAAAAATGAAGCATCCCAAATCATTCAAGAATTTATCACAAAAATTGAAAATCAACTTGATCTTAAGGTCAAAATAATAAGAAGTGATAATGGTATAGAGTTCAAAAATGAAAATATGAGTTCCTTTTGTGCAACCAAAGGCATTGCTGTTAGGATCAGTTATCTAAGTTTGATTAATTTGAATAGATTGCAGCGGAATTTGAACAATGAATTAGACAATTCGCAAGAACACAATTGATATTCAATGAGAAGTAAACGGTTATAGAGAGAGAATTCTACAAAGGAATATTTTATTCATATGCTTTCGTGGTGGCTGAATGTCACACGTTACAACTAGGTCAACATTCCTTATATAGGGAATGTGACATCTGCTGATGTCACTTGATAGTGACATCTAACAGAATTATACAAACTACTGAAACTATACAAACTACTGAGAATGTTCTCAACTACTGAATACATCTCAGAGAATGCTAAGTACAAAAACATAAAACTACTGAACTACAACTACTGAAACTATAACTACTGAAAAGTAAATTACAAGTACTGAAAGGAAATCATCACAAGTACTGAAGTTAACAACTCCAGCTATTGTGACAACTACTGATCACTTGGTCTTCAGTCTTTGTCTTCAGTCTTTGTTCTTCAGAGTTTTACTTTTAGACTTTGTCTTCAGCTGATAGCTTTAGACTTTGTCTTCAGTCTTTGCTTTCAGACTTTGTCTTCAGTAGAAGTCTTCAGATCTTGTCTTCAGACCTTGTAATCAGCTGATGTCTTCAGCTGTTGTGATCTTCTTCAGTAGTTGCAATGTCTGTGGGACTTAGAGGTTTTTCTGATCAGGCTCATTGGTTCTTTTGGTCCAACAATTGCTCATCAAGTCAATGCAGCTAGAACTCCTCAACAAAATGGGGTAGCTGAAAGGCGAAATAGAACACTGATCGAAGGAGCAAGAATGATGCTAGCCGATGCTAAACTGCCAACACCTTCTAGGCAGAAGCAGTTAACACATCGTGCTTTGTTCAAAATCGAACTCTGATTGTTAAAGAAAGTAACATGACACCTTATGAATTGATCCTTCATAGGAAACCATTTATTGGATTTTTCAAATCATTTGGTTGTCCAGTCTCAAATTAAACACCTGTGATCATTTGGGAAAATATTCATCTAAGTCTGATAAAGGATTCTTTGTAGGTTATTCTTCTGTCTCAAAGGCTTATAGAGTGTTCAATCCTAGACTGAACATTATTGATGAATCTACAAATTTTCAATTCAAAGAACATTCGTTTCACAAATCTACAAATGGTGCTGATTGGTTGTTTGATATTGACAATTTTACTAAATCATTTGACCAATTTCACTTGCCTGATGCAGGAAATATACATTCAGGTGATACTTCATCAACTACAGAAAGAAGAGATAATTATCCATTGATTCCACCTACATTTGATGAACATATTAATGAAGACGTTCGTCTTCAAGCTGATCCCATCAGACAACTATCACAAAACCTTAGTGTTTCTTCTGAAGAAGGTCCCAGCCTGGTACCATCTCACTCAGATGACTTGTCAAATGAGATCAGAAATCAAAAACATGCTTCTCATCTAGTAGAAACACAAGGTACATCAAATGATGCAAGCAATCTCAATGCTACTGAAGATGTAGCAGTTACTGAAATAGAAGTTGACAATCCTCATAATTCAACAACAATACAAGATGAATGTGCCTCTGACCATAATGAATTGAATGTCTCCAATCTTGATGTAACTATTGTTGGTGACACCATTCCAACCACAAGAAGCAACTCTAGTATTACAAACATCTGTTTGTTCTCATGCTTTCTATGTCAAACAGTACCAAATATCAAAGAGGCACTTCAAGAACATAGTTGGATTGAAGCAATGCAGGAAGAATTGCTCCAATTCAAGAAGCAAGAAGTATGGCAGCTAGTAGATCTTCCCGAAGGACAATACCCTATCGGTACCAGATGGCTGTATAGGAACAAGACTGATGATAGAGGGATAGTCATCAGAAATAAAGCAAGACTAGTGGCACAGGGATACACTCAGGAAGAAGGAATCGACTACGACGAAGTGTTTGCTCCTGTTGCCAGACTAGAAACAATTAGAATCTTTCTTGCATATTCTGCATCCATGAAATTTACTGTTTATCAAATGGATGTAAAGTGTGCCTTCCTATATGGAAAGATTGCTGAAGAATTCTATGTGAGTCAACCACCTGGCTTTGAAGATCCAGATTTCCCTCACAGGGTTTACAAGCTTGACAAAGCTCTGTATGGTCTTCATCAAGCACCAAGAAAGTGGTATGAGACTCTATCATCCTTTCTTCTTGAACATGGGTATGAAAGATGAAAGATTGATCAGACTCTCTTCAGAAGAATAAGAGGGAAAGACATGCTGTTAGTCCAGATCTACGTAGATGACATTATATTTGGCTCGACAAACAAGCAACTCTGCAAAGAATTTGAAGATCTATACATTCAAAGTTCCAAATGAGTGCTATGGGGGAACTCACCTTCTTTCTAGGGGTGCAAGTCCAACAAACAGTAGATGGAATCTTCATCAACCAATCAAAATATGTAGAAACCATGTTGAAGAAATTTCACTTTGCTGACTGTCAGTCTATCAGAACTCCTGTGGATACTAAAGTGAAGATTGACCTGACCCTAAAGGCAAATCAGTGGACCAGACTCACTGTCGATCAATGATAGGTTCACTTAAGTATCTAACAACAGTAGGCCTGACATTATGTTTGGTGTTGTGTGTGTGCCAGATATCAAGATGATCCAAAAGAATCACATGTGAACGCAGTCAATAGGATATTCAGATATTTGAAGAGCAAGCTAGCTCTTGGATTATGGTATCCAAAGGAAGGAGAATTTAATCTCTATGCCTACACAGACAGTGATTATGGAGGATGCAACTTCAACAGAAAATCCACTTCTGGCGGTTGTCAATTTCTTGGTCCCAGACTAGTATCTTGGCAATGCAAGAAGTAGACAAATGTGTCTGTGTCCACAACAAAAGCTGAGTATATTGCTGCATCAGCATGTTGCTCTCAAGTTCTCTGGATTCAAAACCAGATGCTTGATTATGGTTTTAACTTCTTGCATACACCAATTTCTATTGACAACACAGCTGTTGTCTTTATAACTAATAATCCAGTTCAGCACTCAAAAACAAAACATATTGAGATTAGATATCATTTTTTGAGAGACTGTGCTGAAAAGGGTTTAATCAAATTGATTCAAGTACCAACTAAAAATCAATTAGCTGATTTGTTTACCAAGGCATTTGAACCTAGTAGGTTTGAATTTTTGGTTCTGTAAATTGGCATGATTAACCTTGACTAAAAACTATGAAAAACATCAAAAACAATTTAAAACATCAGAAAAACCACAAAAAGAAATCAAGTTCTATGAAGAAAAGAATTCGACGGGAAATGATATAATTACACTCGTTATATCATTCACTGTGCTAAGTTTCAAAATGTAAAAGACTGAAATGACTGACCAGATATGTTGGTAGGCTCAACTTGGAAGAAAAGATACATGCAGTGATGAATTAAAGACATATTCAATTGTGAAACACTCATCACAAAGTACAGGTCTGTATTGGCTTATCTGAATGCATGTGTGTGTAGTAGCCTAAACACACCAGGTAATGATACTTTATGAATCTCTTTCACCACATCATGTTTCATCTTTGTTTTGCTGAGCAAAGACCTGATGAAACTTACACATAGTGCAGATGTCATGATCCAAAAGATTCCCAATGTGGAACACATCCAAAAATTGGATGAATCAACAAAGTAATACATTCTAAGTGAATGAACAAAAGAATCCTATCATGGATCACCTTCCAAAGTGAAGTGAAAAGAATCCCAATGTGGATCAACATGAAAAAGGATCAAATTAAAAGAATCCCAAATAGGATCAGTGAAAATGTGATTTCATGACTTAAGTAACCTGGTAAGAAAAGTTGTGAAAAAGTTCTACCATGCATTGTATAAGGAGGGTTGATCATTTCATGCTTATGTGTGTGAGGTACACATTGAATAATAAATCAACCAAAACATGATAAAAGTCATTTGCATCAAAATATCAACCAGGTATGGGTTTAAGAGGACAAACATACCTTCAATCTTCAACTTCATACTCATGTCCATTTAATCATAAAGGATGCACATGTGTAATGTAAGACTGATATGATCCCAACAAAGAGATATTTCTCTTCATTATTAATATTAATTAAAATAACATTCAAAAGGTTTAAATCTTTAAAGTTTCTATCCAAATGTGGACATAAAATTTAGGGGGAGTAATTTAAAATTTTTGAGTAAGTCCAAATTTTTATTTATTAACTTAATTTTGAAAAACAAAACAAAAAAGGATTTTAGTTGGTGTTGTTGCAATAACTTATACCATTACATCTCAACTTATGCAGATTCTTAGAAGCATGATAAGCCCAAGATCAGTCAAAATAGGGAAACTTGTATTAATTGTGACATACAAGTCAATCCAAGGAAGAATTGACAACTTCAACAGCCAACTTCATAAGAAAAATCAATCAAGGACACTTCTTCATAAGATGAATAATCAATTCAATCACATTATCTTTTGATTAAGTTCAAAAGCTAATGCAGGTAAGTGCATTAGTTAATGCGAGTGAAGGTAACCATGCATGTAACTAATGCGGGTAACAATATTTTTTAAAGTGCAACTAATGCGGACAATGATTTTAATCTACCGCATTAGTGTGTGAAGTAAATGTGGAATTTACTCTACCGTATTTGATACACTTAACAAATGCGTATGAACAGGTCTCTATCGCATTTGCTACACTGTTGTGTTGACTTATCAACCGCATTTGATATAGTTACACAAATGCTGATTGACTTCGGTCTATCACATTTGCTACTGTGTACAAATACGGATAGGATAAGACAAGCAACTCAATTGCATTTGTTACAATGTTAGTGCAATGTTGTTCTTCCGCATTTACTACAACACATGCGGACAGCCAAAGATTTTAAGTTTAACTTTCGCATTTGCAATTGTACACAAATGCGGATAGAATAAAAATTAACAAAACTTCCGTATTTGCAACAGTACACAAATGCAGATAGAATAAAATATTAAGAAACAAAACTTCCGCATTTGCAACAGTATTGGAATGCGGACACTCAGTCAAAAGTTAAAACTTCCGCATTTGCTACGGTCAACAAATGCGGATGACCAAAAGTGAAACAAAAGTTAAACCTTCCGCATTTGCTACAGTCAACAAATGCGGATGCCCAAAAGTCAAACAAATTAACCTTCAGCATTTGCTACAGTGGTGACTGTATCTGCTTTTAAACTTATAAAATTTTTCAAATTGTATTATCTGACTATTTAAAGGAATTCAAATGGGTCATTTAATACTTTTCAAATTTGAGAGACTTTATAGTAAGATGAGCGCAAACCTACAGTACACCATCTTCAATCATCATCATCATCATAAACATTCAAATATTTTGTTGTGTTTCTTCTCAAAACATTCTTGTCATCGATTCAGAACTACAGTTATTTCGAAGATAAGGTATAATTTCAACAAAATTTTGAAACCAAGACCTGAGTTTCGGAATGTTAATCTAAATCAAACAATGGAACAGATAATAATGAAGAACACCAAAATCAAACTTATTAATATGATGTAATACACATTTTCAACTTCAATCAACATATCAATTGATAGGAATTCAACTGATATTGAAAACCTTGATAATCATGTTTACTGCGAAAAACAGAGCAAAATGAAAAAGAAAAAATGTGTAACAAATCAAAGTCATATCATCTATTGAATGATTCAAACATTGAAACTGTGATTGTTAAATGACAAACTCACCATTTGCCATTACAGAAAATCAACAGAAATAACAAGCAGTCTTCCTTGTTAATTTAAAGTCAAAACTGATAACTAACACACATGTCTCTTGTGCAGATTGCATGGCAAATCTTACATGGAGCAAGCTCCATAACGTCAGCGGTTATTTAAACCCTGATATCCCAGAAGCAGAAGGGCTGAGAGACATCATCAGATTCATCAATACCACAAGGATAGCATATGCCATCACAGTCAGACCAACTATCTATGAGAATCTCATAAGGTCTTTCTAGAACACTGCTGAGGTTGTTGAAGCTGATGGGATTAAAACACTTACTAGGAGAATTAATAGTGAAAACACACTGATCATTAGTGAAGAGTCAGTTAGAAGATGTCTAAGGTTTGGTGATGATGCCAATGCTCCTTTGGAACTGAGTGATGAAGACATAACCACATTCTTGCTGAAATTGGTTATGAAGGAGGTTATGAAGCCAAGCAGATTGTTAAGGGATTAGTTGATTTACCATGGAGATTCATTATTCATATGTTCTAGCACTGTTTGTCAAAGAGAAAGACAGGATGGAATGACATTCCAGTCCTCACATCATCAGCTATTTGTGCTCTATGCACCAACAAGCCATTCAATATGTTTGTATATGTATTCAATGGCCTAGTTTCAAACATTAGAGAAGGATTAAGATACAAGTTTCTGATGTATCCCAGATTCATTCAATGTTTAATCAATGAATCATTTCCTAACATTGCAACTGAAGGACCAGTGCTTGACATTCCACATTATGATGCAAGATCATATAAGTATATAAAGAAGAGAGACCCTAGAAACTTTTATAGTGGGGCTCACACTCCTCTTCTGCCTTGGATGTTGCAGTAGATAAATCAAGAAGCACAACCATCTCCACAACCTGCTGCTCAACCATCACCAATACCATCACCAATACCATCACCACAACAAATACCACAACCTTCACCACAACCATCTCTACAAACATTACCACAACCATCACCACTTTCAACTCCACAACCAACACCACCAACAACCACTCAACCTACACCTATATCACCTCATCATCACTCTCCAATATCACCACCACAACAATCACCTATATCCCCTTTTCAACCTATGGCATCACAAGATTACCCTGCTGATGTAGGAGGATCAACCAGTGCTTCTAAAGCTTCCAAATCATCTTCTGATGAGGAGGATCATCACACTCAAATGCCTACAATAACAGCAACTTCTGAGCCTGCTCCCTTAGAAAGTTTTGTTGATTCAAATGTTAACAGACCAGATGAGAAGGATGAATTCATCACTGAATTGATGCAAAAGATTGAAAGAATGGAGAGAATTCTAAACAGAAGGGCAAGAATCATAGATGATAGAATTCTGGAACCAGATGAGAAGGAACAGGAGATGAAAGATCTTAAAGATAAACATAAGACTGAATTGACTGAGAAAGATAATGAAATTGAAGTTGTAAAGGCTGCCCTTAAGCACTCAAGAGAAGAAGTCAGTGGACATATAGACACTCTTGAAATTCAAACAATAGTAATGGAGGAACAAGAAAATATCATAGAAGAACACGCTGATATCATCTCCAAACTTGAAAAAGAATTGATAGCAAGAACAAAAGGATATCTGAGCTTGAAATGATGATTAAGATCCAAAGAAATGAAGTGGATGATGATGATGAGAAAGAAAAACAAGAAAAAGAAGATGTGGATGATAACAAGTAGGGTATAAAAATGAAGAAAAAGGAGGTGATGAAAGTCAAACTGAGTTTAAAGATCAAAGCCTAGACATGGTAGTGTATTCTGGAAACACATATTACTCTAACTATGAAAAAGCTGAATTTAAAGAACTCTTCAGTGCATTGGATAGCTTTTCATCTGAACAATTTAGCATTGATGATGACTTTTGGAAATTCATAAACAACCAAAGAACTAAGTCAGAGCCTATTTTTTTTATCCCCAATCACGAGTGCCTTGGAAAAAGAATTAACTCTGCAAATTGTCCCTGCTATCTTATTATCTGAAGAACAAAAAGAAGAAATCAAAGAAAAGTATGAAAAAGAAAGGAAAGAAGAATTGAAACAGAACAAAAAGAGAAGGAGAAAAGTAAAATGAAGGATCAAGAGCCAAGCACACCTGAAAAGGTACCTGAACCAGAAGAACAAGCTGAAACCTCTAGCCCTCAACTTCAAACTTACTCACGAAAAAGGAAGTACTTAGCTGAAAAAGCCAAAGGTAAGAGACCAATAGTTGAAGAAGAACCAGCAAAGAAACAAAAAGATGACCCAAGAAGTCTAGTAGCAATTACTGAATTTTTGGAAGAACATGAGTAAGCAGAAGCTCAGTTGAAGAAATTGGCTGGTGCAATTGATTTAGAAGAAGGTGAAATTGTTGATGGATATGAAGTTGAAAAGGATGTTCTTATGGACAGTCCTATTAAAGCAGAACATGCAGTGGAAGACATGGTAACCAAAGCACAAACTGATGACTTGATGATTAAAGCCATGTTTCTGATCAATCAAGGCTATGATCCTGATGAAGTGTTTGGAATGACCTATGAGAGAATGAAGGAGGAGGAAGAGAAAGTAAAAATGTTTCTTGATCCAACAATAGACACTGAATATGAGAAACAATGACAAAGGATACTCCAAAGCATAAAGATTCATCTTTGAAGAAGTCAACAGGGTATGAAATACCATTGCCAAGAAGGGGTCCCCTACACAAACTGTCTCAAATGAAGAAATCATCCTATCCCATGAATCATTATTTCCTGATCCTTATAATATGTCTGATAAGGAAATGAAGGAATATCTCTCAAGTCAGGGATTCACAAGAAGAAGGATTGCTAACATGAAGACAAATTCTTTAAGAGCTGTAACTCTTCAATTGATCAATGAAAAGAAAGAAAAACTCAAGAAGCTGGAAGAAGAATTGTCAAGGACCAAAACAAGAAGCAGAGTGTCAGCTGAAGACATGATGTTCAACCAAAAAGACCAAGAACTACTTGCCCCAGTGCTCCACAAGTACCCTGAATGGTTTGCAGAACCATCTTAGTTGAAACTGCAAGAAGTACTGACTACTGCAGAACTGATCAGAGGGGTGTCTACTCCCAAGGTAAGGTAGATCAAAAGATAATAGCCTGGAAGTATGATAGCACATGGAATATGTTCATGGTGAAGAGAATCTTAGGGGTAGTACAATTCTTTACAGAGTACTTAGCTCTTGTAAATGCCCTTGAGATTCATGATTTGAAGGAGCTAGCTCAACTTGAACTGATCAATCATGCAGTTTTGTTCAGGGGATATGAATTTGAGAACATAATTAAGATGTTCAGAAGAACAAACAACTTCAATTCATTAAAGACAATTAGCTTGAGAAAAGACAAAACTTTTGTCAATCCCCTGGATAAGAAGAAAAAGGTGCAAGCAGAAGAAATTTTATTCCCTAAGTTGAAGGTAAAGCCAACCGAATCATTGAAGAGGAAAGTAGTGTCTGGTACTCATTCCTCCACTCCCATCTCAAACGTGTACTATGATGAGAAAACCTATGAGATGGTGATTGAAAGGAAGTGGGGAGGAAAGGAGGGAGCTGACACAAGACTATTCAGTGGATATGAAGTAAGATTACTTGATGAATCACACATCCACTACATTTATACCAGGCACTTCAGGGAATTAAACAAAAAATTGGGTGAACAAGACATGCACTTCTTTCTGAAATGCATCAAGTTGTTAAAACTAGCATATGATCGAATAAATATTAAAAGAGACAAAAGAAAGAAGAAGAAAACTCCACTGCAACTTGGAAATATTGTTAAACTTGAATGGATGTGGGGGGAGCTTACTGATTCATAGAGATGGTCTTTCTACAATCTCCATCTGGGAACCTATTTCACTGAAAAAATTACTAATGGATGCCATCTACAACATGAGCAAAATGAAGATCCATGTGCTAAGTAGAGACAGGATGTCAGAAGCAACTGATTTTGTAAACATGATCAAGGCTATCCAAGATCCTACTAAAGTTGCATTCATATTACCTCCAGAAGACCCAGCTGAATCATCACAACATCAATCACCACCTAAACATTGAGGAAAACTAGGCTATATAATCCTTAGGGGGAGTATTGTTGCACCCTGAAAGGATCATACATGCCAACTCAATGGGTGAATTGATGATTGCTCAGCTGAAACCCCACAAGTCCAAGAACCAATGCGGATGAAGATCTGCAAGGAAAATAACAAGTGTTATCTTCCTCATTAGTTAATGCGGAAGACATAACTCCGATGCGGACAAGTGTTTACTCTTCCGCATTGACTAATGCGAAGACATAACTCCGATGCGGACAAGTGTTTACTCTTCCGCATTGACTAATGCGAAAGACATAATACTAATGTTGAAGAACAAGTTACTCTTCCGCATTGACTAATGCGGAAGAAGAAAAGAAGATGCGGACAAGACTCTGCTCATTGACAAATGTGGATGACCGACAAATGCGCACAAGTATTTGTTCATCCGCATTAACCAATGCGGATGACTAACTTACTAATGCGGATGATCAAGTGGAAATGCTGATCAAGATTATGTTATCCACATTTGTCAATGCGGATGAACAAGCAGAGATGCGGATCAAGACTTAGACTAGTTTTTTATGTAATAATTCAGGGGTAGTTTAGTCATTTTGTAAAGGCATCTTGTCTGCCTATAAATAGAATAGTTATCCTTGTACTGAGGTGACGGCTGATAGATAGAGAATTTTTGTTGTAATTATTCTCTGTAACTTATCAACTTTCATATATCAATACAAATAGCATTTATGAGTAATTTTCTTGCTTTAAATGTTCATTGATTGTTTGTTTATGCCACTCAATCATTGACTTGATTATCATATTCGATTCTCAGTAAGAATATCACTCTTACTCAAACCCAGACATATTCCTAAAATATTGGCAGCTTCACCAAGATCCTTAATGGAGAAACAGCTTCCAAGCCAGGCTTTTACACCTTCCATGGTTGGAATGTCATTTCCAAATAGTAGGATGTCATCGACATACAATACTAAGAAAATGGTGATGCTCCTACTAGCCTTCTTATATACATGCTTCATTAGCGTTTTTGATGAACCCAAATTTGGTTATTTCTTCATCAAAACAGTGATTCCAACTTCTTGATGCTTGCTTCAATCCATAGATTGATTTCTTTAACTTGCATACTTTATCAGGATGTTTTGGGTTGACAAAACCTTCAGGCTGAACCATATAGACATCTTCCTCAAGATATCCATTTAGAAAAGCGGTTTTGACATCCATTTTCCAATCTCATAATCATAATGAGCAGCTATGGCAAATAATATCCTAATAGACTTTAGCATTGCAACTAGTGAGAAAGTCTCATCATAATCAACCCTTTGAGTTTGAGTGAAACCTTGTGCTACAAGTCTAGCTTTATAAGTATCCAAGTTTCCATGCATATCGGTTTTCTTCTTGAAAATCCACTTACTTCCAACTATCTTGGTGTTAAGAGGTGGTTCAACCAAGTCCCACACTTGGTTGTCATACATGAATTGCATCTCAATGTTCATGGCTTCAAGACATTTGTCACAATCCAAATTGGACATTGCATCATGATAGGTGGTTGGTTCATCTGAATCTACCACATAGCATCCATCTACGAAAAATCCATATCTTTTAGGTGGATTACTAATTCTACCAGATCTGTAAACGTTATGTGTAATTTGATCAACCACTTGATCATTTTCAACATCCTCATGTTGAGTGCTAGTATCAACCAAACGTGTATCGGTTTGTGGTTCTTGATCCTCCTCAAGATCCATAGTTCTACTGCTAGTTCCTTCCGTAAGGAACTTAGCTTCTAAGAACTCAACCTTCTTGGCAACAAACTCCTTTTGTTCCAATGGATTATAAAAATAATATCCCATAGAATCTCTGGGATATCCTATGAAGATACACTTAGTGGAATGACTTTCTAGCTTGTTTGAGGTGGGAGTCTTAACATAAGCCTCACAACCCCATACCTTTAAATATGACAGTGATGGAACCCTTCCATACCATATTTTAAAATACGGGCCGTAGAGAGCAAAGTGAAACCCCAAAATGATAGAGGCGGTGAGCTTCTAGCCATCATAGATCGAACCATATCTAATAGAGTTCAATTTCTCCTCTCAGACACACCATTATGTTGTGGTGTTCCGGGTGGAGATAGTTGTGAGACAATACCACAACTTTTAAGATGGTCTCTAAAGGCATCACTCAAGTATTCACCTCCTCTATCGGTGCGGAGAATTTTTATTTTCTTGTTGAGTTGATTTTCTACTTCATTTTGGAAGATTTTGAACATTTCAAAAGCTTCATCTTTGTGTCTTAACAAGTACACATAACTGTATCGACTATAGTCATCGGTAAATGTAATGAAGTATCTTTCATGGTACCTAGTCATTGGCTTAAAAGGACCACGTACATCCGAATGTATGATGCCTAATAAATCTTTTGCCCGTTCAGACTTGCCACAAAAAGGTGCCTTAGTATTTTACCTTGTAATCAAGATTCACATACATCAAATGAATCATATTCATTTTCTTTTAAAAGACCGTTCTTTTGAAGTGTTTGTATGTGCTTCTTGTTTATATGACCAAGACGGCAATGCCAAAGATAGGTATCACTCAAATCTAATTTGAGTTTCTTAGTGGTGGTTTGGTATAATGAGCTATCATATAATGTGTTTTCACGAACCAATTCATAAATACCATTAATGGGATTTGCTTTAAAATAAAACGTGCCATTTAAAGAAACATGAATTTCATTCTCAATAAATGACAAAACATAACCATATTGTCTTAATTGGGCAACAGAAATAATGTTCCTAGTCAAACTAGGAGCATACAAAATATTGTTCAAAATTACTTCCAAACCATTTGGAAGCTTCAAGATGTAGTCCCCTCGGCCTTCAACTTTAACCTTTGCCCCATTCCCCATGTAGAGGCTCATATCCCCTTTCTTGAAGTCCTTACTTATTTTGAACCCCTGTAATAAGTTGCAAATATGAGTTCCACATCCGGTATCCAATACTCATGTGTTAGAGGATATTAAATTTAGACCAATATGGATCATGAAAATTGTACATGAGGTTTTCCCGACATCCCTCTTTGCTTGCAACTCTTTGAGATAGACTAGGCAATTTCTTCCCCAATGTCCAATCTCCCCACACTTAAAGCATGGGTCATTTGAGGCAACCTTTTGCTTCTTCTCCACTGGTTTTGGTGGTGGCGCTCTTACCACTCCCTTTCCCTTTCCCCTAATGTGCCCTTTACCCTTTGCAACATTTTCCTTGGGTATGAGGTGAGGCCTCTTCTTGTTCCCACCTTCATTGATGGTGAGAACGGTTAAAACCTTTTACCCATGGCCGCCTTGGCAGTTTTGAGCATAGAGTGAAGCTCACTTATGTTCTTGTCCCACCTGTTCATGTTATAATTCATGACAAAATTGTCAAACCTTTTTGACAAAGAGTTGAGGATCAAATCCATAGCCAACTCTTTCAAGACGGGACAATTCAGGCTTTCGAGGCGATCAATGTGGCTTTTCATCTAAAGTACATAAGATGAAAAAGATTGGGAGTCGTCCGTACGACACGCATGGAGTGCTCGAACCATTTTGAAGCGCTCAACTCGTGCTTGTTGTTGGAACGTTTCCTTCAACTGGGTTATCATGTCGTACGCTCCATGATGTTCATACTCCTTTTGGAGATCTGGAGTCATACTTGTCAACATAAGGCAAGACACTTGGACCGAGTCCTTAGTGTATTTCACCCAATTATTATAGGCCTCCTCATCATCCTCACTAGGTTGATCGGGAATCGGATTGTCTAATATGTATGATCGTTTCTCTTGCTTAAGAACAATTCTCAAGTTTGAAAACCAATCAATAAAGTTATTATGGTTTAGACGCTCCTTTTGGGGAATGGTTCTTAGTGATAGTGAGTGAGCGGTCGGGATTTCATTGTTATCATTATTGTTGGTGGCCATCTACAAAATAAAAAAAAGTTCAATTTTAGTAGTTTCAATATTGTTCATATTTTAATAATCAAAGCCCCTTTTAAGTGTCTTACACAATATTAAAATCTAGAATCCAACGTTACATTTAAATAGTGGTTAGGTAACCTTTATCCCATTATTTAAATTAACAAGGTAGTCAACATTTTGACAATTGCAACCCGTTGCAACTTCTAGGGTATGGGATCGACTTTAAAACATCATATGTATAGTCGGCATGTTTATCCCATCAACACCTTTGTAAAATATATTGTAGGTGATCCATTTAACATGGTTTGCAAATCAAGTTACCCTACTTGCACACACATGTGAGTTTTCCAACATAAGTGGTTAGGTGACCTTTATCCCACAAATATGGTATCCCCACCTCAAGTCACAAGTTCCCTCAAAATGGTTAGGTGACCTTTATCCCATTAAGAGTTTCCAAATAACTCAAGTGTTGTGAAAAAGGATGGTGTAAACTTGTTTAAAAAAGAAGTTAAAGTTTTCATAATCTTAGTTTAGAAAACTCTATGTATCTTATATTTGCATGCTTTCGAATACAAGGTACCCTATGGTTCACTTTTAATAAAACCTCTTTTATTAAAACCATTAATCCTTTTAATAACCTTTTAATGATAAAGAACCATCAATTTTTAGCTTGTTAAGTTTGTTAATAAGTTTGTAATGCATATCCAAATATCAACCAAACAATCAAACAGCAAACATACAAACAAGCATAAACATACAAACATGGATGCACCATAGCCACTAAGTTGAACACACTTGTTTGCCATCACAAGTGTTGTCATAAGGTCTTTCCTAAGGGTGAAGATGACACATCAAAATGTGTCCATGAACTCCCACTGAATCCACATCCAAATGCTTCAAGTGTCCATGTCTTTTTTGTCCTTCTTTGAGTCTTCATCTTGTGCATCTTCTTTTACAAAATCATATCCTAATACATTTTTTTCTAATAGAAGAAATGCACCTAATCTATTATTACATAACCAAATGAATAAATAAATTACAACCCAAAATACAAACACAAATGTTACAACCCTTACAAGAATCAAAACCAACATGACAAACCACAATCAACCAAAACCAACCACACAAGGCCAATGCTATGTTATGCACCAAAATGAGAAACGTATTCAACATCCAAGAACAACAATGAACCCCTTATTTCAGACCTAAAGTTTCATCCAACATAAACTAAAACTTTAAGGTTTGTCCAAACAACACAATCAACCATTTGATGTAAATCTTTCAAGGTTTAAACCAAAGCATGCAAGATTAAACCTTGAAATATAAGGGATTCATACATCCAAAACAAAGCAGCCCCTAATGGGTTGAAAAATTCCACGAAAACTAATTTTTCAAGACCTTTTGAAGCATTGTTGGGTTTTGTCACATGTAAAACACTAAGTTTAACCATTTAAACTTGAAAACGCAGCGGATATTTGGTTTAAAGATATGGTTAGTAATCTGAAAATTTTCACCATTTCAAACATAAACAAAACCCAAGAACAAGGATCAAATAAACATATGTGAAATAGTGTGCTATCAAAATAAAACAACAACCATAGGGTGTATAAAGGAACAACCTTTCTTGTGTAAGTTGTTGATGTATTAAGATGAAGGGGATGATGTTCTTGAGCTGCTAGCCTTCAAAGGAGAAGACTTCACACTTGTAATACCCACAAGCTCTTCAAACACCTAGCTAGTTAGGGAGCTTCACACCAAAGTTTTACACCAAGGGACCTTCAAAACCGAAAATTTCAGCCTTCTTTGAGCTGAAAATCCGAAAATGTGCAGCCTTGTGGAGAGCTTTTATTTGCTTAAGTGTGTGTGAGAGAAGGTGTGTGTTCTTGAAAGAGTGCTAGAATGAATAATACACAAGTATCCAAGACAAAAAAAGACCCCCACTGCCCCTTGGAGGGCGGCCGAAATAAGTATACAAAATGGGTTTCCCCCCATTTTGTAATTCTTATATAAAAACACTCTTTTAAAGTTATAAGTTTATAAAATTAAAACCTATTTTAATTTTATAACATTACACACTTTTATTTGTCATTATTTAACCAACTTAAATAATGAAACAATAAAGTTCTCATGAACAAATGATCCATATAACATTGTTCTTTTACAAAGCAAAGTTCTAGAAAACCAGTTTTCTAATAGGTGTCAATATATATTTGTATGATCTCATCAACAAATAAACATATATTGGTGTTTGTTTAGCTTGTTATGGGTATGATCCGACTTGGATCATAACGTACTAACCACATCAATCTTGTATGTGTCTTGGGCATACAAGATCCAACACCATTGCATCACCGCTTCAACCTTCGCATGGTCCACCCTGATCCCCTCAGGATTAACCACATGACCCAGAATTTGAACTTCTCATAACCAAAATGCACATTTAGAGAACTTAGCATATAACTTTTCACTTCTAAGCATCTCCAATACTTCTCGAATATGTTCGGCATGTTCCTCTTTGCTTTTTGAATAAATCAAAATGTCATCGATAAAAACTATCACCGATTTATCCAACATTGGCCGATATACCCGATTCATAAGATCCATAAAAGCAGCTGGCGCGTTGGTCAAACCAAAGGACATGACGAGGAATTCGTAGTGTCCATAACGCGTACGGAACGCTGTCTTAGAGATGTCTTGTTCTTTCACCTTCAGTTGGTGGTAACCTGATCGCAGGTCTATCCTCGAAAACAGCTGGCACTGAAGTTGATCGAACAGGTCGTCGATCCTTGGCAACGCATACCGATTCTTTACAGCTTATTGAGCTCGCGATAGTCAATGCACATCCGCATGCTACCGTCTTTCTTCTTGACGAATAAAACTGGAGCACCCTATGGAGAGATACTCGATCGGATGAAGCCTTTATCCAATAAATCTTGCAACTGGTCCCTCAGTTCTACCATCTTCGAAGGAGCTAATCGATATGTTGCTTTAGCGACGGGTTGTGCTCCTGGTAGCAAATCAATCTGGAACTCAATTTTGCGGTTAGGCGGCACACCGGTCAGGTCTTCAGGAAAGACGTCAGGAAACTCGCGCACTACCGGCACGTCTGATAATTGTGGCTCTGGTGCATCCACATCTTTTACATAGGCCAAGTAAGCACTACACCCACGTCTCAAGTACTTTTTAGCTATGATCATCGACACCACCTTCGGTAAACAGCACACTTTATCCCCACGAACTGTAACAGATCTACCGCCGGACGCTATTAGACAAATTACCTTCTTGCTACATACAATATTGGCTTTATAGCTAGCTAACCAATCAATGCCTAACACCACATCGAAACCTCCTAAGGCCATAACATGCGACCTAGCAGGGAACTTACAATCCTCTAACTCAATCAGGCAATCCTCAACCACCTCAGTTACCTTAGTGGACTAACCAATGGCTGTTTCTTCATAGAAAGGCTCGTCTAACATTCTACACTTATCATGCAACAAACGGCAAAAGGCAGCAGACACAAAACTCCTACTAGCACAAGAATCAAAGAGCACAGAAGCATATTCACAGTCTACCAGAAACATACCTGAAACTACTTCTGGATCTGCCCTGGCTTCCTCACGAGTTATGTTGAATGCCCTCGCCTTCGCCTTTGAACCGTCACTCCTTCCCTTATCTCTAGCTTTACCCGTTCCTAATCCTTCTGGTTTTCCTTTCTTACAGTCTTTTCCCACATGACCCATCTCGCCATACTGGTAACACCTCCCCGCCTTGCAATCCCTTGCATAGTGGCCCTCGCCTCCACATTTGAAACATTTGCCTGTCCCAACTTTGCACTCCCCCGAATGACCTTTCCCACATTTTCTACAAGCACCTCCTTCACCAGTATTTCCCTGTCTCCCAGACTGATCCTCAACCCTCATCCTCTTCTCTCCACTCCTAAAGTTATCACCTCCGAACCTCTTCGCATTTCTATTCTTATTCCCATTCCATTTCCCCACCTTCTTATGCACAGGCATTGGGTCCCTCTCATCATACAACCTCCCAGCTAAATCCACCATAGACCTAAACGTGCCTGGTCTGGCTGCAATCATGTGCCTCCTGATGTCCACAGGCAAACCCTGTATGTATCTTTTGATCTTCTTGGATGTAGGAGTCACCATGTCTGGCACAAGTCTTGCAAGCTCATTAAACTTGGAGGTATACTCTTGATGAGTCATGTTCCCAGCCTCCAAATACAAGAACTCCTTCTCAATCTTATCTAATTCCAGGTGAGGACAATACTCCTTGAGCACTAACTCCTTTAACTCAAACCACCTTATTTTGGCTATCGATCGCTTTCCTTCAGCCTAGACAATATTGTCCCACCAACACAACATTGAGTCGACGAAAGAATGAGTGGCAAACTTACCTTTTTGATCTTCCCTGCACTCACTAATTTCCAGTACCGCTTCCATCTCTCTGACCCAACGATGAGCGGCAGTAGCATTGCCGTTACCGTCAAAGGTTGGGGGTTTGCACCTTTGAAATGCCCCATAGTTGCACCCTTTAGTAGTCTCTCTCTCTCGGACTCCTTATCACTATCGTCATCATGGACAACCACCTTAGGGTTTGATGGCCCCTCTTCAGATTCCTCAGTCCTCCCAGTGGACCTTCCTGAATTCTTCTCACTTTCCTTCCCCTTCTTATCAGCTTCCTCTCCATCCTTGACTGCTTTGATCACCTCGGTCACCACCGAGGGTAAGACATTTTGCATGACATTGTAGACTTCATTAGTGATAGCCTCCTTCACAGTGGATTTGAGGGTGGTTGATCCCTTCCCCTCTGGGTGACTATGGAGGTCTGACTCCTCATGAACAGTCTCCGGATCCTTAGCTTTACTCCGGGTGACACGTGGCTCAGTAGTACGCCTGCCACGAGCACCTCCTCGGGTTGCCTTCCCAGATTTTGTACCAGCCATAACTAATTCCTATAAGATTCAAACACCAAAATGGTTATTCAAGATAATTGCTCAGATCATTATAAGTATGGTAAGTCCTTAATTATAGTGGCCAGTGTGATTAACTACTTACCTTACTCTCCTGTCCCAAGCAATCACTATCCTAACACATGTCAGTATTCAAATATAGAAGCACATAAAAGACATAGCACACGCACGTAATTTCGGTTTTACTTGAAACTTTACCTGATGGCATTTAGCTACTTGGATTGCCATCCTTTATTCGGTCCCATTTTTAGTTTAAGTTTAGGTTTTGAAAACAGTTTACCCAATCTCTTAAACTTTGGCTCTGATACCAACCTGTAAAGCCCCATTCCTAGGAAGTCTCACAGTTGGTTAATCATAGCATAAAATAATTTTAATAACAAAACAACGCAACGGAATAACATAAACATTTACATAAAACTTGCAGTTGATATAGTGATCATGCACTTGTCCTTTAATTGTAAATAAAACATAATACTTTTTCCTTTCAATTACAATAAATGGTTTCATAAATAGGATGCCATCCATATCCATCCAAGTAGCATCCAACCAGTGCCATCCTGGGCAAGGCAATTACCTGCCAACTATTATGCATAAAAGTCAGCTTCGCTGAGCGAGTTCTAGTTTTAAATAATATAAGAAAATATAAACTTTATCCTTCATATAATGACCATGCATACATCATAGTACATAACATCACTTGCATCATAATAAGCATGTTCATTATCTTTTATTCTTTCATTATCTTTCACTTTCATCATAAACGAGATTGCACAAAGCAAGAGCTCCATGTTGATCGACAACAAATGTCGATCCCTGTCGGTACACATGAAAACGGTAGCTAACCCCCGACAGTCGATCCACACTGCAAGGCACATAGCCTGCTCATGAATACAGATCCATCATCATACATCAGACTCAACATAAGTGAAGTGTATCATAGTGCTTACAAGACTTTCCATCATCAAATGGGCCCGGGGTAACATTCATTAAGTTTTGCTTTTCATTAATATCATTTCCACTTTAATATATAATACTTAAATTATTAAGTACACAACATACCAAGTACTAGTCATCATAAACATAACCGACCCACCGGGGGACAGCTGGGGTTCAGGGGCGGCAGCCCCTGACAGCGGGGTCTTAGGGGCGGCAGCTCCTAGTGAGGTCCAAGGGGCAACGCCCTAGGGCCGGGCTTTAAAACCCCTTAAATCTTGGTCATTTAAAAATGTATATTTAGTATGCATAATAGCCCCAAAACATGGAAAACTTATAAATAGGGGATCTAGAACTCATCTGATTACCGAGACCAACTTATAAACTAAGCTTACAAGGCTAGGATCTCACTACACAGCCAGATGAGTTCATACTTAAAGGGGTAAATTTCTACATAAATTCGCTGCTAATTTCGCTGCAAGATCAGCAATTTCGCAGCTAGATTCGCCAACAGTTTAGCTACTAGTTTCACCAGCAGTTTCGCTGCTAGTTTCGCTGGCAGTTTCGCTGGCATCTTCGCTGCCAGTTTCGCTGCCAGTTTTGCCCAACTTTCATTGGAAAAACATGTCTGCGAAACTACCGGCGAAACTATAGTTTCGCAGGAAGTCCTCATAGTTTCGCTGCTTGAATATGCAAATTCACCGGATGCATGCATAGTTTCGCAGATCGCATAAAAATTACGAACCAACCCGTTTTTAACCAAAATCATAACTTTTTACGTCCAATCTCTTATTTTATCATCCATGAGGCTAAATATAAGCTTTATAAATGTTTTCATACGTAAAAATGTGACCTTTATGCGATTCTTTGCAACTTTTCAAAAACCCAAAACTCTAGAATCCGGGTTTGATCTACAGAAGGGTTTAGAGGTTGATTCTTACCTGGATTTGTTGCTCCTTTCTTGAGGTTTGATGCTCTAACACCCACATCTTCAATCCCTTGACCTTTGAAGCTCCAAATCTTGAGTTACCTTCACTTTCTCTCTCTACTTTCTCTCTCTATGAATTTGGGAGCTAGGGTTGCAATTGATGGAGATGGAGGCTGCTTTAGGTGGGTTAAGGGGTTGATTATGGGCTTTAATCACTTAGGCTCTTGCCCATGGACCCAATTAAGCCCATAACCCTTTTCCTTCTTTTATTAAATACCCATTGATTAAGCCCATTATCCTTAATGACTCGTTTTAACTTTTTGGGGTGTTACATCCATTCGTACGACTAAACTGCCTATTCGCATTGTTCATTTGCATCTGTCCATTCGCACAAGTGAGCCAACCGCATTGGTTCATTTGCACGTCTGAGCCATCCGCATTGTTCAATCACACAAGTTGTCCAATCGCACTCCTTCATTCGCACAAGTAAAAACAGGTTGTTCTAAAGTTCAAAGTTGATAGTAATGGAGGATCAATATTCAGCGTTCATCGTAGGGAGGGATTCAAGGATCCAGAATCTATTAGTTCTGGAAAATGAAGTGGGAAATCATAATAAACCCCCTAAGCTAATCACGTTAGGTGATTACCAAAATGGAAGCAAAGATTCGAGATCTACTTGAATGGAGTAGATCCCAATCTATGGGAGTCGATAGAGACAGGGTATAGCATGCCTGTAGGTGTAGATGGAGTCAAACTTACCTTAGGCGGCATGACTGATGGACAAAAGGTAAAGTACAATGCTGAGAAGAAAGTATATGCATTGCTAACTTAGTCAAATCCTAAGGACATCTTCCATCAATTTTCTAAGAACAAGCTAAGAAGTTGTGGGATGCATTGGAAAAACGGTATGACGGGAATGCATCATTAAAAGCTCTAAAGGCTAAAGCGTTGAAGAAGGAGTTCGATAACTTCTCGACAATGGGTAAGGAGAGCTTGGATGATGTCATCGATCGGTTCTACCACTTGATGAGTGAGTTGCACACTCATGGAGTCACAACGTCTATGGAAGACAAGGTGTCAAACTTTGCAGATGGGTTGCCAGAAGTGGGTTCCTTTGTTTCCAACCTCAAACATAATGATATGCTAGCGAAGTTAGATATCAACGATTTCATTCTGAAACTGAGAGAGGAGAGATGAGGATGAAGTACAGGCCCAAAAGTCTTCATATGATCAGAATCCATCACTGTACAACTCAACTCCACAAGCCAAACATCTGGATCACCACTTCAAACAGCATTTGTGTTGAGTTCAGCTGTTCCATCTCAAGCTACCACTTCAAGACCTGACACGTCGGGGTCATCTTGTACCCAATACATAGCACCTGAAGCCAATGCTACAAAACTAAAGACCGAGAATCTCGGGAATGTGACAGTAGAGGTAGCAAAGGAGCACATGGATCTCTTAGTAGCTGTCGTTCACTCCTATGACGGATTAGTTGCTGGGAAAATTGGGAACTGCCATCTGGCAGATGAGGACTACGAGCAGGTAACTTGATTGCTACTAAGGACACAACTTTTGGTTTTGACAAGACCAAAGTTACCTACTTCAACTATGAGGAAATGGGGCACTTCAACGTGAGTGTGTGAAGCCCAAGAAGACAGGAAATGGGAATCCATTTTCATCCTTTAATCGTCAAGATAAACCCACAAGTAGTCCTACTTCATCAAGCAAGGATCCTAAAGCCTTGACTGCTCATGATGACGAAGGACAAGATTGAAGCTTTCGGTTTGTGTCTCCGGGAGAATCCAACATTGCTAGTGTTGAGGATCTAGATGACGACTAAGCAAGCGAAGGTGATATTGCAGTGGAACTCGCGATGTCAAACAATGAAGAAACTGCAAATATGGTCGATCACCTGCCTAAAGATGGGAAAAGCACAAAATGTTTTGAATCACGAGCACCAGAAATATCTGACTCTGCTTTGATGGCTGATTCAACCACACCCTCTCAGGTAAGTACCATTGACCAATTATTTAACAGTCATGCATGCATTGAATGTAATAAATTTAGGAAAAGCATAGACTTAAAATTTTCTAGGTTATTAGATCACAATGATAGCTTAGTAAATGATCTACAACTATGCACAGAAGCAAATAGAATTTTAAAACAAAATGAGCACAGTTATAAAGAAAAGATAGAACTTTTGAATAAACAACTTAGGGAAACTAAAGTTGTGGCTTTTAACCAAGCTAATGACATTAAGTTCTATTTAAAATCCCTAGAAGACACTAAGAAACAAAAAGCAGTTTTGGAAATAGAAGTAAATTCGTTAAAACAAAAACTGCATAATTGGACACGTTCTTCTCACATTGTCCAACACTTAGTGAGAGAATGCAACAATGGGGAGGGTTTGGGTTATAAAGTGGTTCCACCACCACATGTGACCTTGTTGAATACCAAAAGCAAACCAATAAATAACAACCCAATCAAGGATCATGCGGTGTCCACTCCTCTTGTAAGAGATCTAGATTCCACATGTCAAACTATTGAATCTGGCACTAAACAAAGGAGACCACTTCAAAATCAAAAGGTAAAATGCCTATTGCTAATCTGGATGAAAATTTTGAGAAGGTTAAGGTAAAGTTTGGGTCAACCACGTCTATTTTTGAACCCAAAAAGACCAAACAAGTTAACCAAACACATGCTTCATGTCAGTCCAGATAAAAAAAGGGTAAAGAAGTTGAAAAGGTTAAAACTGCAGATGTTGTTAAACAAGTTAAAACCTCCAAACAACAAATGTTAAAACCAAAACAGAATAAAGTCACATGTGTGTCACACACTTCTCCACAGAAATAGCTACACCAACATGTCGAAAGTAGATCTTGCTACAACTGTGGAAAGTATGGACACATCGCGTTTTACTATCCTTATTATCAAACTCCAAGGAAAAGAGTTTAACTTTTTGACACTAAACAGTGCTCATCCAAAAGAAGCTCCATGACTCCACCAAAAAGAGTTAGTGAACCAAAACTTCAACCCATTAGCCAGTCGTCAGTTTATCACAAATAGACCTTACATAAAACTGGTTTATGGAAAGAGAAGTCCATCCTTGTATCTGAAAATGAGAACAAGAAGACAATAGATATTCCCTCACCCTCAAAAGGTCAATGGGTGGAATTTAAGATCTGTGATGCCTCTGGGTCACCTAAGCCAGTAAAGGCTTGGGTCCCTAACCTCAACTAATGATTTCCATTGAATGTGCAGGGTGTTCTCTATAGTGCTGATACTAACACTTGGATCGTAGATAGCAGAGCATCCATGTTAGGACCTGGTATTTGAACGAAATACCTAGTGATTAGCGTGTAAACCAGATCAAATAGTGCGGAATCCTATTTGATTGGCGATCCAATCAGTGAGAACACACGAAGAATCAATCAAGAATTGAAACTCTCGTTAGAAATCGATTGGGAATCGATCTAATGTGTTCTATGAACTTGGAGAATGAATTGTGAGGCTTCTGGACGGCTAGGGTACCTCTGGAGTCATAAGTAATCAAAAGCTTTTTATTTTTCACGAATTGGGTTGTATTTATAGGTTAGTATTATTCAATTGTGCGACTGAACCATTAGTATGGTTCAGTCGTGCGATTGAACCATGCGGTTGATTCATTCGCACGATTGAGTATTCAGTCGTGCGACTGAGTCAATCTCATGTTATAATCATACGACTGATCCAGTCTCCTGGTTCCGTCGTGCGACTGAGCGTCATACGCATGAAGTTATTCATGCGTATGGTCCATTCGCATGGGCCACTCGCATGAGAACTTCATTCTGTTAAGTTTGAATGCATTAATTAATTAATATAACATTATGTATAACACTTCAAACAACCACAAATCTAATTAACCAATTCAATGTCGACTCATTAATGAAATATGAAACATTATAAATATCAAACAAGCAATATCATTTCATTAATCATTTCAAGCATTACCTCAGAATCAGACAAACAAGATCTATTACATTCATATCATGATCTAGGGACATACATGTATCAACAAACTCCCCCTTGGACCTAGATCTCTCTAATCTCTTGTTTTCTGCATAACCTCCTTGTATTTCTTGTACTTCTCCTCTTTTGTGACTCCCGTGTGAATCTCAAACGCAAAGCAGAGTCGTATAACGTTCTGGAACTGGAGGGCTTGTACAATATCTTGCGTATCATAGAACAGTGACCACTTGTATATCGTATATACAGCATTTTCCGATAAGTTTGTAAGCCACATCGGGTCGAATACCCTGATCGTATCAATTTGTCTCTCTTTGTTTAGGACTATGACCGCTTCAGCTGTTCTCCAATCGTAGTACCACCACTTAAAGTGTGGAGTAAAATCCTGTGGCATTTCCCTGAGTGGGATTCTTGACATTGTGCGTGGAGGATTCCACTTCAACACTATCTTGGGCTTGCCAGTAATGGCATCAACCTCAGACCTTCTGATATACCTAGTAGGTTGTTGGGGTCTGAAGTTAACCCATCTGGTGTGATACTCCTTCTTTAGGGCAGCCTCAAACCAGCCTGACATCTTCCTCGGATCAGCATACAAAAGCTTTAATTTGGCCAGCTGGTTGAGCTCAAAACCTGGTAGACTCTTCAGATCATGTGGAATCTGAAGTACTCTATGCCCTGTTCTCTCTTAACTGCATAAGCATTAAGATCCTCAAAATATGCCCATGCTATGATCCTTCCTGACACCTTGTGATGTTTCTTGACTCTATAGAGTTTGGTGTAGGAATCTTTCTTTGGTGCAGTACGTTGGGCTCTAACTTCTTCAAACATGCAGCCCACTCAGCCTTTCGAATGTTGACATCATCATTTGCGGCTTGGTTGTTCCTACTCTCTTGCTTTCTGTTTTCTTGCTCCATATTGTTCAACACCTCAAAAGTATCGCTGACAAGGGATTCACCCAGATTGGGAACCACATTACCCTCATTGTCAGCGTACTGAGGGTAATCCTCGGCAGTGCATCTTCGATCTCGACCTCATCAACATCATTGAGCTCTTCGTCACTAGTCGAATCGCATGTCGGAGCATCTTTCACTATCTCATCTGGATTTAGCTTGAAAAGCTCTGCCGTTGCTCGTTTGATAGGTCATGAATTATTTCCCCTTCTTCAGGGGTATAGTTCACTGACCTTCTGACAATCCCTTGCAGATCAAGAATCATTGTTAGCTGAGTCTTGACCTGCTGAAGGGGAGCAACATCAAACTCATCTCTTTGGTAATTTGGATCTGTTTGATTTAAACTTCAACACATAAGTCATTAGTAATTAACAAATATAAATGCATCACTTAATATAAAATTCAATACATCGTTTTCATACAGGATTCAATACAAAAGTAATAAATACATAAACTTCTAGTCTTTACTTTTCCTGTATCATAGTGTCATCACTTGGTGGAGCAGAAGTAGAAGCTGGTTGATCTTGTCTGTTCTTTGACCTTTTCTCTTGACCTGTAGGAGAGGCCGATGCAGCTGCATCCCTCTCCTGCTTCATCATCATCGTCCTTCTCCTCTGTCCTATCTCCTTCGGTTTTCTTCATTCTCCTCAGTATCACTCTCAACATCCTCATCATCAACTTCATATCATCATCATCTTGTCCCCCTTCATTGATCTTTAATGGCTCCTCCTTAGATCCTTTCAGTTTTAACAGGATAGTCTTCTTTGCCTTTTCCAACTCCTCTATTTTCTTGCTTGATGAGACACTATGTGATTTAAGTTGGGCTATCTTAGTTCTCTGAGCAGCCATCTGTTGGGCCTGCTCCTCTATAACTCGAGCCTGCTCTGCAATTTAGTGAGATTGTGCAGCAGTCAGGTCGGTAAGCTGGCAGATCTGGGCTGCCTTTTCTTCATCTGCAGCAAGTAAGCGCATCACCATTCTGTTAAGCACGGACAGCTGTTCCTCTACCCCGATTGGAGGTAGAGGTGATCCATAAGTATGTGAGGGATGGGCTGGGGGTATTGCTTGGTGTGAAGTGGTGGTGGTGGTGGTGGCTGTAGTAAAGATAGGTCTGTGAAATGATGGAGGTGATGTAGGAGTAAAGGATATGGTGGTGGATGGAGTCTGTGCTGTTGTGGGAGGTATGGTGGTGGCTGTGGTAGCTGTGGTAGATGTGGTAGCTGTGGTGTGTATGGTGGCTGTGGTGGGTGTGGTGGGTGTGGTGGTGAGGAAGGTCACCCAACGCTTCTTCTTCTTCTGACCATGGGGTTTAGCCATTCTCTTCCTCCTCGTCCCTGTTGAGGTGGAAGCTCCCCCTAGAACCCTGCCTGCGGACCCCAGTGCATAGCTTGGGTCAGTATCAGTCTCTCTGGAGTCTCTCGGGTGTTCACCAACCACCCTCAGCCCATGTTCTGTGGGAATAACTTTGCTTCCCACAGTTCGCCTTAAGGGCTCCTCATCTGATTCATCCTCCTCCTCCACACCCTGAACAAAATCCTGATGAAATCCAGCTGACTCGGCTACTTCTCCAGCTGGGACGGACACTGGAGGAACAACATCAGACACAGTGCGTCTAGGTGGAATAGGCATACCATCTCCACCATCCCTACTGTCATCATCATTTGAGTCATGAGTGGGTAGAGCAATCTGTTCCACATCAGATCACTATCATTGTGGTGCCACTTTCTCTTTGCTGGCACCACGTAGTCATCCCGGGCAAGATGACCAACAACCTCCTGACAGGATGTTTCACTTGCTTCCCCTTGTACACTTTCATCCTTCCCAAGGTAGTATCATCCATCACCTCGAGGACTACCGCATCCTCCTTCTCCTTCGGCACGGAGGGAAGCTTCTGATTTATGATCATCTACATAACCTTGGGTACATACAAAGCCTTCCTTCCCTTTCCCCTCGATGTTCTCGACCAGATAGGTGAAGATCATCTTGGAGAAGCTGAACAGATGGTTCAGCACCAACGCAACATATGCGTTCTGCATCTGGTCAGACGCTCCATCAAACCTCCCTTTTTGGATGCTATGCATTAAGCAGCACGTGCGCAAGATATTTAAACACTGGGGGCGAGGTTACTTTTGTTGAGTACCCCGCATTTATGTCCCCATATGTACTTGCTCTAAGAAAGCATCCTCTGACTGTGAGGGGGTGTATCGAGTCGGACATGTCAGTGTCATCCCCCAACTATAATACTATCCTCAGATCCTCCTCTGATATAGTAATAGCCTCTCCAAAGATGGTACTTCGATGTGCAATAAGGCTCAGAAGATCTATCGACTGTAGCGCCTTCCCAGAAGGCTTGCTGAATGGATCGATAAGGAGTACAAGGAGTAGATATGACATGTGCAATCCTCGATCTCAGTAGAAATGTGATGATGCCAGAGAAATCGGCAGCGTTTCTGGATGTCAAGTCCAGATGTGCACATATATTGTGCTTCGTGCTCATATCCATCGACTCGCCAATATTACACAAATAGTAAACATTAGTACCATTGGCTAAGAAAGTCATGAAAACCTTAACCTTGAAGAAAATCTTTTTGTCATGCGATTGAGATTGTGCGACTGAGTTCAGTCGTGCGATTGAACAGTGCGACTGGGGTTCATCGTGTGACTGATCCCATGCGTACACTGAGTGTGCGACTGGGCTCATACGTATGTAACCTCATTCGGTTACACCATCGTGCGACTAAACTTCATACGCATGGTTCAGTCGTGCATTAAGCAGTTTGAACCCTTCAGTCATGCGACTGAAGTCATCACTCTGTCCATTCGCATGATGTACTGACTGTTCAATTCAAAATCACTTTTTTCACATTCATTTTTGAGTTTTAGACATCGTTATCTGGTTCATTTGACTCGCATACATTCTTAAACCACTTAACATCGTTATTTCGTTTGTTTGAGTCATTTAGGTAGTTATTTAGTCACTTAAGTCTCGGTTCTTTGGCGAGTCCGAGTACTAATTTTTTTTCATCAATTTAAAGTTATGGGAGTGCTTCTATACCGTAAATTACCTGTAGAGTCGATGTAGATGGTCAGTAATCAAGAAACGGGGGGTTTAGAGATCAAATGAAATTTTTGCAGAGTTGTGTTAAGTCGTGCGATTCAGGGTTATTTTGAAGGTGGTGAGTCTCTGCGATCGACTCCCCCTCCTATTTATACTAACCCTAGATTCAATCGTGCCGACTGAGCTCATACGCACCTTCCAGTCGTGCGAGTGGGACTCAGTCGTGCGATTGGTTCAGTCGTCCGACTGGATCTCAGTCGCACGACTGACTCACTCATCCGCCCTTAATCATCCCTCTGGGCAATCGTATGGGTCCATTCGGTGTGATAGTCCATTCATGTCCATGGTACCATTCGTACGTCGAATGGCTTCCAGTTGTATTTGGACCATACGTTGGTCCATTCGTGCGAATAGGTCATTTTATTACTTTTCTGACAATTTGAATTAACTTTTAAAATCCCTTTAATTTCAGAAATTAACGTTTGAGCATTTGATTATCTCAGACGTGATCCCTTTTAGTGAGTTGATCCCTACTGATTTTCCTGATGTAGTCCGACAAACAACACACTAAAAATGACTAACTAAATAAAAAATTAAACTAGAGAATCAATAAGAAATGTTTTTGCTTTTTGTGAGAGATAAGTCCTGAGATGGAAATCTACTGGATTTGTTTCCGGAATAGACAGCTTCAACTTAGATTGACCACACCTGGACCAAGCCAATTTTGGAATAATACAGGCAAGTCAAATCATTGGGACTTGTTTGTCAAAATCTTTTGATGCTCTATTCTTGGTTTTCATCCAGAGTCGTTAGCAGCTTTTAGGAAATCTACTGGAACTCTTTGATTACCATATTGATTTGAACTTTCAAGAATTGCAGCCACAATGATTGTCAATATGTTTGTCCTCTTAAATCCATACGCAGACTTTTGACACATTGGTGATAGATTTCGGTTCAATTATTTCAACTAACATTTGTGGATCCCCACTTATATGTAATCAACATTCCTCATGAGCGTTTGAGCGGTCTACGGTTACTTTTTTTTACAAGAAGAGACTATTCTTAGAGCTTTCAAAGAGAAGCCAGTCCTCAGGTCAGTGCCATCACACAGCAAGAGCGGCAAACAACAATGAATTCTAGAATATCTAGGTTATGCTTATCCTCAGGTCATGCCATCGCACAGCAGAGAGCACACAACCTATCTCCTTGTTAGAGCAGCTTAATTTTATTTTGCACCAAATGCACCAACAGCATATTCATTAGCTTGATAGCATTTTTCTTTCATTTTTTTTGTCGTGCTTTGCTCTGTTTATGGTCATCCGCACACATTTGTGGCGTTTACATGCTCATTACCCCTTATTGGCTATTGTCGATTGTGTTAACCAGTGATAAGATGGAAGCCCACCAGTCGTTGAACACTTAGTTTGATCTTGAGATCACCAGTCAGGTTAATCATCTATTGTGTTGAATCTACCGACATATCATTGTAGTCTAGCAATCTCTAGTCTACTCTCATTGTGTTACCTTAGGAGTTACCAGTTTTTCTTTCATCTTCCCTTTTATATTTCTTAGACTACACAGACTTATACCTTGAATTTTTGCACCTTTTCTAAATTAAAATTTTAAAGTCCCTCTTGACTTGTTCCTGTCTACTATCATATTCCAGGAGGTTGAATCGGTATCACAGATACGATCTACCTTAAATCCAGCTTCCACTCCTTCTCCCTCGTTTTTTTAATGTTACTTGTTGACTTTCTCCCCCTAAAATACTAAAATCATAAACTGGTTTAATTATTTTAGGATTTTAATAGCCAGCAAAATAACATGAGTTAATTTAGACAGACCAACTACAACAAATAAGATAAAAGAAACTTAACTAACCTACATCGGACTACACATGATCATCATCAGGAATAACATCACTTTTCTTTTTAACTCCGTTACCTCTAGCAAATATTAAAACGTGGTTTATCAAAGGCTTTAGTATAGAGGTCAGCGCGTTGAAAATCAGTATTAATTTTTACCACATCAATTAATTTCTTTTCAAAGCAGTCTCTTACGAAATGGTATTTAATACCGATATGTTTGGTCTTAGGATGTTGGACCGGATTTTTAGTTACTGCAATTGCAGCAGAGTTTCAACACAAATAGGAGTAGAGGAGAACGTTAAACCGTAATCTCGCATTTGCTGTTGAATCCAGATGATTTGTGAACAGCAACTTGCAGCAGCAACATATTCGGCTTCACAGGTTGACAATGCAACCGATGTCTGCTTCTTACATTGCCAAGTAACTAGTCTTCTCCCAAAGAATTGACACCCTGCGGATGTAGACTTGTATTTCATCTTGCAGCCTCCGTAATCTGAGTCACTATACGCAGTGAGCTCAAAGTCATCATCAGAGGGTACCATACCCAAGTGGGGTGTACCCTTCAAATAACGAAAAATCCTTTTGACCCCGATCAGATGGTTGACCTTAGGCTTAGCCTGATATCTAGAACATAAACATGTAGCATACATGATCAGGTCTTGAGTAGTGAGATACATGAGGGATCCAATCATTCCTCGTACATCGTGGCATCTACAAGATCTCCATTTTCATCAGGTGCTATGTCGTGATTCGTAGCCAGTGGAGTCCCAGCAGCAGATGCATTCTCCATGTCAAACCGACTGAGAATGTCGCCTACATACTTGGTCTGATGTAGAAAGATCCCATTTGGTGTTTGATCCACCTGTAACCCGAGAAAAACTCATCTCCCCCATAGCACTCATCTCAAACTCTTTCTTCATAACTGCTTCAAACTCTTTGCATAACTCTTCATTCTTTGAACCGAAGATTATGTCATCAACATAGATCTGTACGAGCAGTAGGTCGCCATATTTTTCTTTAATAAACAGCGTGCAGTCAATGACTCCCCTGCGAAAGCCGTGTTTCACAAGATGAGTCGAGAGTTTCTCATACCAAGCTCGTGGGGCTTGATGAAGCCCGTATAAAGCCTTGTCGAGCTTGTAGACTCTATCCCGATGATAAGGATCTTCAAATCCCTCGGGTTGACTGACATAGACTGTTTCTCTGATTTCCCCATGAAGGAATGCACTCTTTACATCTAATTGATATACTTTATCTTCATGTACGACGCATAGGCAAGGAAGATACGAATGGCTTCCATCCTTGCCACGGGTGCAAACACCTCATTGTAGTCAATTCTCTCGACTTGGCGAAAACCTTGAACCACCAATCGAGCCTTGTTCTTGATAATTACCCCTTGGTCATCTTTTTTGCATTTTAAAACCCATTTGGTGCCAATGACCTTAGCACCTTTAGGTCTATCAACCAGAGTCCATACACCTAACTTCTTGAACTGAAGAAGTTCTTCTTGCATGGCACTCACCCACGCCTCATCATTTAGTGCATCACTGACAGTATTTTGGCTCAAACTGTGAGACAAACATCGATAAGCACCATCATGAATATATCCTTTTTTCCATAACTGATGCGTAATCAGCTGAGTATAGCTGATTTCAGGTTTGCACTCCTGATCTGACATCCCCAATGACATTGTTTAGGGATGATAGACGTTTAGTCGTCTGATCCTGGAGTACTAGGAACTGCTACCAGAGCCAAGATTATGAACATTTGGTTCTGCAGCTGAGTAGTTGGAGTTTGAGGCTCCGAAGTCGAAGGTACATCACTGGTAGATACTTGATGACTTTCAGGAACTGGAATCTGTTCTTCCTGATTGTTACGGCTATTTCTTCAGCTTCATCTTCAGAGGAGGAGTCACTATCGTTGACTACTTTCCCTGACTGAATAGATGATTCTCCCTGTAAGCTAGATGTTGGTGTATTCAAGATATCATACATCATCCGTGTAGCTAACTCGTCATCCAAGGGAGAGAGAGGGAAGTTGAAGGACTTGAATCTCCATCATAATCGAAAAAGTAGGCGGCGTCCTTTTCCAGTAGGTGGTGTGGTATATCTCTGAACGTCAACATTACACCATACTTCTACTAGACCCGTTGAGTTGTTGTAAACTCGCTTGTTCAGTATGTTGTATCCTAGAAAGATTCCTTCATCTGCCTTCTCGCTGAACTTACCCTCTTGTGTCTTCTTCAGAAGTGTGCACGGTGCACCAAATGGTTTGAGATACTCCAGATTCGGTTTGCGTCTTTGTAGTAGCTTGTAACAAGTCTTTCCGTGGCGCTTGACTATCAGGACTCGATTCAGTGTATAACATGCATTTGCCACTGCCTCATTCCAGAATTGAATAGGCAGTTTCGAGTCTGCCAACATAGTCCGTGCTGTCTCTATCAAGCTTGTTCTTTCTCTCAACAACGCCATTCATCTGAGGTGTGTAGCAGAAGTGATTGATGCACAATTCCCTTTTCCTTGCAGTATCCTCCATCCACTGGTTCTTGAATTCTGTTCCGTTGTCTGAGCGTACTTGTCTAACCTTCAGCTTGTAGAGAGATTCCAGTGTGGTTACCAACTCTTTGAATGATTCAAATGTTTCTGATTTGGATTTCAGAAACATTACCCAAGTGAACCTTGAGTAGTCATCAGTGACCACAAAGCAGTACAAGTCGCCTGCAATGCTCTTTGTACTGACTGGACCAAACAGATCCATGTGAAGAAGCTCAAGAGGAAGTTCTATTGAATGAACTTTCTTTTCCGAATAAGACTTCTTTGTCTGTTTGCCTTTCTTGCAAGCTACACAAAAGTCAGGAAGCTGGAAGTTCTTGACATTAACTCCTCTCACCAGATCCTTCTGAATCAAGTGATTCATCTTCCTTTGACTAATGTGTCCCATTCTCCTATGCCAGGAGATGGAATCCTTTTCAGTAGCTTTAGATAGAAACATTGAACCTCATGATCCTTTGTAGAAGCTGTGACAGATCCAAGACATAGAGATCTTTATATCTTGAAGCATCATCAAAACTTGGTCCTCTGGGATCACGTAGTCTTTCTTTAGTATTAACACTTCTTGTTGTCGAAGATAACTTTAAATCCCTTATCACATTTTGGGAACAGAAAGTAAGTTATTTTGTAGTTGTTGAACGTAGTTCACCTTATCAAACTTAACTTTTGATTCCCCACTTCTCCCTATGTTGTGATATAGCCACCCTTGTTTCTAGCAAACAAAACATGCCCTCCTTTTATTTGCTTGACGTTTGATAAAAGAGCCCTGTTTCCGTCATGTGCCTGGATGCTCCGCTGTCTTCTATCCACGTGTTAGTTTCAGCACTGTATTGAACACCCTGCACATACAAAGTAAAGGATTAGTTTGGGTTAGGAACCCAAGCCTTTACTGGCTTGGGTTTCCCAGAGGCATCACCATCATAAATTCACCCATTGACCCTTAGAGGATGAGGGTAGCTCAGGTTCCTTCTTGTCATTATATCAGACAGTAAGGATGTCTTCTCCTCCATAATCCAGATTTGTGCAATGCCTGTTTGTGATAAATCGTCGACTGACTTACAGGTTGAATTTTAGGTTCACTAGTTCTTCTAGGTGGAGTCAGTGAAATCCTCTTAGAAGACCTAGGCTTTGAAACCTGAAGTTCAATCTTCTACGGTGTCTGATAGAAGTGACAATAGGAAGCAATGTGTCCATATTCACCACAGTTGTAGCACGATCTGCTATTAAACTTTCTTTGTGGAGAAGTGTGTGACACTCTAGTAACATTACTCACTCTAGGTTTTGACTCTGGTTCTTTGGTTGTTTTCTCTGGTTTAACAAAGTTAACTGTTTTCACCTGTTTAACTCCTTTTCTTTTTGGTTATAGGTTTTGACTTGAAGTATGTGAAAGATAACCTTAGAAGTCCTTTTAGGTTCTGATTTGACTCTGTTTGATCCTGACTTTAAGTTAACCTTTTCAAATTCCTTTTCCAGATTAACACTAGACAATTTATCCTTTGCCTTTGAAGTGGCCTCCTTTTGTTTGTTTCCAGAGTCCATAGATGAACATAAGGAATCTGGATCACTAACAAGGAGTAGACACCACATGATCCTTGATGGGATTACTATTTATTGGTCTAGTCTTAGTGTTCATCAAAGTCTCAGGTGGTGGTGGGACCACTTTATAACCCAATCCCTCCCCGTTGTTCCTTTCTCTCACTAAGTGTTGGACTATGTGTGAAGAACTAGTCCAACTGTGCAGTTTCTGTTTTAATGAATTTACTTCTACTTCTAGAAGTGCCTTTTGCTTCTTAGTGTCTTCTAGGGAGTTTAGATAATACCTAATGTCATTAGCTTGGTAAAGGCAACTACTTCGGTTTCCCTAAGCTGTTTAGTCAAAAGGTCTATCTTTTCTTTATAACTATGCTCAGTTTGTTTTAATACCCTATTAGCCTCAGTGCACAGGTGCAAATCTTTTACTAAGTTATCATTATGATCTAATAACCTAGCAAATTTTTCATCTATGCTATTCCTAAAAATATCACAATCAGAACAAGCATGAATATATTAAACATTTGGTCAGTAGTACTTACCTGAGTTGATTCAGAAGAGTTAGCCATCAACGCAGCAGCAGATGTCTCTGGTTCTGGTAATTCTGTCTTTTCTGTCTCTGACGTGGTAGACTCCTCCTAGGCTTGTAATTGACCTTGGTTGCAGTTGCTTCTTCACTATGTGACATCGCTATCTCAACTGCTAGATCTCCTTCACTAGCGGAATCACTGTCAATGTCTTCTACCTTGCAATGTTTGATTCCCTGGCGAGACAAACCTAAAGCTCCAATCCTGTCCTTCATCATCATGGCAGTCAAGGCCTTTGAATCCTTGCTTGATGAAGTAGAACTGGTAGCTTGTTTGTCTTGATGAGTGAAGGACGAGAACGGGTTCCCGTTACCCGTCTTCTAGGCTTGACACATTCTCTTTTGAAGTGTTCCTTCTCTCCACATTGAAGCAGTCACTTTGCTCTTGTCAAAGCCAAATGTGGTATCCTTAGTAGCTACTAAGTTCTGTCCGATTTGTTTTACAAACTTCTTTGCCCTCCGGACAGCACTAACTAAGGCCCACATTATGTCCATCCTCTCAAGCTCCATTTCGTCCACCTGCTCGTAGTCCTCATCGGCCAGATGGCAGTTTCCAATCTTCCTAGCAACAAGTTCATCATAAGAATGGCCATTGCAGCCAAAAGATCCATGTGTTCTCGAGCTACTTCCACAGTCACATTTCCGAGATTCTCGATCTTCAGTTTAGTAGCACTTGTTTCGGATCCAATATGGTGGGTGCAAGAGAGTCCCGACGTGTCTGTTCCTGAAGGAGACGCATGTGCAGGACCCGATGAGCTAGACACAAATGCAGTCCATGTCTTAGCTTGAGGCGTGGCGTTGTACAAGGCTGGATTTTGATTGTAAAAAGACTTCTGAGCTCTGTACTTCATCCTAAGTGACTCTTCTCGCAACTTAAGAATGAAGTCATTAATATCCAGTTTTGCCAGCATTCCATTCTGTCTAAGGTTAGACACGAATGAGGTCCACTTTTCAGGCAATCCGTCTGCAAAGTTAGTAACTTTCTCTTCCATGGTAGTTGCCACCCCATGTGTATGCAGCAGTTCACTCATCAGATGGTAAATCTATCTATAACGTCGTCTAAACTCTCGTTTCCCATCGATGACAAATTATCGAATTCCTTCTTTAACTCCTTAGCTTTGATTGCCTTTAATGAAGCATTCCCGTCATACCTCTTTTCTAGCTCATCCCAAAGTTTCTTGGACTGCTTATTCTCTGCGTACTGTGGAATATGTCTTTAGGAATAACTGTGTAATCAATGCATAAACTCTTTTCTCTGCATTGTATTTAACTTTTTGCACATCTGTCATCCCTCATAACGTTAGCTTAACTCCATCAGCTCCACCGGTGTACTATATCCAATCTCGATGGCTTCCCACAGATTCGGATCCACTCCATTGAGGTAGATCTCAAAACGTTTTTCCAGTGGGGAAAGTCATCTAACATCAAAAGCTTTGGTGGTTTATTATGATTACCCACTCACTCTCAAGCAACAGCAGGTTCTGTATCCTAGAGTCCTTTCCAGCAGTAAAACTACATTTGATCTTCCATGGCGAATAACTTTAGTCTAATAAACCAAACTATCACTGGTGCGACTGAAGGATGCGAATGGCCTAGTCGTGCGTATGAACTCTGCGACTGGTTCAATCGGGCGGCTGAACTAAGCGATTAGCTCAGTCGTGCGATTGAGTCTGATGAGTATGAGCAATGCGAACGAACGGTTCAGTCGTACGAAAGGAGATACGACTAGGTCCAATCGTGGATTGAGTCTGATATACGAATGAAGTCCAGTATGCAAATGACACACTCGTGCGACTATGGCTGCTGTTTTGCGAAAATTCTAGGTTAAACGTGTTTTAGCCGTAAAAATTTGAAATTTCGCAAGGTCTAATCGCCTAAGTCCGTAGAACCAAACTTTGATGAGCAAGGAACGTCCAAGATCACTTTTGACGCAAAAGATTGCGTTTTTAGTGCAAAAACACAAACTTTTTATCAATCTTGATTGAATCACACGTAATCAAGAGCCTAAGCTCTGATACCACTTGTTAGGACCTGGTATTTGAACGAAATACCTAGTGATTAGCATGTAAACCAGATCAAAGTGCGGAATCCTATTTGATTGGCGATCCAATCAGTGAGAACACACGAAGAATCAATCAAGAATTGAAACTCTCGTTAGAAATCAATTGGGAATCGATCTAATGTGTTCTATGAACTTGAGAACGAATTGTGAGGCTTCTGGATGGCTAGGGTACCTCTGGAGTCGTAAGTAATCAAAAGCTTTTTATTTTTCACGAATTGGGTTGTATTTATAGGTTAGTATTATTCATTCGTGCGACTGAACCATTACTATGGTTCAGTCGTGCGATTGAACCATGCGGTTGATTCATTCGCACGATTGAGTATTCAGTCGTGCGACTGAGTCAATCTCATGTTATAATCATACGACTGATCCAGTCTCCTGGTTCCGTCGTGCGACTGAGGTCATACGCATGAAGTTATTCATGCGTATGGTCCATTCGCATGGGCCACTCGCATGAGAACTTCATTCTGTTAAGTTTGAATGCATTAATAATTAATATAACATTATGTATAACACTTCAAACACCACAAATCTAATTAACCAATTCAATGTCGACTCATTAATGAAATATAAACATTATAAATATCAAACAAGCAATATCATTTCATTAATCATTTCAAGCATTACCTCAGAATCAGACAAACAATCTATTACATTCATATCATGATCTAGGGACATACATGTATCAACATCCAGGCCATGACTGGAAACTGGGCACTCCTGTCAACGTCAAACAATCAAAGGAGGTCATGTTTCTTTTGCTGGAAACAAAGGAGGTTCATCACAGCTCAAGGAAGTAGGGAACCAGAAAGTGAAGTTTGATAAGGTAAACTACGTTCACAACTTCAAAACAACTTACTTTTGTATCCCAAATATGTGACAAAGGATTTAAGGTAGTATTCGCCAACAAGAAGTTGTTATGTCCTGAAAAAGGACTATGTGATCCCAGATTACCAAGTCTTAATGTCTGCTTCAAGATATAATGACCTTATGTCTTGTATCTATCAGAGGCCTCCACAACGGATCATCAAGTTCAGAGCTTCTTATCAGGCTACTGAGAAGGATCTCTGTCTCATGGCATAGGAGAATGGGACACATCAATACACAAGATGAATCACTTAATCCAGAATGATCACGTGCGAGGAGTAAACATCAAAAACTTCTAACTCCCGGATTTTTGTGTCGCCTACAAGAAAGGCAACAGACGAAGAAGTCTCATAAGGAAAAAAAGGTTCATTCCATTGAACTGCCTCTTGAGCTTCTTCACATGGATCTGTTTGGTCCAGTCAGTACAAGAAGCATCGCAGACGACTTGTACTGCTATGTAGTTACAGATGACTACTCAAGATTCTCTGGGTGATGTTTCTGAAATCAAAATCAGAAACATTTGAGTCATTCAAAGAATTGGTAACTTCCTGGAGTCACTCTACAAGCTAAAGGTAAGACAAGTACGCTCAGACACGTAACCGAGTTCAAGAACCAATGGATGGAGGCTTTCTGCAAAGAAAAGGGAATTATGCACCAGTTCACTTCCACCTATACTCCTCAGATGAACGGAGTTGTTGAGAGAAAGAATCTCAACTTAATAGAGATAGCACGAACAATGCTAGCAGACTCGAAACTGTCCGTCCAATTTTGGAATGAGGCAGTTGCCAATGCGTGTTACACGTTAAATCAAGTTCTGGTAGTAAAACGCCATGGCAATACTTGTTACAAGTTACTTCAATGATGTAAACCAATTCTAGAGTATCTCGAACCATTTGGTGCACCGTGCACCCTACTGAAGAAAACTCAGGAAGGCAAGTTCAACGAGAAGGCTGAAGTGGGAATCTTTCTAGGATACAACATACCGAATAAGAGACTTTACAATAACTCAACAGGTCAAGTAGAAGTGTGGTGTAACATGGACGTTCAGAGATGCACCACCCCTCTTGCAGGAAAAGGACCTGCATTCTTTTTCGATTATGATGGCTTCTTCAAGTCCTTCAACATATCTCTCTCCACTTCTGATGATGTCTTAGCAACCAAAATGATGTATGATGTCTTAAACACACCATCACAAGACTTAACATCATCTGGCTCACAAGGTGAATTGCCTAACCATTCAGGGGCACTCGAGGTAAGTTACTCCTCCTCTGATGATGAAGCCATGGAGAATGATCAGGACAATCAGGAGCAACAGGTTCCTACAACTACAAGTCCACAAGCATCTGACGTAGATGCCTCTGAGTCTTCAGAACCTCACACTCCTACTGCCTCAGATACGGAACCAAATGTTCATAATCTTGATTCTGAGGTAGTTATTCCCACCACTCCTGGATCACACCTAATGTCTATCATCCTCTGGAAAATGTCATTGGTGATGTCAGATTGACAAGAAATCATTGTATTCAGCTGATTATGCCTCGGTAATGGAAAAGGATATCTTCACAATGGTGCATACCGCTATTTTGTGTCTCAGTTTGAGCCAAAATACATCAGTGAAGCCCTGAATGATAAGGCATGGGTGAGTGCCATGCAAGAAGAACTTCTTCAGTTCAAGAAGTTAGGTGTATGGACACTGGTAGATAGACCTAAAGGTGGTAAGGTCATTGGCACCAAGTGGGTCTTGAAATGCAAGAAAGATGACCAAGGAGTCATAATCAAGAACAAAGCTTGACTTGTAGTTCAAGGATTTCGACAAGTCGAGGGAATTGATTACAATGAAGTATTTGCACCTGTGGCGAGAATGGAAGCCATCCGTATCTTCCTAGCCTATGCCTCTTACATGAAGATCAAAGTCTATCAACTGGATGTAAAGAGTGCATTTCTTCATGGTGAATCTGGGAAACAGTGTATGTCAGTCAACCCGAAGGATTTAAGGATCCATATCATCGAGATGGAGTTTAAAAACTGGATAAGGCTCTCTACGGGCTTCATCAAGCCCCAAGAGCATGGTATGAAAAACTCTCAACTCACCTTGTGAAACACGGATTTCACAGAGGTGCAATTGACTGTACACTGTTCATCAAAGAAAAGGATGGTGATCTGCTACTTGTTCAGATTTATGTTGACATAATCTTCAGTTCCAAGAACGAAGACTTATGTAAGGAATTTGAAGCAGTAATGAAGGCAGAATTTGAAATGAGTGCCATGGGAGAGATGAAGTTCTTTCTAGGGTTACAGGTGGATCAAACACCAAAGGGAATATTTCTACATCAGACCAAGTATGTACGGGATATTCTCAGTCGGTTTGACAAGGAGAATGCTTCCGCAGCTGGGAATCCACTTGCTACAAACCACGATGTAGCACCCTATGAGGATGGTGATCTGGTTGATGCTACCATGTACCGAGGATGATTGGATCCCTCGTCTACCTCACTGCCTCAAGACCTGATATCATGTGCGCAACGTTTCTTTGTTCAAGATATCAGGCGAAACCAAAAGTTAACCATCTTATAAGGGTCAAGAGGATATTTTGTTATCTGAAGAGTACACCAACACTTGGTTGTTGTATCCTCATGACGATGATTTTGAGCTTAGTGCGTATAGTGACTCGGAATATGGCGGCTACAAAATGGACTACAAATCCACTTCAGCAGTTGTCAATTCTTTAGGAGAAGATTAGTCATGTGGCAATGTAAGAAGCAGATATCATTGCCTTGTCAACTTGTGAAGCTGAATATGTTGTTGCGGCAAGCTGCTGTTCTCAAATCATCTGGATTCAACAGCAGATGCGGGACTACGGTTTGAAATTTTCTTACACCCCTATATTGTTGATAATTCTGCTGCAATAGTTTTACTAAAAATCTTGTCCAACATCCTAAAACCAAACACATTGGCATTAAATATCACTTTATATGTGATTGTTTTGAAAAGAATCTAATCGATGTTGTTAAAATAAATAAGGATTTCCAACGCACTGACCTCTACACAAAAGCCTTTGATAAACCATGTTTTTGATATCTATTAGAGGTCAACGGTGTTAAAAAGAAAAGTGATGTCATTCCAAAAGATGAATATGTTTAGTCCGATGCGTCGAGTCCATTTTTCTTATATTTTATTCTATTTTATTTAATTAATTTTAGTGTTTTATTTGTTTGCCTATTAAAATACTAAAATGCAAAACCAGTTTCGGTTTTAGAATTTTAGGGGGAAAAGGTTAAGTTAACAAAAAACGAAGGAGGAGGACATGCTAGCTGATAGAAATGAGATCGGATCTATGAAATTGATTCAATGTCTATGGAAAATGATAGTACACAGGAACAAAGCATTCGAGACTTAAAAGATTAAGTGAATTAGAGCAAAATTCAAAGTATAAGTTTGAGAAGTCTAAGCAATATAAGGAAAAATGATAGTAAAACTGGCTACTACTAAGGTAATACAAGAAAGTAGATCTAGAGGTTGTTAGACCACTACATGATATGTCGGTAGATTCAACACATAGATTATTAGACCTCATTGGTGAATTCAATGTAAACTAAGTTGTTCAACTGACTGTGGGTTCCATCTTATCACTGGTTAACACAATCAGTTATTTCCAATAAGGGGTGATGAGCAAATAAATGCCATAAATGTGTGCGGATGACCACAAAAAGAGTTAAGTATGAAAAAAATTGAAAAAAAACACAATCAAACTAATAACCTATGTTGTTGGTGCGTTATGTGCAAAAAGGAAAAATTTATGCTCTAACAATAAGATAGGTTGTGTGCCTCTCTGTTGTGCGATGGCACTGACCTGAGGATAAGCATAACCTAGATATTCTAGAGTTCATTGTTGTTTGCCGCCTCTCTGTTGTGCAGTGGCACTAACCTAAGGCTTGGCTTCTCTTTGAAAGCTCAAAGAATAGTTTCTTCTTGTCAAAATACCTGTAGACTGCTCAAAAATCTCCTAAGGAATGTTGATTACCATATAAGTGTGGAATCCACAAATGTTGGTTGAAATAATTAAACCTAATATATCAAAAATCTATGTCAAAAGTCTATGTTTGGATTTAAGTGGACACGTATACTGGCAATCATCGTGGCTGTAATTCTTGAAAGTCCAAATCAATGTGTGCATCTTATAGTACCAGTATGATTTCCTAAACTTGCTAATGACTCTCGATGAAAACAAGAATCTAGCATCAAAAGATTTTGGTAACATGTCCTGAATTATTTGAAATACCTGTATGATTCCATAATGAATCGTAACAGTTATGGTCATAATAACTTGAAGCTGTACTGTTCTAGGAATAATTCTGTTAGATATCTATCTTAGGATTTCCACCTCACACAAAATCACAAAAACATGTTTAGTTTTGTCTATTAATGTTAGTTCTTTTATTTTGTTTAATTTTTTAGTCAATTTAGCTTATATGTTGGACTATGCCGTGGAATTCAATCTGGGATTTAATCACTTAAAAGGGTCACGTCTGAGGTGACCAAACATGTTTTCAAATGTTAAATGGGTCACGTCTGAGGTGACCAAACATGTTTTCAAATGTTAAATGGGTCACGTCTAAGGTGACTAGATGTGTTTTGTTTAAAAGGATCACGACTGAGGTGATCAAAGTTTTCTAAGTTAAAATGATCATGTCTGAGATGATCGAATGCTCAAAATGTTATTCAAAAGTTAACAAGAGCTAAGTGTCAAAGGATCATAAAGTCAAAATCATAAGTAGAGGCCATTCGCACTACTAGACCATGAGTATGGACAGTCATATGATTGGACCATACTTATGAACCAGTCAAGCGAATAGAGCATGAGTATGAACCATTCACACGACTGGCTTACAAGATAGTCATTCGCCTGGATGGGGTTAACCGAATGAGTCAGTCGCCCGACTGAAACCCAGTCGGCCGACTAAAGTGACTGACTAAACCAATCGCCCGACTGAGCTCCAATCGCACTTTTGCAAAGTGCGAATGGACCCAGTCGGCCGATTGAAAGCAGATTTAGTATAAATAGGGCAAAATTCAGTCGCATTTTTTCATCACCCTTCAATCGGCCTAAAAACGCCCGATAGTGCCGTTACTCTGCCCAAATCTGATTCGATCGTTTTCACTTCTCCATTGTGTCACTAACGAGTTCGTACATCTTCTGCAGGTAATAAGCGACCCTAATCGAACACAATGTGCGATAAAACAAAACCCTAACAGGCTGAATTATTTTAAAATCAATAAAGAAGTTTTAAGTAACAAACAGACCAATTAAATGACGAAATTGGGTAAAATCAAAGGCATATATCAACTATTAACAATCATGCGAGTCTAAAGAACCTAAACACCATGTTAAATTGCAAATATTGACTTAGAATCAGGATAAAGATGTCAAACAGAGAAGTATGCGATTAGTCACTCCGAATGAACTTCAATCGCACGATTGAAGTGTGCGAATGACTCAATCGGCCGAATGAATGAACAGGCGTGTAGGCTCAATCACCCGATTGAACCCTGTCGCAGGCTAGTCGCCCGACTGAACTCAGTTGCAGGCACAGTCGCCCGACTAAACCCAGTCGCATGCTAAGTCGCCCATCTGAAGTCAGTCGCATACCAAATCAAGAGACTGAACTCAACCGTATGATCAATCGCACAATTGAACCAGACTAATCTCAAACAGTTTAAAGTGAAATGCTTTTTGTTTGTGCTGATCTAATTTGTATGTGTCTTGTGTTACAATCATGGCAGATTGGTGGATCATAAACACCAAGCACAATATTTGTGTTCACTTGGATGCCACCACTTGGAATGCTGTCGAGTTTGCTAGTATTATAGCTTTCCTAAAGAGATCAAGGATTCATCGAGCGATATCTACACCTTGCACACCCTATATGTCGATACAGCAGGCCTTCTGGGAAGGTGCTTCCATTGACCGATCGACTGAGCCCTACAGTATACATAACTCTGTATTTGGTCAGGAGATTGAGGTCACAGCAGCTAATCTAAGAAGTGTTCTTGATTTGGGAGATGATGCTACTTACCCCACCAGACTACATCCTCTTACCGTAAGGGGATGCTTTCTTCGGATGTGGTACACTGGGGACATCAATGCGGGTGTGCTCAATAAAAGCAAAATGTGTCCCCAGTTCAAGTACCTAGCTCACGTCATACTGAAGTGCATTGCTTCGAGAAGGGGTGGATTTGATGACTTATCAGACCAAATCCAGAATGCCTACGTGGCACTGGTGCTGAATCACCCCTTCAGCTTCTCCAACATGATATTCTTATATTTGATCGAGAATATAGAAGCTAAAGGCATAGAGGGCTTTGCATGTACCCGAGATTTATACAGATGATTATAGATGAGAAGCTTCCTTCTTTGCCTAAGGAGAGCCATGATGCGGTATCACTTGAGGTGATGGATGACACCACATTGGGTCGCATGAAGGTGTACAAGGGAAAGCAAGTTAAGCCCCCTATGAGGAGACTGTTCGGGCACCTGGCCGGGAGGATTATGTGGCGCCAGCAAGGCGTAAGTGGTGTCACAAGGAGAGTGACTCAGATGTTGAGCAGATTACTCTTCCATCTTATGACTCCGATGATGATGACGGTGGCGTTGGTGGAGACTCTGGCCCCGCTTCTTGTAGGGCCACCACTGCACATGTTACACCTCCACCACCACTCATGGAGATGCCACCACAGCCAGTTTCAATCAGGATTTGTGTCCTCCTGACGAGGAGGAGGAGAGTGATGAGGAGCCATTGACTAGGATGGTGGGCAGCAGGGTGGTTGCCACCGACATGGGATAGAGGCGGTTGGAGGACGCCAAGCTGTGTCTGGGGAGACTACTAAAGATCCCACTTATACCGCAAACCAGCTCAGCTCCCAGGGGGAGCATCCTCCTCGAGGGGTTCGAGGAAGAAGAGGATGGCTTAGCCCCATGGGATGAAGCCGAAAAGATGGAGGTTCACGTTGATTCTACCTCCACCACCACTGCCACCATATATACCACCACCACTCACTCACCCACTACCATAGCTACCACCACTACTACAACCTCACCCAGCATCACTACCACAGCCACTCCACCACCTATCTACACCACTTCCACCACCACTACAGCTTACCCATCACCACCCACACATATACCACCACCCATATACACCACTTCACACCACACTAGCCACCAAGCCGGCCCTCTTCCCATACCACATTCACTATTGGATCTCCTCTACCCTCTAGTGGAGTTGAGGAATAGCTGTCAGCACTGAATCGTATGGTGCTGAAGCAGTTGGCAGCCGATGACGAGAAGACTGTCAGCTACAACAGCTAATGGAGCTAACTGCTTCCCAATCCCAGCAGATCTCTCAGCGGGCTCAGGAGATCACCCAACTCAAAGAGCATAAAGCCGAATCAGTTAAGAAGATTGAAGAGTTGGAGACATCTAACAGGTCTATCATGCTCAAGCTTAAGGGATCAAAAGAGAAGCCTCTGAAGATCAGAGAAGATGATGAAGATGATGGTGAGGATGAGGAAGATGATGATGAGAATGAGACAGACGTTGGAGATGATGAATGAAGGGAGGAGGATGATAAGGATGATGATGAAGAAGGAGGGATGCATCTGTATCGGGTGACACACACGCAAGAGAGAGGCGGACCAAGAAAAGTCAAGACCAGGGTGCCTCCACATCAGCCCCGACTGTAGAGAGTACATGATTCAAGATCAGAGTCATGATTAGATATTTATGTATTTTAATCATATATGTAATTGAATCATGTGTTAAAACTTATGTAATGAATGGTTGTGTATATATTTGATTATTTAACTGTCTTGATTATCTACTAATGAATGGTGTGTTACATGTTTAAATCAAGCAGCTCCACACTATTAGCGAGATGAATGCGATGTTGCTCCCCTTCAGCAGATCAAGACTCAACTCACAATGATACTTGATCTGCAAGGGATAGTCAAGAGGTTTGTGAGTTACACTCCTAAAGAAGGAGAAATAATTCACGAACTTACAGTTAACGTGGTTGAAATGTTCTGACTGAATCCAGATGAGATCGTGAAAGATGCTCCTACAGTTAACGTGGATAGTGACGATGAGCTTAATGACATAGACGAGATAGAGATTGAAGATGTCACGACACAGCATTATCCAGAGTATGCTGGCAACGAGGGCAATGTGGTCCCTCATATTGGCAACAATGGCTTTATCATAATAAAGACCAATCTGGGTGACATTCTTGTTAGTGATACATTTTAAACATTGGATAAGATGGAGCAGGAGTCGGAGAAGAATAAGGATCAATCCCAAGCCTCGGAAGCCGATGTCAACATCAAAAAGGCTTATTATGTTTAATACTTCATTGCTTATTGTATGATAATGTATGGTTGAACTAACTATATAGGTTTATGGTTGTTTACATAGATCTTAGTCAAGAATGGTTGAGAAATATGTTTAAACTTAGTCATGTGAAGTTCTTATGCGAACTGCCCATGCTAATGGACCATACGCATGAACAACTTCATGGTAATGAACCAGTTGCACGACTGAACCAGGAGACTGGATCAGTCGCACAATTGTGACATGAGATTGACTCAGTCGCACGACTGAACACTTAGTCGTGCGGATGGATCAACCGCATGACTCAATCGCACGACTGAACGCTAATGGTTCAGTCGCACGAATGAGAAACCCTAACCTATAAATACCACTAATTCGTGGAAAAACATAACAATTCGAATCCCTACGTACTATATCGTACCCTAGTTGTCCAGAGAATCATAGAACATGTTCCAGTTCATAGAGCACACTAAATCGATTTGCAATCGTTCTTAACATTTAGATTCAACCTAAGATCGATTCTACATGCGTTCTCACTGATTGGATCACCAATCAAATAGGATTCCGCATATTTGAGTTGGTATACACGTAAATCAGTTAGTACTCCATCCCGTACACAGTCCTAACAGGTTACCAATCTAAAATTTTAACCATTTTAAACCATAAACAAAACCCAAGAACATGGATCAATAATATATGTGAAATAGTATGCTATAAAAACCAAAAAACAACCATAGGGGGTTTAAAGAAACAACCTTTCTTGCATAAGATGTTGTGGATGGAAGAAATGAAGATGATGATGTTCTTGTATGTCTAGCCTTCAAAAGAGAAGACGTCAACCTTTTATACCCACAAGCCCTTCCAAACACCAAGCTTGTTAGGAGAGCACCACCAAAGAACTCTCTTCCTTGGCTCCTCAAGAATCCAAAAATTTCAGCCCACTTTTTCTTCCTTGAATCCAAAAATTTCAGCCTTTTGGAGAGAGTTTTTGCTTGAGTGTGTGTTAGAGACATGTGTGAAATAATGGATGAGTGCAAGGAGAGTGAAAGTCTCTCTTGGACCAAGACACAAAAGATGTTTCCATGCCCACTTGGGCGGCCAAAACTATTCTTAAAATTGGGTTCCCCCCATTTTTAACACTTCATAAAAGTTACACTCTTAACCCATTACTATATAAAATTAAAACCTCTTTTAATTATAACATTAACACACTTTTATTTGTTATTATTTAACTCACTTAAATAATGTAACAAATAATTTCTCATGAACAAATTATCCATATAATGTTGTTCTATTACAAAGCAACGTTTTAGAAAACCCATTTTCTAAATTGGTGTCAATATTTATTTGTATGATCTCATCAACAAGTAAACATTTATTGTGTTTGTATAGCTTGTTACTGGGTATGACCCGACTTGGATCATAACATACTAACCACATCAATCTTGTATGTGTCTTGGGTATATAAGATCCAACACCTATTACCCTCAGTAAGACACCAGTTAGTGAAGGTGTCACACAACTTCTCCCTGGAAGATCTCAAGTGCAGAACAAGCTATCAAACATAGAAAAGCTTCTAAGAGAAAGATGAGGGAGGAAGCTACAAAATTAATATCCACCATCAAAGCCAACCAAAAGAAGTCTGAGGATAGAAAAAAAAGGACGAGCTTCTTAAAGCTGTGTGTGTTCTTTGGAAGGAGACTTGGTCCTATGTCTCTATCCACAATGGATGATCATATTAGGGTGATCCAGCAAAAAATCAAGATGGGTGCGCTTTAAGACTTGCATTCTCCACCAAGTCAATCTGCACTAGAAGTTGAGGTCAAGGTTGAACCCCAATAGACAACACAACCTGAACCTACTGCTAACCTACAGCAAACTTTATTTTCTGACCCATAGTAGGGTCTAAACCTTCTTTTAAACTTCTGAAGGGGAAAGACAAAACTAAGAAGTTTAAAGAAGAAAAACAAGGTAATCAAGACCAACCTTCTTAGATGAAGTATAGAAAGAGGAAAAGGATGGCCATTAGAAGGGATTTAAAGTAAAAGAAGAAGAAAAAGTCTAAGGCATCCACCTTTGCACCTTAGGATGAGTCAGAACATCCTGAGGGTGAACCAAAAGAGGCTGCTCAACAAATTCCACTACAAGTAGAGCCTCTTACTGATGAGAGACCCATCTTGTCTTGGGTATACTCTCCAAACCCAGACAAATGGTATGTCACAAGAGATCAAGGAGCTGCACAAGTATTCTTCATACAGAACATACCTGACCTCCCTGCTCATGATCTCTTGGACATCAGGAGGTACTATGAGAGCCTGCGGAATACAGACCAACTGATGAAGAGAGTATAAGGTTTATACTTATAAGCTAATATGACCAAAGCAACCAAAGAGCTCTCAGCATGCATGCAAGATGTACATAGTAAAGTTACTTTGGAAGTTTTACACAACTCAGAGAAAATAAGTTAAGTGTAAAATCTTCTAAAGCCAAACATCAAATCTTCTAAATCCAAAGATGAAGTCTTCTAAAGCTTCAAAGACGAAGTCTTCTGAAGCCAAAGACTGATTTCTTCCAAAAACAAAGAAGACATGCTTTCTCAGATCACTTTTTGACAAAACGCTAAACAACTTTCCACTATCACTCTGAAGACTCACCAAGTTAGATAAGTGGGTGAAAAGGCAATACTTTTGTCAATTGTAGATTATGGTCATTCGTTTGTAACTTTCTACTTTTATACCTTTTATCCTTTTTTGTAATATATTAGGATGTGAGCTATGGCATATCATACTCACAAGTCAAAAAGCAATCTACCTTTTAACAATACATGATCTTGTTGTTTAGACTAGTGTTTCCAGCTGGCTTTTAAAGTATAGCCAGCTGTAAGATGTAGTACAAAGTATCTCAGGTTCTTGTATTTATCTTTATACTTTGTAACACTTGTAATAGAACTTAAGAGCAATGTACAACATTCTTGAAAAACATACTTATCGTGTTCTTCTTCTTTGTTATGTCTCATACTTACTTGTGTTCATAGTATCATCAACTTAAACCTGGTTTCCTATTTGATCTATTAAGTGTTCTAAAGTCTCTCCTTATTGCGAAGCTGATTGTATTGACCACCCTCACACGGTCCTGCCATTGGTATCAGAGCTTTTTAGGCTCTTGATTATAAGATCTCACCATCTTAAATCTCTTAGTTTCACAAATCACTTAACAACTCAAATGGTAGCTCTCAGAAAGGCTGATATGGAAACGGTATTATGACAAAGTCTCCATTGATCACTATTGATGACTTTGATACTTGGTGCCAAAGAATATACGTCTTCATCAAGTCTTAAGACGACAGGATGTAGAGATCTGTTGTCTCAGGACATCATGTACCATGCACCTCTTTAGTTGCTCCTAGTGGTAGTGGCATAATACCAAAGTAAGTGGCTGACTACTCTAAAGAAGACTTGAGATTGATGTATATTAGAAAGCCATGATCACCCCCGAAACTACTCTTCCAAACTCTATATACAGAGGCTTTAAGAAATTCAAAACTGCTAAGCAACTATGGGATGCATTGAAGCTTATGTATGAGAGGTCTAATGAAGCAAAAGAGAACAAGAAATACCTCTTGAAGTAGCAGTTTGAGAACTTCAACTTCAAGATAGGTGAAACCATGACTTAACAATACTTCATGTATGTTGAGATTATAGATACTATAATGGATGTTAGAGTAACTCTTGAGAATAGGAACAATGTGAGGAAGTTCATGTCCTTTCTTTCCAAACAATTGACACATTGTTCTGCAGTCATTAAAAGGACTGAAAACCTCAAGACCTTTACTCTCACTGAATTGATGGTATCCTCGATGGATACCAGACGAAAATGAACATGCAACTCTATCTGGCAACTCCAACAATCAGAAGAGTTCAACCCTTCATGTGGTTGAAAGGGATTGCAGAGAACCATGGCATCATCTCATCTGCTACCCTAAAAACTCACAAAAGGATCCTTTCATCACCTTCCCGAAGCCACCAAGGGAGAGCTACATCCAAGGAATTCCATTCCAAGACATAAGCTCTTCTCAAGCCTTGTGTCTACTGATGAAAGCAGTGACAACTTTCTCTTCATACTTGAAGACTTTGACTTCATCTATCCACATGATCTGGAGTACATAGAGATAGTCTAGCAAATGGCTCTTATCACTCACAAAGCCAAGAAGTTCTAAAAGATGATAGGGAGAAAGTTTCTCAATAATGTAACTAGTGGAAAGTTTGGGCTAGACAAAAGCAAGGTGAAATATTACAACTGTAACCAAATAAGACACTTTGCTAGGGAGCACCAAGAACAAATAGTGGCCAAGCACAACCCAGAACAAACTACACTGATGGAGCTCCACACACTAAGAACCCAAGCAGCAAGCTACAGCTTTTTTGAAGAAGGAGGCTTTAATTGGAGTTTTCAAGTTGAAGATGCATCTCCAAACCAAGCACTTATGACGATCATGAAGAAGCCAAGGTATTGGAACATGTTTGTACCCCTGAATGCATTGCTAAAGTTAACAGATATAGGTACTATAACTTCGAGATGAGATCTGATCTTGAGTCCTTAAACATCTTTAAAAAATGATTATAAAAGAGCTTATAATGATTATAAACTTATAATAGAAGATCTAGAGAAAACCATTTTAACTCTTAAACATGAACACACAAACTATAGGACTCAAATCAAAGATCTCATCACTAAGTTAACTAAATGCCAGGCTAAGCTTGTGATCAATAAAGCCAAAGCAAAAAAATGTGTTCTTAAAGTGGAGACCTTCAAGAACATTATATCCTCATCCTTGCATGCAAAGGTTTGTTATCAGAATATGTAAAGACTAGGATCTACTAAGATATCTCCACCACACACTCTACTATCTGTAAGATCTCCAAGGTGTGAAACTTGTCAAGATGAGCTTCCCCTCATAGACCCCATTCAAGAAGAGGGTGAAGAGGAGATAGTGAATGATGGATCAGAGATGAATGAAGAAGATCGTCCTAATAAGGGTTGATATTCTCCTAAGGAGAGGAAAGAACCAGGGATGACAAATTCTAAGAGGGAGAACTTGATTAGAGCAGCCAAGTGAATATCAAAGAAGGCTCAACACATCAATGCCACTTTTTACTCCAACCAAAAACAAGTCTTTATCTCTGCAGAATTTGAAGTGGTGAAGGCTAAAGACTCAACTATTAACTCTAGTACCAGGAGTTTTAGTTCATGTCCAACTTATCCTTATGAAGAAACAAGGCTGATCAGCTGTGTACTACTACTACACATCGTGAACCATCCAATTCCAAGAGCAAGCCTCACCCTAAGAAACTTGATGCATCATATGTAAAGATGTAGATGGAAATGGAAAGTGATCATTCTTAGCCTTCTACTCACAAGAAGACTCCTAAAAGGAAGCTAATTGATTGCATCATGTGTGGTAGTACTTCTTATCTTTGAATCTACAATCCTAAAAGTACTATCCACATGACCAAAAAGAAGACTTTTGAGAAGAATAAGAAGAAGAAGAAGATAGCTTTGGAAGGAAAATCTCTTCCTTTCGGAGGCTCCAAAGTGGAAAAAAAGCCAAGTTAAACCTTGCATTTGGAAGAAAACTTGGTCTTGAAAAAAGGGATGCTTCCAAAGCACTGAAGCTTGCTAGAATGCAGGAAAGATCTTCCAAAGGTCTAGTCTCCAAAACTTCTGAAGTTTTCAAAACTTTCAAAATGTTAAAGGTCAAGTCTAATCTTCTAAAGATGGTGTGGAAGAAAAAGTAAGACCATGTGACTGAAAGATCTTCATCAACAACAGCAGATGATCCTCAATGCCTATATATAGGATCAATCACTGTTGCATTGTCTTCAACTCACTTTGACAAGCCCAAGAACAATAAGGCTTGGGTTTCCAAATGTAACTAACCATCTCTTTTTATGCAAGAACAGTTAAAGACCAAGAGGAATGTATGGATCATTGATTGTGGTTGTTCTTGGCACATGACATAAAATGGCTCTTTGCTTCAAAACTTTGAGAAAATTGATACAGGGCTTGGGTTTCCAAATGTAACTAACCATCTCTTCTTTGTTCTCAAGCCTGGGTTGGTCATTCCTCAAAAGCATATCCTACTCAGAACCCCTAGAAAAAAGAACATGTACAGATGGATTTGCAGTAAACATCTCCTATAGGATAAGTTCTTGCTTTCTATTTAAAGAAAATAGTGATGTCTTTCCTTACCATAAAAGAATGTTCCATGTAAACTTTAAAAACATAAACAAATTAGTTAGAATGATTTGGTAATTGGAATGTCAAAGAAAGAGTTTACAAGTGATGATCACGGTGTTGCATGCCTGAAAGGGAAGCAACACAAGGTCTCTCACAAGCCAAAGGAAAGGAACTCCATCACTACAACCCTACACTTATTATACATGGATCTCTTTGGCCCCACCTGTGTAATAAGTCTAAGAAGGACCTCATATTGTTTAGTGATCATATATGATTTTACAAGATTCACTTGGGTCTTCTTCCTTAGAACTAAGGATGAAACTTCTAGGATCTTAAAGAACTTCATTCTATAAGTTGAGAATTGTTGATACATATGTACCTAGTTATGTTCTTAATGTAAAAGTATGTCATGTCTTACACATATGTAATGAATGAGTTGAATGAAATATAATATATGATTGATGCTTATAATGTTTAATATTTCATTGTATTAATGTGTGTTGAAGTATAATGAACTTACTATATAAGTTTGAGGTTGTTGTGCATAGTTCTTAGTCAATAATGATTGATAAATGTGTTCAAACTTAAACATATGACTCTTCATGTGAATGGACCATGCTAATGGACCATACGCATGAATATTTCATGCTAATGACCAGTCGCACGACAGAACCAGGAGACTGGATCAGTCACACGATTGAGACATAAGATTGACTTAGTCGCATGACTGAACCTTCAGTCGTGTGTATGGATCAATCTGTAAGGCCCCGTTCCCGGGAAACCTCACAGTTGGTGAATCATAGCGTAAAATCATTTTAATAACAAAACATTGCAGCGGAATTAAATAGACATTCATTTAAAACTTGGAAATCATATTGTACTCATACATTTGTCCTTTAATTGTAAATAAAACATAGTACTTTTTCCTTTAAATTACAATAAAAGATTTCATAAACAGGAATGCCATCCATTGCTCTCCAAGTAGCTCCATAGTGCCATCCCCAGCATCAGTATTTACCTACCAACTATAATGCATAAAAGTCAGCTTCGCTGAGTGAATTCTAGTTTTAAATAATATAAGAAAATATAAACTTTATCCTTCATATAATGACCATGCATGCATCATAGTACATAACATTACTTGCATCATAATAAGCATGTTCATTATCTTTCATTCATTCATTATATTTCATTATCTTTCACTTTCATCATAAACGAGATTGCACAAAGCAAGAGCTCCATGTTGATCGACAGCAAATGCCAATCCCTGTCGGTACACATGAAAATGGTAGCTAACCCCGACAGTTGATCCACACTGCAAGGCACATAGCCTGCTCATGAATACGGATCCATCAACATAAATCAGACTCACATAAGTGAAGTCTATCATAGTGCTTACAAGACTTTCCATTATCAAATGGGCCCGGGGGTACCCTTCATTAAGTTTCGCTTTTCATTAATATCATCTTCCACTTTAATATATAATACTTAACTTATTAAGTACACAGCATACCAAGTACTAGTTGTCATAAAATATAACAACCCTCCACGGGACAGCGGGGGTTCGGGGGCAGCAGCCCCTGACAGCGGGGTCCTAGGGGCAGCAGCCCCTAGTGGGGTCCAAGGGGCAACGCCCCTGGGTGGGGCCGGGCTGCCAGGTCAGAGCGAAAAATTTCTATTCTTAACTATTTATATAACACATTTTCTTATAGAAAAATCGATCTTCTTGTTAAAACCTCTTAAAATCTTGGTCATTTAAAAGCGTATATTTAGTATGCATAATAGCCCCAAAACATGAAAAAAACTTATAAATAGGGGATCTAGAACTCACCTGGATACCGTGAGTAGCTTCTAAACTAAGCTTTCTAGGTTAGGATCACACTACATAGCCTGCAAACAAGTTAACACCCTAAGGGGTTAATTTCTGCCAAAATTCGCTGCTAATTTCGCTGCAAGATCAGCAATTTCGTAGCTAGATTTGCCAACAGTTTCGCTGCTAGTTTCACTAGCAGTTTCGCTGCTAGTTTCACTGCCATCTTAGCTGGCAGTTTCGCTGGCATCTTCGTTGCCAGTTTCGCTGCCAGTTTCGCCCAACTTTCGTTGGAAAACCATGTCTGTGAAATTACCTGCGAAACTATAGTTTCGTAGGATGTCCTCATAGTTTCATTGATTGAATATGCAAATTCGTTGGATGCAGGTATAGTTTCGTAGACCACATAAAAATTACGAACCAGCCCGTTTTTAACCCAAAATCATAACTTTTTACGCCCAATCTCTTATTTTATCATCCATGAGGCTAAATCTAAGCTTTATACATGTTTTCATATGTAAAAATATGACCTTTATGTGATTCTTTGCAACTTTTCAAAACCCAAAACCCTAGAATCCGGGTTTGATCTACAGAAGGGTTTAGAGGTCGATTCTTACCTGGATTTGTTGCTCCTTTCTTGAGGTTTGATGCTCCAACACCCAGATCTTCAATCCCTTGACCTTTGAATCTCCAAATCTTGAGTTTCCTTCACTTTCTCTCTCTTCGAATTTTAGGAGCTAGGGTTGCAAATGATGGAGATGGAGGCTGCTTTGGGTGTGTTAAGGGGCTGATTATGGGCCTTAATCACTTAGGCTCTTGCCCATATACCCAATTTAGCCCATAACCCTTTTCCTTCTTTTATTAAATACCCATTAATTAAGCCCATTATCCTTAATGACTCGTTTTGACTTTTCGGGGAGTTACACAATCGCATGATTCAGTCGCACGACTAAACCATGCCAATGGTTTAGTCGTACGATTGGAAACTCATAACCTATAAATACCACCTAATTCGTGGAAAAACGGGACACTTAATAGAATTTCGACACATACTCATAACCTAGCCGTCTTGAGCGTCCAGAAAACCTACTCCAAGTTCATAGTTCATTCCTGATCGATTTCTAATCAATTCTTAATGTTTGTTTCATCGTTAGATCGATCGGTTTGTTGTTCTCACTGATTGGATCGCCAATCAAATAGGATTCCGCATAATTTGATCTGGTTACACACATTATAAGTTAGTACTCCGTACGTACACGGTCCCAACAAGTGGTATCAGAGCTTTGGCTCTTGATTTTGTGTGTGATTCGATTGGTTTTGATGTAAAAATCATGTTTTTCATTCAAAAAACATCATCTCTTTTAGTAAAACAGTGTTTTCGACATCTCCATGTCTCAAAGTTTCCGTTTTTCGGCGTACGGCAGATTAGGGTTTGTGAAAAATCGTATTTTTGTGTCAAAGTGTTAAAAACCTTTGAATTTTCAAAAACAACAGCATTTAGTCGCACGACTGAACTCAATCGCACACCCATTCGCCCGATTGAACTTAGTCGCTCGTCCATTCGAATGACTGAACATCTTTATTCGTCTGTCTCCATTCGCATACTCCATACCTAAGACTGAATCCAATCACACGATTGAATTCATTTGCGTACTTCAATCGCATACCTTATCCACACGACTGAGTCATATGCATTGGTCATTCGCATTTGTCCAATCGCACGATTGACTCATCCGCATTTGTCCAATCACACAATTGACTCATCCACATTTGTCCAATCGCATGATTGACTCATCCGCATCTGTCCATTCGCAAGAGTGAATCAGTTTAGTTCTAAAGTTCAAAGTTTAAAGAAATAGAAGATCAGTTCTCTGTGTTTACTACTGGTAGGGACTCACGGATCCAGAACCTTTTACTTCTGGAAAATGAAATTGGGAATCACAATAAACCACCTAAACTGATAACGTTAGATGATTACCCACAATGGAAACAAAGATTCTAGATCTATTTTAATGGAGTTGATCATAATCTGTGGGAATCTATTGAGACTGGTTATAATATACCAGTTAGTGTTGATGGTGTTAAATTAACTCTGGGAGGTATGACTGTCAGCCAGAAAGCAAAGTATAATACTGAAAAGAAGGTGTATGCCCTGTTGACTCAGTCAATACCAAAGGACATATTCCATCAATTCTCTGAGAACAAACAGGCAAAGAAGTTATGGGAAGCCTTGGAGAAAAGATATGACGGGAATGCAACTTTGAAAGCTTTAAAGGCAAAGGCTTTGAAGGAGTTTGATAACTTCTCTTCGATAGGGAAAGAAAGCTTGGATGATGTTATAGACATGTTCTACCATCTAATGAGTGAGCTGCACACTCATGGGGTAAAAACGTCCATGGAATATAAGGTATCAAGTTTTGCAGATGGCTTGCCAGAGAATGGGACTCGTTTGTGTCGAATCTGAGACAAAACGATATTCTGTCAAAGTTGGATATAAATGATTTCATATTGAAGTTGAGAGAGGAAGAACTAAGGATGAAATACAAGTCTCAAAAAGGATCCTATGACCAGAATCCTTCACTTTATAACTCCTCGCCCACTCCAACCAGTTTAGGAGCACCTCTTCAACCAATGTTTGTGTCTAGTTCAGCCGCTCCTTCTCAAACCACAGCTTCAGGATCTGAAACGTCAGGGTCATCTAGTACCTAATATATTGTGCCTGAAGCAAATGCTACAAAGTTGAAGACTGAGAATCTCGGTAATGTTATTGTGGAGGTTGCAATGGAGCACATGGACCTTCTCGCAGTGGTTGTTTATTCCTATGATGGTCTAGTTGCAGGGAAGATTGGCAATTGCCATCTAGCAGATGAATATATGAGCAGGTGGACGAAAATGAACTATAAAGAATGGATATTATGTGGACTTTGGCTAGTGCTGTCAGAAGAGTGAAAAAGTTTGTAAAGAAGACTGGACAGAACTTGGTAGCCACAAAAGATACGACTTTTGGTTCGACAAAACCAAAGTTACCTGCTTTAACTATGGAGAAAAGGGGCACTTCAAACGTGAATGTGTTAAGCCCAAGAAAATAGGTAACGAAAATCCATTCTCAACATTCAGCCATCAAGACAAACAAATGAGTGGAGCTACCTCATTAGGCAAAGATACAAAGGCCTTGACTGCTTAAGATGACAAAGGGCAGGATTGGACATTCCATTTTGTGTCTCTGGGTGAATCGAATATTACCTGTGTCGAGGGATTGGATGATGACTCTACGAGTGAAAGGGAAATCGCAGTTGAACTAGTGATGTCAGATAACGAAGATACTATGAATGTGGTCAATCACCGGATTGAAGAAGAACTCAGAACGACAAGTTCAAATCTCCTACATCCAAAGAGTCAATTCTGGATTGATGGCTGATTCAACTAAATCTTCACAAGGGGTCCGTTACAGTGCTATCACAAACACCTGTATTGTTGATAGTAGGGTGTCTAGGCACATGATCGGGAATCTGTCTCTCCTTTTCAATGTCAAACAAATTAAAGGGGGACATGTATTAATTGCTGGGAACAAAGGAGGATACATCACAGCTCAAGGCGAAGTGGTAAACCCAAAAGTAAAGTTTGATAAGGTCAACTACGTTCAACAACTACAGAATAACTTGCTTTCAGTCTCCTAGATATGTGACAAAGGATTTAATGTGGTCTTTGACAACAAGAAGTGCTATGTATTGAAAAAGGATTACATTATCCCGGAGGACCAAATCTTAATGTCAGCTCCAAGATATAATGACTTATATGTCTTGGATCTCTCAAAAGCCTCCATAACCGATCGTCTAGTTCAATGCTTCTTGTCAAAGGCAACAGAAAAATACTCAATCTCCTGGCATAGGAGAATGGGACACATCAATCCACAAAAGACGAATCACCTGATCCAGAAGGATTTAGTAAATGGAGTTAATGTCAAGAATTTTCAACTTCCCGATTTTGTGTAGCGTGTAAGAAAGGTAAACAGACCAAGAAGTCTCACAAGGCAAATAAAGTAAATTCCATTGACCTGCCTTTTGAACTTCTACATATGGATCTGTTTGGTCCTGTCAGTACCAAAAGCATCATTGGTGATCTATATTGTTATGTAGTTACCAATGATTACTCAAGATTCTCTTGGGTAATTTTTTTGAAATCCAAATCAGAGACATTTGAATCGTTCAAACAGCCGGTGACTACATTGGAATCTCTCTACAAGCTAAAAGTGAGACAGATTCACTCAGACAACGGCATGGAGTTTAAGAACCAGTGGATGGAGGTATTCTGTAAAGAGAAAGGAATTATACACCGGTTCACATCTTCTTACACTCCACAAATGAACGGAGTTGCTGAATGAAAGAACAGGATCTTGATAGAGACAGCACGAACAATGTTAGCAGACTCAAAACTGCCTATCCAATTCTGGAACGAGGCAGTTGCCAATGCATGTTTACCCTCAATCAAGTCTTGGTGGTCAAACGTCATGGTAAAACATGTTATGAGTTGCTCAAGCAACGTAAACCTAATTTGGAGTACCTCGAACCATTTGGTGCACCATGTATGCTGCTGAAAAAAACTCAGTCAGGGAAGTTCAGTGAGAAGGCTGAAGAAAAGATTTTTCTAGGATACAATATACCAAATAAGAGAGTTTATAACAACACAACGAGTCAAGTAGGAATTGTGGTGCAACCTTGACGTTCAGAGATACACCACCCCCTGCTAGAAAAGGTCCTTTATTTTTATTCGATTATGATGGATTCTTTAAGTCCTTCAATATCCAAATCTCCCCTATTGATGATGAGTTATCGACCGGAATGATGGTTGATGACTTAAATATACCGTCAGCAGACTCGACAACATCAGTTCCACGAGGTGAATCTTCTAGTTCCTTAGGGGAGCACTTAATGTAAGTGATTCCTCCTCTGACGATGAAGAAGTGGAGACTGAATAAGTGGACCAGGAGGAACAGGTTCCTGCTACTGCAAGTACACAAGCATCAAATGTTGATGTCTCGGACACTTCGGAACCTCAAACTCCAACAACTGAAGATACTGACCCGGGAATTCGAAATCTGGATCAGGAAGTAGTTGTTCCCACCACTCCCGGATCACAAATACATGTTTATCATCCTCTGGACAATGTCATAGGGGATGTACAATCGAGAGTTCAGACAAGAAATCAGTTATACTCAGGTGATTATGCCTCTGTCATGGAAAAATGCTATCTTCACAACGGTGCGTATCGATGTTTTGTGTCTCAATTTGAGCCAAAATATGTTAGTGAAGCCTTAAATGATTAGTAATGGATTAGTGCCATGCAGGAAGAACTCCTACAGTTCAAGAAGCTAAGAGTATGGACACTGGTGGATAGGCCAAAAGGTGCTAAAGTAATAGGCACTAAATGGGTCTTGAAGTGCAAGAAAGATGACCAAGGGGTCATAATCAGAAACAAGGCTCGACTTGTCGTTCAAGGTTTTAGACAAGTCGAAGGAATCGATTACAATGAAGTGTTTGCACCTGTGGCTAGAATGGAAGCAATTCGTATCTTCCTAGCCTATCCATCTTACATGAAAATCAAAGTTTATCAACTAGATGTCAAGAGTGCATTACTTTATGGTGAAATCCGTGAGACAGTATATGTCAGTCAACCCGAAGGGTTTAAGAATCCTTATCATCGGGATAGAGTTTACAAGCTTGATAAGGCTCTCTATGGGTTCCATCAAGCCCCAAGAGCATGGTATGAGAAACTCTCAACTCATCTGGTGAAACACAGTTTTCGTAGAGGACTTATTGACTGTACATTGTTCATCAAAGAAAAGGATGGTGACTTACTGCTCGTATAGATTTATGTTGATGACATAATTTTTGGTTCCAGAAATGAAGAGTTATGTAAAGAATTTGAATCTGTCATGAAAGCAGAATTTAAGATAAGTGCAATGGGGGAGATGAAGTTCTTCCTAGGATTAAAGGTGCATCAGACACCAAAAGGAATCTTCCTAAATCAGACTAAATACGTAGGGGATATCCTTAGTTGGTTTGAAATGGAGAACGCTTCAGCTGCTGGAACTCCAATTGCCACGAACCACGATATGGCACCCGAAAAAAATAGAGATTTGGTTTATGCTACAATGTATAGAGGAATGATTAGATCCCTTATTGCAGGATCGTTTAAGGGTTTGAACACAATTACAACACAACAACACAATAAGGAGATTATCTAAACTCTAATCAAACAATAAACTGGGTTAACCAAAAGTGATACAAAGAACACAAGTAAAGCAAGAGACAGAACAGGAGAATATGGTTTTCAAGGATGCAGTATATTGCTTTCTCAAGTTCTTTTACATGTGTTACAAAGTATGTTAAAGATACAAGAAACTTGAAATACTTATACTACAACCTACAGCCGGCTATACTATGAAAGCCAGCTGGATACAATTGACTAGACACTAACAAAATCAATTGTAGAATCAAAAGGCATATCTGCCTTTTGACCTTGTGACTATGACATGCCATAGCTCACATCCTTATACATTACAAAAAGGATAAAGTACATAAAGTGGAAAGTTTCAGACTCAAGACCTCAATGTACAGTTACCAAAAGCGTGGACCTTTTCACCAACTCTTGAATTGGTGACTTATCAGAGATGAAGTGGAAAAGGTGCTTTATGGAACAGTACATCAGATAAAGCATGTGTACTAAAAGTCTCGGAAGAAATCTGTCTTCATAGGGTGAAGCTTCGGAAGACTTTGTCTCTTGAAGCTTCGGAAGACTTCATGTTTGGCTTCGGAAGATATTGGTCTTGACTTCGGAAGATTTTACACTTAGAATGTTTTCTAATGTATTGGTAAAACTTCCGAAGCATTCTTCACTTCAGTACTTAGTGCATGTTGCTGAGACACTTTGGATGTTTTGGGTTGCATCAGACTTAAGGAATCCTTACAAAACAGGGTCAATGATCAGCAACTTCAGATTTCATATCTAAAGGAAAAACTAGCTGGGAGACCTTTAAGGAGAGCTCAACCAGGAACACAAGAACCTGTGGAAGTGATTAACTTATCCTCCAGCTCACTATGCAAGTGGGTGATGCTACCAAAAAGGGGGAGAAAGTTATTACAACCACAGAACCTGGGAGTTCTTCAAAGAGAATGGACATAGAGGACTCACCATCCTCACTTGTTGTTGTGCATTCTCAGCTACTTCCTCAAGTTCACATTAATGTGGACTCTATAGACTCAATCATCAGGAGTCTCTTTGAGGAAGGTATACCAAGGGCTGTCTCATCTCCACCACAAGGAACTGGCAACTACATCATAAGGTGGAGGTATGATGAAGACAGAAGAGCCCTTATACTTCACAGAGTTCAAGGCCAACAAGAAGTCTTTCAGTTCCAAAGTCTGAGCTTCTATGAAAGACAGGATTTAGTCAACATGCCACTTGTCAATCCAAGCAAATCTAGACAAGCTGACAGGCTGGCTCAAAGAATCCAAGACAGGATCCATGCAGAGTTCTCTCTAAGAAGGAGACTTAGGCAATCAGGCAATGTCATCAGTCAACTGGATGTGAGGTGGACCCTAAGATTAGTTTCATAGGGGAACTTGGCTGAAGGCCAGTGGTAGAACCTGAGACCCTGTCTCACCATCAACAACTGCTGCAGAGGACCAAACTCCATCGAGACACCTGCTGGTGAAGGTGTTTCTTAGCCTCTCTCTGGCCAGAGCATGGAAGCTACACCAAGCAAGGAAGGCCAAGCCTCAATCCACCCTGAGTCACAAAGGTCTGTTGGTGACAAAGGGAAAAGGATAATGACTCTGAGGAAATGAGGAGGAAGAGAGAGAGAGGAAAAGGAGGCTAAGGGGAGAAAGTTCTTCTGGGTCATCTAAATTCATGCAAGCTGCAATCAGGGCTGCCCCCAAACCAAATACTAAAGATGATGAGTTAAGGGCAGTCAAGATTACCTATTTACAGACCAGGAACTATGATGTTGATGAAATCATCTCCCTCCCCTTAGAAGAGTTGAATGAACTGGCTGACATGGAAGTGTCAAGAGAGATAAAGGAGAAAGAAGATGCAAGGTTACTTCTCCAATTCAAAGAGGAGAAGAGACAGAAAAGACTTTACAAGCATACTCCCACTCTATCTCCAGTTCAAGAAAGTCCTGCACAGGAAGATGTGGCTCCACAAGAACCTCAGGTAGATAAAGAAGAGGATAGAATCAAAATGATAAACTACCTGAGTGCCACAGGCTTCTATCAGGCAAATGCACTTCTTCCCCTGTCCTATGACTTCATTGAGTTCGATTACTTAAGCAACTTGAGCTTGAGCTAGTCAAAAAAGAAAAACAACCAAAAGGAAGCTAAGGGAAGAAGCTGCAAAGTCAAGAGCCATCATTCAAAAGAATGCAAAGAAGTCTGCTGACAGACAAAGAATGATGAGCTTCTTGAAGTCATATGGATTCTCTGGAAGGAGACTTGGTCCCATGTCTCTATCTACAATGGATGAGCATATAGGGTGATCAAGCAGAAGATTAAAAGTGGTGAATTGATTGACTTGCACTCTCTTCCAAGTCAAGTCCCACCTGAAGTGGAGGTCAAGTTTGAACAACCAGAGACACCTGAACCAGAACCTCCAGCTGAGCCTCAACAAACTTCATCTTCTGATCCAAGACAGGGTCAAACTCCCTCTCCTTTGGAACCTGTGAGGGAGGAACACCCAACTGAGAAAGACATGATGATCAACATGGTGCTGCAGACCAGTCTTCTCAGTTAAAGACATTAAAGAGGAAGAAGAAAATGGCTTCTAAACCAAAGACTAAAAAAAAGAAGCCAAAGTCATCTACCTCTACACCCCAGGCTGAATCAGATCAACCTGAGGAGTGCATGATGAGGCAACCCAATCAACTCCTATGCAAGTGGCTCCTCTAGCAACTGAGACACCTATTTGTCCTGGACTTATTCTACCAATCCAGAAAGATGGCATGTTGTCAGAGATCAAGGTGTTGAGAATGTCTACTCCTGGCAAGAAATAATCAACTTACCTCTGCATGATCTCTTTGAAATGAGAAGATACTATGAGAGTCTTGATGATCCTGACTACCAAATGAAGAAAGGAATGGTCTTGATTGTACTGAAGACTACCAAAATCTGAATATCTTCTAAGTGTTTTGGTAGCATCAGCCTAGGGGGAGTTTGTAAAGATCCTTAAGTCTGATGCAACCCAAAACATCCAAAGTGTCTCAGCAACATGCACTAAGTACTGAAGTGAAGAATGCTTCGGAAGTTTTACACAATACATTAGAAAACATTCTAAGTGTAAAATCTTCCGAAGTCAAGACCAATATCTTCCGAAGCCAAACATGAAGTCTTCCGAAGCTTCAAGAGACAAAGTCTTCCGAAGCTTCACCCTATGAAGACAGATTTCTTCCGAAGACTTTTAGTACACATGCTTTATCTGGTGTACTGTTCCATAAAGCACCTTTTCCGCTGCATCTCTGATAAGTCACCAACTTACAAGAGTTGGTGAAAAGGTCCATGCTTTTGGTAACTGTACATTGAGGTCTTGAGTCTGAAACTTTCCACTTTATGTACTTTATCCTTTTGTAATGTATAAGGATGTGAGCTATGGCATGTCATAGTCACAAGGTCAAAAGGCAGATATGCCTTTTGATTCTACAATGATTTTGTTAGTGTCTAGTCAATTGTATCCAGCTGGCTTTCATAGTATAGCCAGCTGTAGGTTGTAGTATAAGTATTTCAAGTTTCTTGTATCTTTAACATACTTTGTAACGCTTGTAAAAGAACTTGAGAAAGCAATATACTGCATCCTTGAAAACCATATTCTCTGTTCTGTCTCTTGCTTTACTTGTGTTCTTTGTATCACTTTTGGTTAACCCAGTTACTGTTTGATTAGAGTTTAGATAATCTCCTCATTGTGTTGTTGTGTTGTAATTGTGTTCAAAACCTTAAAATCCTACACTTATGTATCTCAGAGCATCTCGACCTGATATTATGTACGCGACTGTCTCTACTCCGAATATCAGGCAAAATCGAAAGTCAACCATCTCATAGGTGTTAAATGGATTTTCCGTTATCTGAAGGGTACTCCAATACTCGGTTTGTGGTATCCTCATGACGATGATTTTGTGCTTACAGCGTATAGTGACTCTGATTATGGCGGCTGCAAAATGAATGACAAGTCAACATCAGCAGGATGTCAGTTCTTTGGTAGATGGCTAGTCACCTGGCAGTGTAAGAAGCAGACCTCCGTTGCTCTGTCAACATGTGAAGCTGAATACGTTGTTGCTGCAGTTGTTGTTCACAATCATTTGGATTCAATAGCAAATGCGAGACTACAGTTTGCAATTTTCTAACACTCCTATCTATGTTAATAACTCTACTGCTATAGCCGTAACAAAAAATTCTATCCAACATCCTAAACTAAAAACATCGGTATTAAGTATCACTTTATACGTGACTTTTTGAAAAGCAACTCGATGTGGTTAAAATAAATATGAATTTCAATGTGCCGACCTCTACAAAAAAGCATTTGATAAACCAAGGTTTCTATATCTATAGAGGTTAATGGCATGAAAAAGAAAAGTGATGTGATTTTAGAGGAAGAAAATGCCTAGTCTGACATTTTTTAATTTTATTTTATTTTATTTTATTTTCATGTTTACAAAATCGAAAAACACAAAAAATATTTTCGGTTTTAGAATTTTAGGGGGAGAATAGGTTAGATTAATATTAATTAGTTGCTTTATTTAATTACTTAAAAAACGAGGGAGAAGGACAACTTAGCTAAAAGAATATAATCAAATCTGTGATACGGATTCAATGGTTATGGAAAATGATAGTACATAGGGAACAGATTGTTTGGGACTACAAAAGAGTTTAACCGATTAAGATGCAAATTTCTAAGTATAAGTCAAAAAATTCTAAGCAAAATAAAAGAAAAAATGATAGGAAAACTAGTATGCTACAAGGTAACATAGAGAAAGTAGACCTAGAGGCTACTAGTTCATTACATGATGTGTCAGTAGATTCAACATAATAGATGAGTAAACCTCATTAGTGATTTAAAATGCAAACTAAGTTGTTCAACTTGCTATGGGTTCCCATCTTATCCCTGGTTAACACAATCAACGTAGTTCCAATAAGGGGTGAAGAGAAAAATAAATGTCACAATGTGTGTGGACGACCATAGAAAAAAATGAACAAAGCACATGGAAAAATGCAAAATGCAATCAAGCTAAAACTTACCTTGTTAGTGCGTTATGTGCAGAAAGAAAATAAATGCTCTAACAAGAAGATAGGTTATGTGCCTCTCTGCTATGCGGTGGCACTGACCTGAGGCTTGTCATCTCTTTGAAGCTCTTAGAATAGTTTCTTCTTGTCAAAATACTCGTAAATCGCTCAACAATCTCCTGAGGAATCTTGATTACCATATAAGTGCGGGATCCACAAATGCTTGTTGAAATAATTAAACCTAACCCATCACCAATCTGTGTCAAAAATCTATGTATGGATTTAGGAGGACAAGCATACTGACTCATCGTGAGCTGCAGTTCTTGAAAATCAAAATCATTGTGTGCACCTTGTAGCTCTAGTATGATTTCCTAAAATTGCTATTGACTCCGGCAAAACAAGAATCTAGCATCATAATAGTTTATTAAAGTGTCCCAAATGATTCTAATACACCGTATGATTTCATCATGAATTGTACCAGAAATGATAAAAGAGAATTGAAGTTGTGTTGTCCTGGAAGTAAAATCGATTAGAAGTACTCTAATAGGTTTAAAATCCATCTCAAATCAAAAATACAAAAATATGTCTAATTCTGTTTTTTTATTTTCTAGTTGTTTTATTTATTAATTTTTAGTCATTTGGTAGGTAAAAGTCGAACTGTGCATTTGGATGTAATCTGTAAATCACTCACTAAAATGGGTCATGTCTGAGGTGACCAATCAGGGTTTAAGTTAAAAGGATCACGTCTAAGGTGATCAAACAGTTTTTCAAATTAAAAAGATCATGTCTAAGATGATCATCTCTCATAACGTTTTATCTATAGTTAAAAGGCTAAGTGTTTGAAAGGTCATAAGGTCAAACTCATAAGTATGAGCCATTCGCATGACTGGACCATAAGTATGGACCAGTCGCATGATTGGATCATACGTATGAGCCCAATTGCACGACTGAACCACACGAATGGACTAGATGTACGATTGGACCATAAGCATGGGTCAATCCACATGATTGGATCACAAGAGTGAACCAATCGCACGAATGGAGGTGACCGACTGAGTCTGTCGCACGGCTGAAACCTAGTCACACAATTGAACGTGACTGACTGAGCCAGTCGCAACGACTAAGCCCTAGTCACCCGATGAAGCGTGTGAATAGGTCCAGTCACCCAACTGAAGATAAAATCAGTAACAATAGGGTGAAGTCAGTCGCACATTCTCATCACCCTTCAATCGCTCCCAAATTTCCCGAAAGCAGACATACTCTGCCAAAATTTGATTTCATCGATTTCGTTCTGTGATTGTGATACTAACGTGTATGCTCTTCATCTATAGGTACTTAGTGAATGAAATCGCACAAAATGTGTGGCGTAATCAAACCCTAACTGCCCAAATTGATTAAAATCAAGAAATCTGTAAAAACTTCAAATCGACCTCTTAAATCTGCAAATAGTTAAAATGAAGGACATACAGTGAAAGTTAGGGTCCCTGCGAACCTAAAGAGTCTAAACACAACGTTTAACATCAAGTTTTGACCTATATTCAAGGTTAGAGTGTCGAACAGAGAATTAGGCGAATGGACCCTCGAATGAACTTCAATCGCACGATTGAGCTGGGCGAATGACTCAATCGACCGAATGAACAAGGCGTATGAGCTCAATCACATGATTGAACTCAACCGCATGCTAAATCACCCGGTTGAACTCAGCCACATGCTCAATCGCCCGGTTGAACTCAGCCGCATGCTCAATCGCCAGGTTGAAACTTAGCCACATGCTCAATCGCCCAGTTGAACTCAGTCGCATGCTCAATCGCACGACTAAACTCAGTCGTATGGCTCAATCGCACGATTGAACTAGACTTATCTCAGAACAATTTAAATTTCAATAGTTTCTGTTATGGACAAATCTCATGTATATGTGTCTTGTTTTACAGAAACATGGTAGATAGGTGGATCATCAACACCAAGCACAATATTTGTACTCACTTGGATGCCACCACTCAGAATGCTGCTGAGTTTGTTGGTATTATTACATTTCTGAGGGATCAAGGATCTACAGAGCCATATCTGCTCCATGCATACCCTACCGGTCTATACAGCAGGCCTTCTGGGAAGGTGCGTTAGTTGATAGATATATTGAGCCTTACTGCATTCAGAGTACCATTTTTGGGCAAGAGATTGAGGTTACTGCAGTAGATCTTCGATGGGTACTAGACCTGGGAGATGATACCGCCTACCCAACCAGGTTACATCCTCTTACCTAAGGGGATGTTTTCTACAGATAAAGTACACTAGGGACATCAACGCAGGTGTGCTCAACAAAAGCAACCTGTGTCCCCAGTTCAAGTACCTGACACGTGTCATTTTGAAGTGCATTGCTTCACGGAGGGGTGGATTTAATGATCTATCTGACCCAATCCAGAATGTTATGTGGCATTGATACTGAATCACCCCTTCAGCTTCTCCAACATGATCTTTTCCTACATGGTCGAGAACCTTGAGGCCAAGGGTAATGAGAGCTTCTACATGTATCCAAGGTTCTTGCAGATGATCATAGATGCGAAGCTCCCTCTACTGCCCAAGGAGAAGGACGACGTAGTGATGTTAGAGGTGATGGATGACACCACTCTAGGAAGGATGAAGGTGTACAGGGGGAAGCAGGTAAAACCCCCTGTCAGGAGATTGTTTGGGCACTTGGCCAGTGCTGATTATGTGGCGCCAGCTCACAAGAAGTGGCGTCATGATGAGAGTGATTCAGACGTCAAGCCAACTGAGCTACCCACTGATGATTCAGACGATGACGATGACGACCAAGGTGATGGTCAAGGCGGTGAGGCTCCGGGTGGATCGAAGCAGGCTCCAATCCACCCATCCTTTCAAATAGATGAAGAAGAGGATATAGATGATGATCCTCTAGTACGGATGGTTGGGAGCCGGATCGTGGGCATTGAGAGAGGACTCAGGGCGATTGGTGAACACCAAGGTGAGTCCCGACCCCGGGATGCTGCTACCGATGTCACTGATCCTTCATACATCCCGAACCAGCCCATAAGCCAAGGGGGAGCATCCTCTTCCAAGGGATCAAAGAAGAAGAGGATGGCTCAGCCCCACAACATGAAGGGGACGAGGAGGAGGATTACATTGATCACCACCACTACCTCTACCACACCCACCACTACCACTACCACACCTCCTGCTACCACTACCATACCTCCTACCACCACCACTATAGCCAGCCCTTCACCATCCACTCCTATACCAACTCCCATATTCAACCACATCCACCACTACCACCACCAGCCACCAAGCAGGTACCTCAACCCACCCTACCTTCACCATCGGACCCACTCTACCCTCCATCAAGGTAGAGGAACAGCTAGCCACCTAAACAGATGGTGATAAAGCTGCTAAAACGATGAACAAAGAGCTACACAGCTAAACCAGCTGATGGAGCTCAATCCTGCTCAAGCTCAACAGATTACACTACTTGAGGAGCAGAATACTCATTCAGTGAAGAGGATTGAGGATTTGGAGGCAAAGAACAAGAAGATCATGCTCAGGCTGAAAGGATCAAAAGATGAGCCTCTAAAGATCAGGAAAGGTGAAGGTGATGGTGGTGGTGGTGATGATGATGATGATGATGATGATGATGATGATGATGAGTCTAGTGAAGAAGATGAAAGTGATGTTGAAGGGTCGAGGGGTAAGAAGATAGGAGATGATGATGATGCAGAAGGTGCGGCATCAGCCTCTACTTAAGGTCAAGAAAGGGGGACTAAGTGAGCACAAGATCAGGGAACATCATCTTCAGCTTCTGCAGTTGAAGAGTTGGCAGATAAAGACAAAAGTAATGACTAGATGTTTATGTATTTAAAAACTTTTGTACTTGAATCTTGTATTATAGTTATGTAATTAATGTTTATATATATTTATCTAATGTTTAGATGTCTTGATTAATTACTAATGATTGATGTGTTAAATGTTTAAATCAAGCAGATCAAACATCTCATCAAGATGAATATGATATTTCTCCCATTCAGCAAATTAAGTCTCAATTCACAATGATTCTTGATTTGCAAGGGATTTTCAGACGGTCGGTGAGCTACACTCCCGAAGAAGGAGAAATCATACACGACTTGATCGATGAGCAACTTGCAGAGATGTTCAGGCTAAATCCAGATGAGTTGGTCAAAGATGCTCCTACAGTAGATGTGACAAGTGACGATGAGCTTAACGATGTCGACGAAATAGAGATTGAGGATGTCACAACTGAGCACTATCCAGAGTACACTGACCGAGAAGGAAATGTGATCCCCGACTTGGGTAACACTCGCGGCAGTGCTACATTTGAAAAACTGGATGACATAGAGAAAGAAAAAGAAAAAGAAGAAAGCACAGCCAAAGCCTGGGATGCAGAAGTTGATATAAAGAAGGCTGAATAGGCAGCTTGTTTTGAAAAGATGAAAGCCCAACGCGCGCCGCCAAAGCAAAATGCCTTTACAAAGCTCTATAGAGTCAAAAGACATAAGAAAGTGTCAGGCAAGATTATAGCGTGGGTGTATTTTGAGGATCTAAATGTTATGCAATAAAGAGGGAGAAGGGGATAGAGTACTTCAGATATCCACATGATCTGAAGACTCTCCCAGGTTTTGAGCTCAATCAACTGGCACGCTTAAATCTGCTATGTTGATCCTAGAAAGATGTCAGGATGGTTTGAGGCTGCTCTAAAGAAGGAATACCACACCATATGGGTAAACTTCAGACCTCAACAACCAAAGAGGTACATTCGTAGGTCTGAAGTGGATCATATATCTGGAAGGCCTAAAGTCATGGAGGACTTCACTCCACACTTCAAATAGTGGTATTATGATTGGAGGATGGGTGAAGCGGTCATAGTTCTAAATAGAGAGGGAAAATGGAAACTATTTGGGTATTCGACCCAATGTGGCTTACAACTTGTCTGCTGAAGATGTCTACACTTTATATAAGTGGCCACTATTCTATGACGTGTAATATATTGTACAAGCTCTCCAGTTTCAGAATGTTATATGACCGCACTTTGCATTTGAAATACATGCAGGAGTCACAAGAGAGGAGAAGTACAAGAAATTTGAAGAGCTTATAAAGAATGTCAGACAATAGATTAAACTAGGTCTAAAAGGGAGTTTGTTAATATATATGTACCTAGTTTATGTTCTTAATGTAAAAGTATGTCATGTCTACACATATGTAATGAATGAGTTGAATGAAATATAATATGTGGTTGATGCTTATAATGTTTAATATTTCATTGTATTATTGTGTGTTGAGGTATAATGAACTTACTATATAGGTTTGAGGTTATGTGCATAGTCTTAGTCAATAATGATTGAGAAATGTGTTCAAACTTAAACATATGAGTCTTCATGTGAATGGACCATGCTAATGGACCATACGCATGAATAGATCATGCTAATGGACCAGTCGCACGACTGAACCAGGAGACTGGATCAGTCACATGATTGAGACATAAGATTGACTCAGTCGCATGACTGAACCTTCAATCGTGCGTATGGATCAATCGCATGATTCAGTCGCACGACTGAACCATGCTAGTGGTTCAGTCGTACGATTGGAAAACCATAACCTATATATACCACCTAATTCGTGGAAAAACGGGACACTTAATAGAATTTCGACACATACTCATAACCTAGTCGTCCAGAGCGTCCAGAAAACCTACTCCAAGTTCATAGTTCGTTCCTGATCAATTTCTAATAAATTCTTAACGTTTATTTCATCGTTAGATCGATCGGGTTGTCATTCTCACTGATTGGATCACCAATCAAATAGGATTCCGCACTATTTGATCTAGTTACATGCATTATCAGATAGTACTCCATACGTAACGGTCCCAATAAAAATCAATATGATAACAAGGCCTAGACTATAAGATGTGCTCAATGAACTAAATTCAAGAAGCAAATCCTTGAACAGGTTATGATGAAAAGGGTTACAAGACAATATAGTGCTCCTTGGACTACTAAGCAAAATGGTGTTGTTGAGAGAAGAAACAAGACACTTATTGAAGTTGCAAGAACCGTGTTATGTAACTCTAAACTACCCATCACCTCGGGGCAGAGGTAGTCAACACCGCCTGCTATTTGCAAAAAATAGAGTTTTAGTAGTTAAGACTCTTTATGAACTACGACACAAAAGAGACATTTTATGGTTTTTTTCAAATCATTTGGATGTCCATGCACTATCCTAAATACCAAAGATCAAGTAGCCAAGTTTTCTAAGAATCAGATGATGGACTGTAACACCCGGTTATTTAAAGTCAAAGAAAAGGATGAATAAAGTGAAAGAAAAGAAGGAAAAGAAATAAAACCCAAGTCCAGGGGTAAAAGTGTCCAAAAGGACAAAATGTTTGAAAAGTGGGTGTAAAAGGTGGTATGGCCGCCCATATGTCACATACACCACTGATTTTCGGGTTTTAGAGAGAGAAAGAGCAGCAAGTTCTTGGTTTTGAAGGAACAACAAGAAAGAATTCGAATTGAAGGTAACAAATCATGCTTTTATGGTGTCTTGACTGGTCTTATCCTCAGGTTTATGCTTATGCGTGTTTGTATGTGCTCGGGTATGTTTTTAGTGGGTTTCTAAGCGGTTGAATTCAATTTGCAAACGAGTTTGGAGGAAGCCATACTCAAAAGCTGTAAAGGTGAGTTCTAGGACCCCTCTTTTATTGGTTTTTAACTAATTTGGGGCTGGAAATGCATGAATGTATGTTTTATTAAACTGAGTTTCGGACCCGTATGCTTGAATGTGTGTATGATGATATTATGATGTGATGTGTGACTATGTTCATGCTTGAGGATGTATAATTGTGTTTCTAAGGCTTAGAGGGTAAGATTTAAGCTTAGAACCTGAGGAATGGTGCATGGGAATCGAATCTAATGTTTTAGACCACTTGATAAGTTTTTAAATCTGCCTAAGTGTTTGGAAGTAAATACGGATGGAAAGGGGTTAATGCGGATGAACATTAACCAATGGGTAAGTCAATGCGGATGAAGTCAATACAGATGAAGTCAATGTGGATGTACATTGTCTAAGTGCATGAAATGCGGATGAGCATTTGACCAAGTCCGGGAAATGCGGATGAGCATTTGACTAAGTCTGGGAAATACGGATGAATAAGTCCAAGGCAGAGGACAAATGTGGATGAGTAAGTCCAAGGCAGAGGACAAATGCGGATGAAGTATAGCAAATACGGATGAAGTAAATCCAATGCAGATGAACTATAGCAAATACGGATGAAGTAAATCCAATGCGGATGAACTATAGCAAATGCGGATGAACTATAGCAAATGTGGATGAAGTAAATCCAATGCGGATGAACACTTAGAATTTTTCCGACTTTTTGGGGAAAAAGAGGTAATGTAGGCTTTGACCTAGGAGATTCCCGAGGGTTATGAAAGTTGACTTTTGAGGTCATAAATGTTATGTTGGGCATGTAATGTATTGTGATTGATGCTTATGCATGATGATGATGATGTTACATGGTTATGCATGATGTATGTTATGTATGTATGACGCCCTGCATGATGATGTATGAATGATATGTTTATGTTCCTTGTGATGATGTATGTTTATCTTTCCTATGACTTTACGTCTTATGATAATGAATGAACGAAGTATTATGTAATGTAAAGTGAAAGATAATGAAAGAGGAACATGAAGTAAGAGTGCACGCATTAATGAGTAATGAAAGTAATGATAGTCTTGTAAGCATGGCATGCACATCGAGGTCTTTCTTTAAGATTGACCATTTGCATAGAACTATTGCTGCATACCTTAGGTACTGTGACCACAAGGTGCGATGCACCGTTATAGAAGGTCTATGAGAGGCCTAGGTCCAGAACCATGAACATAAAGGTATTGTTTATGGCAATGGTACATGTACATTCATACCTTAGGTACTGTGGCCATGAGGTGCGATGCACCGTTATAGAAGGTCTATGAGAGGCCTAGGTCCAGAACCACGAAGAGAAAGGTATTGCATAGTAAACCTAAACTTTACCCTAGCTACTGTGACCACGAGGTGCGATGTACCATTATAGAAGGTCTATGATGGGCCTAGGTTCAGTACCATGAATAGAAGGGAAGAGTTTATGGATGACAGGAAGGAAAAGTAATGAATGAGGCATAAAAGATTAAAGAAGATAATGAATATATATTATCTGTATCTACGTACGATGTATGATCATGAACGAATGTAAAGTATAGTATGATTTTGAAAGAAAGCAAAGATGGTTTTATGAAAGTAAAGTATGTTTTGCTATAAAACTAGAACTCACTCAGCAACGCTGACTTTTATGTGTTTCCAGTTGGCAGGTAAGATTGCTGAGGATGGCACGAGGCAGCTGCTCAGCTCTTTTGGATGGCATCCATTTATATAAAGCTTTTGTGATGTAATACAACAATGTAATTTTGTAACTGACGAACGATGCATTATTTTGCAAAAGTTTTTATGACGAAATGAAATGCCATTTGTTCTATGTTTCCGCTGCAATGTTTTGATGATTAAATGCAAAGTATATGTTTTATGTGCGATGAATTACCAGCTGTAAGCATTCCGGAACGGGGCCTGACATGGACACTGCATTGGATACTCTTCTTAAGCTAAGGCTTATAGAGTAGACAATCTCAGAACTAGAGTAGTTGAAGGGTCAGCTAATGTGACCTTCAATGAGCACACTCCTAGTGTAAAAGGTTCTGGTCCTAATTGGATGTTTGATCTTCATTTAGTAACTAACTGTTTTAACAAATCTTGTGAGAATATTTTAGGATCTACAGGTAACTTATCAACAGGAGATCTTGACCTAAGATTTGAGCTGAGGACCAAGCAATAAAACTACTTCAGCTCCAATGGTAACTAACCCTACACATGGAGTTCCTATTATTACAACCATGAAAAGTTTAGCTGATACATCTAATGTGCCTACAAATTCCATCACATAGGCATAAAACTCAAATGAAGGAGCTTCAGATGTAGGAGGATATGGTGGTGGTGATAGTGATCAAGAATTTCTTGATCCTGATAACCACTCCATGGAAGACAACATCAATTATATCACACACTCATTGGATCAAGTTTCTCTTGATAAGAGTGCTAATGTGGTGGGTAACACTTTTATTGCCAAATCTAAAATTCACAATTTGGATTTGTCCAATCAACTTGTTATGATTCCTCAACTCAAGATCCACAAGTCACACCCCACCAATAAAATCTTTGAAGATATTGACATAGGGGTGAGAACATAAGGATAAATCCAGGACAAAAATGTTTGTCAGTACTCTTATTTCTTGCCCCAGATAGAGCCCAAGAAAGTTGATGAAGCTTTGAAGATGGTGGTTGGATTGCAGCATTGCAGGAGGAGCTACTTCAATTCAAAAGGCAAAAGGTTTGAAACATATGTCCACTTCCTTAAGGGAAGACCACTATAGGTACCAAATAGGTTGTTATGATCAAGAAGGATGATAGAGGACAAGTCATCAAGAACAAGACAAGACTCGTTGTATAAGGATACACATAAAAATAAGGGATTGATTACATAGATGCTTTTCTCTAGTGGCAAGACTTGAAGTTGTTAGGATATTCCTTGCTTTGGCTACATCCAAGGATTTCAAGGTCTACTAACTTGATGTCAAGTATTCTTTTCTAAATAGGGTGATTGATGAGGAGGTGTATGTCTAATAACTACCTATTTTAGAAACCTATATCACCCTAATTATGTATGCAAGCTTGATAAAGCTCTTTATGGGTTGCACCAAGCTCCAAGGAAGTGGTATGAGATATTATCTCAGTATCTCTATCAGCATGGCTACAAGAGGGATACTATAGATAGAACACTTTTTATTAAATGAACACGAAATTACTTGATGCTAGTTCAAGTTTATGTAAATGACATTATCTTTGGGTCACCTAATCCAAAGCTCTAAAAACACTTTAAGAAGCAGATGAAGAGTATATTTGAAATAAGTGTCATGGGAGAACACAATTTCTTTCTAGGAATTCAAGTGAAGCGGGTTGACAATAGCATCTTCTTAAGCTAGTCAAAGTATCTACAAGACGTCTTACAAGATTCAACATGACTAAAAATGTAAGGTTGCAAAAATACCATAGCAAGAAACCACTCCCTTGGACCTAATCTTGAGGGGGAGTGTGTAGATAAACATCTCTATAGAGCTATGATTGGGTCTCTTATGTACCTCACATCCAACAGGCCTGATATCATGATTGCTACATGAATATATGCAAGATATCAAGCCAACCCAAGATGTCACACCTAGTTGTTGTTAAGAGGATTCTTAGATATCTCAAAGATGATCCTAAACTAGGTCTTTATTATCCAAAGAATTCTAACTTCAATCTCTATGCTTATACAAATAGTGATTATGGTGGCTTTAATATGACTACAAAGTTTATATCAAAGGGATGTTAGTTCCTTGGTGGAAGAACTCTTCAAAAATCCTTGCTCCTTTCTTTTCCAAACTCTAATAGAAAACTCTCCCTATGGGACTTTGTCTCATGGCATTGCAAGTAAACAATCATGTGTGTTTTCATCAAATGTGAGCTGAATACATTGTTGTTGCCAGCTGCTGTGCTCAAGTGCTTTGGATTTGGAATCAGATGTTAGACTGTGGATTAAACTTCAAATAGATTCCAATCCACATAAACAATAAAGTGCTATCTCTATAATATAGAATCCTATGTAGCACTCAAGGACAAAACACATCAACATCAAGTATCATTTAGTTAGGGATAATTTTGGAAAAGGACTGGTAAAACTAGACAAAGTTAACACAAATGAATAATATGTTAATCTGTTCACAAAGGCTTTTAATGAATAGAGATTTAAATATCTTGTATTAGTTATTAGGATGAGTAACTTTGAGTAGATTTTCTTAAACTTAACTCAAGACTATTTCTAAAATATGTTTTCTAATTTATTTATATTATTACCTACATAAGCCTAGTTTACTTTGGAAGAAAACTTTTCAAATGATATTCCTTAGAATTTTGGAAATTTTAGACATATTTCCTCTCAGAAGACATTAAGTTGTCTTTGGAAGAACATTATGTCTTCAAATTAAATAGCTACTTGTAAGAAATTTACCTTTAGAAGAAATTTTGAAATATCTTTGAAAGCTTAAATATGCTTCTAAGTACTTATATGTTTTTGAAGAATAATTTTCTTCAGAAAGCAATTAAGGTACAAAAGATTTGTTCCTTTGTGAACAAAACTTACTAGTTTTAATCTCTTCCGAAACAAAATATGTTTCAGAAGTAAAAATACTCTAAGTATTTTACTTTGGAAGCAAAATTTTCACAAAACTCAAGAATATCTTCCAAAGTCAAATTGGCTTCGGAAGCTTTTATAAAACTTCCAAAGACAAATTACTTTCGAAAGATTTTCGAATTCCAAGAAAACTACCTTTTTGGGCGTTTTTTGTCAAAGATGGGACCGACATCTGGATTTCAAAGTTTATCCTTAACTTTGTCTCAAATCCATTCCATATATATATACACTCAATAGTTCCCTTTCACTTTCTTCTTCATCTTCAAATTTCTCTACCGCCTCTTTTTTACCTTTCTTCACCATAAAGCTACTCATGAAATGGCCAACCTTGACCCTCGAAACCAACCAGATTTTTCCATGCATTTACACACAATCAGGTTGCTTTGCTAAACTCTAAGAAAGATCCATATTTCTCAAAGGTCTACCGATTCTTGACTCTATCCAACTACTTCACCTCCCTCACCAAAGATCATCCACTATATGGAGATCAACTTTTGGAGTTTTGGAGAACCTATCAAGAGGTCACTATATGGACAATTTTCATCACTCCAGCCTCCATTAACACTCATATTAGGCTAGATGATGTAGAAGGCGACTTGTCCTTCCCAAATTCTGCTTTCAACTAGTCCTTCGGCTAGATGGGCAATAAAGGTGATTACTCCGTAAGAACCTTCATAAAAGGAAGGTCTCCTCCCAATGGAAGTACCTCTTTTATGTGGTCATTCACTGTATCTTAAACAAGCATGGAGGATGGGATCAAATTTCAGATAACCTTTCCTTTATAGTCCATGACATGGTTCAGGGTGTGAAGTTCAGGTACTCTCTATTTGTATATACAAATTTACTTGCTAACTTATACTCCTTAGAATATTATATGTTCCCTAGATATGTCCAACACATTACTAACTGTGAACTGGGCTCACGGTTAAGGGGAACAAATAATATTCTTAAAATAGGACACATGAAGCCCAGCATCTTTAAAACAATGAGAAAACCAACTATGGGGTTCTCAAGGGTAGAAACAGTCATAGTCCTAAAAATGTTAGAGCTCATTGCTCAAGTTGACAACCTAGTAGAACCATCTAGTGTTGAACCCACATCTTCTAATTCCTCACCCACTCACATCTCTTTAAAGATCATTGTTTAGGATCAAACCACTCACATCTCTTTAAAGATCATTTTGAGGTTCCTCATGCTAAGCCTAATGAGCTCACAACCCCAACAGTCTTAAGCCTTCACTCAAAGTCTTAAAACTCTAGTGAACAACCTTCACAGAAAAGCTACCATCCATAGCATTTAGACCTCAACCAACCCATACCCAACCTAGAATTCCATGATGATAAAGACATGGGTTTATTTGAGTACCATGAGTCTCTCTTCTCCACCCTTTCTCAAGAAGAAATAAGTTCTCCTGAGTCACCCATGTCTAGCCCACATCATTCACCCATAATTGAGGTGGATCTCCCTAAACAAGTTCAGGAGGTCCCTATGGAAGATGCTCTCACTTCAGCAACTGATTGCATCCTTAAGACCTCAATCATGGCAACTCAGCCCATTGACACTTCAACTGAAGTTGTCATGGTGCATGGGAAATCTATCAGGCAAGAACTTAGTGCTAGTGATTGGGAAGAAGACTAAGGAATCTCAGGATATTTGGTCCTACTCTCTCATCCCCCGTGATTCTTCTTATAAGAAAGTATGAAACTAAAGGTGCAAAAACTTACTAAAACCTACACCTATTTAGTCTCAAAGGTTAGTCACATGGAATTTCAGGTGACTACATTACAAAAGAGGGTCAATAACCACTAACTTGAGATCACTAATCTCCAAATCAAGTTAGTTGAGAGATCACTTAGAAGGACTCAACCAGGTCTACAAGAACCTATGGATATGGTGGACCTAACCTCTAGCTCACCTATGCAAGAAGGTGATGCTACCAAAAAAGGGGACAAGTCCTACCTGTAATCACAGAACCTGGGAGTTCTTCTCAAAGTATGGACCTAAAGGATTCACCACTCTCACTTGTAATTTTCCATACTCAGTAGTCTCCTCAAATTCACAGTGATGTGGACTCACTCATACATAGTCTTTGAGAAGGGTATTCCAAGGGCTATGTCTACCCCACCCCAGGATGCTGAGAATGAAATAGTAAGGTGGAGGAATGATGTTGATAGAAGAGCCCTGATACTGCTAGACTTTAGGGGCAGTAGGAAGTTTTTAATTTTCAAACCCTTAAGTACTATGATAGTATCTCTCTAGTGCACATGTCACTTGTCAACCCCAGTCAAAACAGGCAAGCTAATAGATTATCTGAGGATACAAGACAGGATTGTTAAAGAGTTCAGATTAAGAAGAATACAAAGGCTAATAGGAAATGTCATTAGTCAACTGGATGTTGATGTGGACCCTAAGATTAGCTTCGAAGGGGAGACTTTGACTGAAGGCCCAGTGATAGAACCTGTGAACCTTGTTACATGAACTACTTTAACATCCTCTACCCTTAGTGAAGCACCAGCTGGTGAAGGTGCTTGAGCTCAAGTGTTGAACCAAGCAATGAAGGCCAAAGCTCTCTCCACCCTGAGTGACAAGGCTTGTAAGTGATAAAGGGAACAGGGAACTAACTACTGAGGAGATTGAGAAGAAGGAAAGATAAAGGAAGAGGAAACTAAGGGGAGAGAGTTCAAATGGGTCCCCAGGCTTCATAGAAGCTGCAATTAGGGTTGTCCCTAGGACAAACACTCAAGATGATGAGTTAAAAGGAACCAGATTTAACTACTTGGGGATTAGGAACTACAACAATAATGAACTTGTCGTTCTTCCCTTAGAAGAGCTAAATGAAATGGCTGACACTGAGTTGTCAAAGGAGAGGAAGGAGGTAGAGGATGCAGCAATGCTCCTCTAGATCAAGGGAGAAAGGAGGAAGAAAAGACTCTACAATCATGCTCCTACCCTCTCCCCAGTTAAAGAAAGTCTTGAGACAGAGGCTATGGTAACTGAGCAACAACCTTTGATAGACAAAGAAGTAGATAGACAAAATATGATCAACTACCTGAGTGACATAGACCTCTATCTGGTATCTGTATTTCTTCCCTTATCATATGAATACGTCGAGTTTGAATACCTCAGGAAGCTGAGCTACAAGTAATAAAAGAACAAAAAGCTGCTAAGAGGAAGATGATGGAAGAAGCTACAAAGTCAAGAGCCATCATTTAAAAGTGTCAAATGAAGTCTGCTGATAGGCAGAGAATGATGAGCTTCTTGAAGCTGTATCGATTCTCTGGAAGGAGGCTTGATCCAATGTCTATCTCCACCATGGATAAGCATATTAGGGTGATCAAGCAAAAGATTAAAAAGGGTGAGCTTGTTGTCTTGCATTCTCTTTAAAGTCAGGCAACACCTGAAGTTGAGGTCAAAGTTGAACCATAAGAGACAACACAACCTAGACCTAGTGCTAAACCACAACCAACTTCATCTTTTAATCCTCAATAGGGTCCTGATCCCTCTCCTTCTTAACATGTGAAGGAAAAAGACCCAACTAAGAAGACATTCAAAAACAACCTGGTGCTAAAGGCTAGTCTCCTAAGATAAAGTTTGGAAAGAGGAAGAAAAGGATGGCCATAAGAAGGGACACAAAGAAGAAGAAGAAGTTCAAGACATCTACCTCCACACCTCAGGATGAGTCAGAGCATCCGGAGGTAGCTCAAGAGGAGGTTGCTCAACCAAGTCCAACACATGTAGAGCCTCTTGCAGCTGGAAACCCCATCGTGTCCTAGACTTTTACTATAAATCCAGACAAATGGTATGTCATTAGAGATCAAGGAGGTCAAGACGTCTACTTCTGGCAAGACATACTTGATCTTCTTCTACATGATCACTATGATATGAGGAGATACTATGAGAGTCTAAGGGATCCTGACCAAATAATGAAGAAAGGAACGGATTTGATCCTAATGAGCACTATTAATACCTGAGTAATCTTCTTTGTTTTGGTAGCATCAGCCTGGGGGGAGTTTTAAGGTTTATACTTAAAGGTTTATGCAACCAAAGAGCTCTCAACATGCATGCATAATGTACATAGTAAATTTACTTTGAAAGTTTTACACAACTCAAAGAAAATAAGTTAAGTGTAAAATCTTCCAAAGCCAAAGACCAAATCTTCGAAGCCAAAGATAAAGTCTTTTGAAGCTTTAGAGACAGTATTCTGAAGCCAAAGACTAACTGAAAACAGAGAAGACATGCTTTCTCTAGTCACCTTTTGACAAAAAGCTAAGCAACTTTATGCTTAGTGTTTTGACTATACATTGATCTTGTTGTCTAGATTAGTGTTTCCGGCTGGCTTTCAAAGTATAGTCGGCTGTAGAATGTAGTATAAATTATCTCAGGTTGTTGTATTTAACTTTATGCTTTTAACATTTGTAATAGAACTTACAATATACAACATTCTTGGAAAACCATACTTATCTTGTTCTTGTTCTTTGTTTAGTCTCATACGTACTTGTGTTCATAGTATCATTAACTTAAACTTGATTTCCTATTTGATCTGCTAAGTGTTCTAAAGTCTCTTATCATTATAGAACTGATTGTATTGACCACCCTCACATGGTCTTGCAGAGTGGAATGGTTCTGATTTTGATGATGGATATACACAAGTAGAAGGTCAACACTCATAGTAATCTTCAAGTTTTGGTATCATCATCCTAGAGGGAGTTTGTAAGAGTTATCTTATAGGTTGATGCTAACCAAAGATCTTTTAGCATGCAATTAAAGTATAAGGAAGTTACTTCAGAAGATTACAATAAAAATATACTAAGTGTCAAATCTTCTGAAGCCAAAGATAGAAATATTTGAAGCCAAAGATAAAGTCTTCTAAAGCATGAAGACTGATTTATTCTTAAGACTTTGAAAACATGTGTCCTGACACACTTTTGACAACAGGCAAAATAACTTTACGTTGCTAGCTCTGAATACTCACCAACTAATACAAGTTGGTGATTATCTCTAAACTTTTATCAACTATACATTATGGTGTTTGTGTCCATAACTTTCCACTCTTGTACTTGTATCCTTTTTGTAATATATTAGGATGTTAGCTAGAGCGTATCATAGTCACATGTTAAAAAGTAATCTGTCTTTTGACTCAACATTGATCTTGTTGTCTAGATTAGTGTCCAGCTAGCCTTTAAAGTATGGATGGTTATAGGTTGTATTATAAAATATCTCATGTAACCAGTCTTTGGACTACATAATTGTAACACTTGTAAAATTGCTTGAGATCAATAACATCATCCTTGAAAATCAATACTTGTGTTCTTAAGTTTTTTACTTGTTAGTTCTTTGTTTCTTTACCTGGTTCCCAATTTGACCTAGTAAGTGTGACATTCTCCAACTGTGAAACTGTTGCATAAGCATAACCGGTCTTGCAAATAGGTTGAAACAATTAATCCCTAAGTTTTCATGGAAGCATCAAAACAAATGAATGCTCACCAAATGTTAAGAAATTTTTAAGGTGTCCCTTCATAAGGCAATACCCCATGAGTATCTATTAGTGAGTAACATCTTTAACACAACAAAAACACTAAAAGAACAATAATATAATATATACATGTATTTGATAAGTCCATAATATGCCAAAACCTTATATTGCACATAATGGACTTTTGAGGTCTTGAAAAGATAAAACCTTGAAAAAGAGTACTTATAAGGAAATAATTATGAAATCAGGCTATATAACCAATGTGTATACCTAGGCCTATCCAAATAATATCAAACATGGCTTATAAGTATTTTATTTATAGGTAGAGAATATCAAACATTGTTTATACATATCTAGTATTGGTCCATATCAAAATGTATTTCACTACCTACACACATTTCTTACTACAATCTAATCAGACAACAAGAACAGAATGCGAGTTGTTCTTCCATAAACAACATCTCAAAAACTCTTGTACTCTAGATTCATAGAGATACATAATAAGGCTTAGATCTAAATAAATTTACCAAAAAAAGATAGTTAGTGGGAGTGATTAAGCTTGATGTTAGAGCATTCACAAACATCCTCCATCTTCATTCTTACACTAAAAATCAGTATTTTTTCTTTATTCTTTTCAATTAAATAATATTTTTTCACACCTTTATCATTATATTTTCTCTCTCATCTACTAACAACCACATTCAAAAAATATTTAACAAATATATATATGGGGGTTGTATCATGTTTTCTCAAATATGGGAAAACACGATACAATCTCTATAAATTTTTAACATTTTTCACTCACAACTATCATATAAGTCACATAAAAATGAGTAACAAGCTATAAATTCTCTTAGGTGTTGTTTGTTTTTTCTGCAGAATAATGTATGTAGTCTGTGAACCACATCTGTAGAAATTTGCGGCAGAAAAGGTGGACCAAACGTCTGTAGTTTACAAGAAGAAAACTGATTGTTTTTTTAACTTCTTCATACTGCTAAAATATTATGTAATTAAAGTGTAAATAAATATATTTTTATCTTAAAAATAGCTAAAAAGTGAAAACTATCGCAATACAACCGATCGTAAGTTCATAAACAAAGATTATGTTCAAAGAAGCCCCAAACAATGATCGAGCGAATCCACTATCAAACCCCTTTCACAAGCATCTCCACCCTCCACCACCTTACCTCCACCATCATAGCCACCAATGCATCTTATCCTCTATCACCCACCACCACCCCGAACCCTATTGCACCAGTCAACTCATCACATCTCCTACGTGTCTGCACCATCCTCTTCCAACAACAACAATCCCCTGAATCAAGTCTCCACACCTCCTTCTCCCACTGCAATTTCGATCTCACCCATGAGTTCTTTCTCCAAATCTACAACAACTTCCCATTTTCTTGGAAACCCATTTATAAATTCCACAAATTCGCCCAAATCCAAGCCTTCAATCACACCCCATCACCCTCAACAGGTGGCTGCAGGCGGTGGCGGGTGGGCCAGCGGTGGATGCGAACGGTGGCGGGTGGGCCAGCGGTGGATGCGGGCGGTGGCGGGTGGGCCGATGGTGGTGAGGGGAAGGAGATGAGTAGGTTGATGGTTTTGGGGAAGGAGGAGAAGAGTTTTATTTAGCATCTGAATAAAAAGTTAGAAGTGCATGTGTAATGTTTTATTTACGCAGACCTTAGAAAAATATATTTTAATAAAAAGTTATTAGAGAACAAACAATCTGTAAATCTTAACGTTAAAAAAAATCAATAAATGCTTCTTAGAAAAACAAACTCCTAGTTAGAATAACAAATGCAGGAAGTAAGGCTGAAAGATTTGGTACTTGGTCCATAAATTAAATTATTGTCTGAAAATAATAGAGGAAAGATATAAAAGACGAGTGGTGGCCGACTTTGGTCTTTCTTTAATCAGCTGTAATTGTAAAAAGGCAGCAAATCAAAGCATTTCAGCTCCTCTTTCATCAAAACGCCCCCAATCTCTCTCCTCCCCATTCACATCCCTCGATTTCAGTTTCAATTTCAATTTCAATTCCTGAACTCGTAAACCCTAAATCACTTCGATTTCCATTTCGATCCAACTCTCTCATAATATGGACGCCGACTCCTGGGCTGCTCGTCTTTCTTCTACAGCCAAGCGTTATCAGTATGCTCTTCAATCCCGATCATCTGGTAAGCATCAAGATTTCATTTAGGGTTTCTTCTTCTCGTTTCTTTTTTTCTTTTTGATTGTCTGGGAATGATCGGAATCGGATGATTTTGATGCAGAGATGTTCATGGGTTTCGAGGACATTGAGGTGGATGATGATATGAGGGAGGAATTCCCATGCCCCTTGTGCACTGGTTATTTCGATATAGTGGGCTTGTGTTGCCATATTGACGATGAGCATCATCTCGAGTCCAAGAATGGGGTATTTATTTCTTTTTCTTTCTATTTCACTTTTGCCCTAATTTTTTTGTTCGTACCTATATTTAGTTTCAATTGTATCCAGCTTCCAGATGCTCTTTTGGATGCTTAATTGTAGTTTTATTGATGATCCACAATCCGAAGATTGTGCTAGTCATGATCACAGGCATATGCTTTTGTGATTCTGTATCAGTAGCTCTGATGCTGATTATTGTTGGGAATAACATATCAAAATCCTTCCTTTTGCAGGTGTGTCCGGTTTGTGCTGTGAGAGTGGGGGTAGACATGGTAGCGCATATAACCTTACAACATGGAAACATATTTAAGATATCCTTTTTTTCTACATGATTTTAGTATATGATTTATTTTATCTGTTAGTCAAGATTTGTGATTGAGTATGCTGTTTCAAGTTGTTTTGTTGAGCTTTTGAAGTTTTTCAGCAGTGTTAATTCATCTATATGATTCTCATTTTCTCTGAACATGCGTGTAAAAGCACATACCAACTATAAAAAGCTACTATTCAAACTAGCTGTGTTGGCTAAGCTCGATCATAAATATTGTTTAGCATTCCTTGTGTTTTCTTGATTTCTGGAGTTAACTTTTTAATGTACAGTTGTCTTTTTTAATATTCCTATGATTTTTTGATGTGGAAGTTAACTTGTGAACTCCTTAACTAAACATACATGCAACAAAAGCGAAAAACTCGCAAAGGTGGCTCTATATCAACACTTTCGTTTTTGAGGAGGGAACTAAGAGAAGGAAATTTGCAGTCTCTATTTGGGGCATCCTCTTACCTACCTCAGTCAGCCAATGTAGCACTGACCCTTTGTTGTCATCATTTATTTTGCCAATTGGTGATGATTTGGGGGGCACACAATCCAACCCATCAGCTGAATCAGTTGCTGTCACCAAAAGTACAAGTGAAAAAGCATCTGAAAGGTATGATATTGAATATGTTTCCATGATTGCTATATTAGTTTGTGCTGGCCTTATAGATAATACAATTACCTGTTACGTGCTATATTCATTAGAACTGTAAGTTACACGAAAAAGCCAAGATCTTTGAATTTAAGAAACAAATATAAGTTAATGAGATGGGTGTTTGTCAGATGTCCCTTTCTGGTTTACTTTAGGTCTCCCTCTATATCTTAACATATCACATAATCATGATACTGTATTTTTATTGTGATGCAAATGGGATATTTTACACCAAAGCAACTGTTATATTTCTCTAGGTTTTTGTGGTTCATTTATGTTTTATTTTTTGTGTATGCATGTTGCTTTGCATGTAGAAAATCCATCCTATTTTGTTTGCTGTCTCAAATTATGACACTATAATTTATGATGGACGTCATAATGCATGTTAAAAGCTAAGTAGTTAAAGGCTCAAGGTGCACTCAAGGCGCAAAGGGTGAGCTTGTTGCTTAGTTGCAAGTCGTTTTAAAAGCACATGCTCGAGATAAGCAAGGGTGTGCCTGGTCAAGGCCATTTTTAGCTGTTTTGGACTTGTTTCCAGCTGTTTTAGAAAATTACTATTGACTGCTTCGGACAAGTATTCTGCAGGTTCAGTGCGTCTTTTTTGCTTTACTGAACTAAAGGCGCTGCGTCTAGTCTTGCCGGGCACCTGGGGGCGAGCCCTTGGTGCTTTTAACTACTATGCTAGCTGGTTCATTTCTGTAGTTACTCTGTACGCTCTACATTTGTAGCAAGTCCAATTCATATGAAATTTTTTAATAAATCGATTTGGAAAACGATATTCAGCTTTGTTTCAATATTTTTACACTTTAATTCATGACACTCTCATGAATCTATTTGTTACATGTTAAAAGTAAGTTTGTTGGTTAATGGCTATTCTATTATGTGCATTCTCTAAAATCAAGTCCGTACCACTGAATAGAATTAATATGTATTAAGTTTAGCTCTTTTTGTTTCATAATTAGAACCAGCATAATCAATTATGAGTAAAGTTATTCTACAAGGTCATCATTGTGGTTCATAGTTGTCGAAAGGCACAAGGGGCAGCAGGACACATAGGATGAGCCTTGAGTCTAGACGCGATGCACTTAACAAGCAAGGATTTTTCTAAGTGAGAAAGCATAGTATGAAAGTATTATTTTTAGGGGGATTTAGACATCTTTTAGGTTTATATAGACATCTATTATTTTTAGGGGGATTTAGACATCTTCAGATAATTTTTGGCCTGAGTTTGGTCTGAAAATGCGCCTGAGCTTTTGAAAATGGGAGTTCGAAGCAAGGTGACTAGGCTTTTCTGGGCCAAGCGTAGGCATGCTGATGCACCCTCTAAGCTTTCGACAACAGAGCTGTGCTTTCATTGATCAACGAATACTATTGATTTCTGGACCTTTCTGTTTCTAGTTGTTGGCATTTTGGTCTTATGGATGCCCTATTGCCTATCATTTCAGTTTTTCCCAGCAACTAATTATACTGTTTGTCAATAGGTATCTATGTTAGACTATTCCATATGTTTATCTTATTAACATTCATATACTCGATTACATACACATGCATACACGCTGATTCACAATTTACAGTTCACATACATGTGTGCATATGTATCTATTTACATACACATGTGTGTGTTTATGTATTTATATAACTCGGTGTATGCCTTTTGCCTTGAATACAACTAATCTTATCAAAAGTATACTTGATTGAGAAACTATCTATTTTGCATGGCTAGAAAGTCATGAATTAGGAATCATGCAGTAGCGGGAACACTATTGCAGTTCTATTCAGTGTGGAACACTAAAATGTTTTCTGGTTTATACGTGTTAATCTAGTTAGTTATTTCAATTCAATTGTCAAGAATGAATTAACAAGTAATAATGTCTTGTGTGTTATTGGAATGATTTATGATTTTGTTTTGCTTATTAGTTGATATAGTATGCCAAGTAACACAAATGACATTGATTGGATCCTAAGAATTTGATATATAATGGGACTATTTTCTATTATTTTAGACAGATTTGTGTATGCTTGTCGTTTTCTTATTGGTGTAATGCTTGGCTAAATCATGTTATGTGAGCTTTTTATATCTGATATCAAGTAAACATGAATTATGTGTTGCAGAAAACCTGAATCACCCCCATTGTCAAATGAAGACAAGGAAGAGAGGAGTAGAAGATCTGAATTTGTTCAAGGAATGTTGCTGTCGACAATTCTTGATGATGACTACTTGTAAAAAGATCTACATTTGCTGCTGATGGCGGAGTTGTATCTGTGATGTAATCGGGTTTGGGTGAGTGAAATGTAGTAATAAATATGTAATTTATGTTTGACAATGTAGTCGTATGAATTCCGTTTATGGTTTTATTAAAAAAGGAAGAAAAGAAATAAGGAACAGAGGTAGGTTTGATGTATGTTTGTTAAGTAGACACATGCAAAGGCTTTAGTTGTTACATCTCAATCTCAACACAATGTGATGCAAATTTGAATAGGGGGTCCTCTAAAGAATTATTAGTTTATTCTAGGAGGGGTAAGAATGTAAACTATCAAAGTGGCTAATGGTTTGTTAGGGAATAGTTATTATATATAGTAGTAATAAAGAAGAATGGTGGGGGTGAGTTTTGTTAAGATTGTGTGTGGCTCCCACTAGTAGTGTGGAGAGAGAGCAAGGCTCTGGATTGTCTGTAATTCCTTTTGTCACCATTGAATATCAAAGCCTTCTCCTACTTTTTCCTAACTTGTGCATCATCATACTCGTGTGTATTTCTCCATTTTCGTCACTCAATTTGTAATATTCCATCATTGGTCCGACCTGCCGTGACTTGCCGGAATTCATTCTCTGTTTCGATGGAAGCTCGCACAAACACCCGCCTCGATGCTCAGGAGGCTAATATCCGGCAACTTCAGAGTGATGTTGCGGATATATCGAAATCCCTTAAGGTTTTGGATGATGATCGTATTGAATCGGAGGAATTCCGTAGAGTGATGCTTGTGTGGATGAAACAGCAGGAGAAACAAACGGTGTTCAACCCTGGTACGCCTTCCGGGGTGTCTGGAGGATCGCCTTCGCTTGCAGGGCATGGTGCGGGATCCTCGACCTCTGGACCGCCGCCGACTTCATCTCCGGGCGTTCTTCTCTTCCGTGGGCTATTAAGAAGGTGAAACTACCGGAATTTTCAGGATTCGATCCTCAGGGATGGATTCAAAAAGCAAATATGTATTTCGGTCTCAATCAAACACCCGAGGATTCACGGATTCAATTAGCACAATTGAGTATGATCGGGGTTGCACAACATTGGTTCACCATTATCACTCAAGTTCGTCCATCCCTCTCTTGGCTGGATTTTCAATCCGAATTACTTCAACGTTTCAGTGGGTTAGAGATTCAGAACCCGTATGAACAATTGGCCACTATTCACCAAGCGGATTCCATTTATGATTACATCGACGATTTCGAGTACCTGTTATCTCTCGTTCCCCGATTGCCAGAATCTCAGGCGTTGGGATATTTTGTGGCGGGTCTCAAATCGGATGTTAAACAATGGGTGCGTCTTCACCGCCCCCAATCGCGCTTGGACGCGATGTATTTGTCCAAAGACGTAGAGGCTATGCTCCGGCCTAATTCCGGTGCTCCGTCGATGAACCGGTTTCGTTATCTGCATCCGTTGGGTAAGCCGACACCCGATTTACCTAATGGGTCTTCCTCTTTGGGCCGCTCTAAGCCCAACTCACCCATGTCTTCTAAATACGGGCTTCGGACCTTCAGCCCACGTTCGGATTCTTCTCGTTTTATGTCTACTCCGCGCGCACCTCACCCGGGTGATGGGGGCGTTTCTATGCACCGTGATCGCGGTGTGAAGTCCCTCTCTCGCACTGAGTGGGAAGATCGTCGCAAAAAAGGTTTGTGTTTCCGCTGTGGTCAACAATACGGGCCGGCGCATAAGTGTCCCGAGGGAAAGCTTCGAGTTCTGCTTCTGGGAGACGATGAAATTGATTTACCAACGGGCGATCAATTGCTTCTCGAGTCCACACTGTCGGGGGATGAGGACACACCCGCCACTCCTGAGTTCGGCACGTGTAATGTTTTGGAATTTACTGGTGTTTTAGCAACTTTCGGGGTTGCTAATACGATGAAATTGGAAGGAAGCCTTGAGGGCATTCCGGTTTGCATGTTGGTCGATAGTGGGGCATCTCACAATTTCATTTCTCGTCGTTTGGTGGTGGCGCTAGGGTTAACTTCCACCTCTTTCAGTGGTATTCGGATTAGCTGGGTGATGGTCATGTGGTAGTGGTCACCGAAAAATGTATCGATATTCTGGTCATTGTGGGGTCATGTTCTTTCCAGGTCAACGCTCTGGTCTTTGACACTGGGTCATTAGACTTCATTTTGGGATTGGAATGGTTACAGTCTCTTGGAGAGGTGGTGCATGATTGGCAGAATTCGTGGATGCGTTTTGTGCATCAAGGGAAAGAAGTACAATTACATGGAGTCCGGATGCATCAACCAGCTCCTGCTGCCTTTCATCAATGGTTGTCTTTAGATACAGATGTGTTATCCGGTTCTTCAGTTTCTCAAGAAGTCTCATCCACACACCTGTCACATTCACAACAGTCAGACTTAAAGAGTGTTCTCTCCTCTTTTGCCGACGTCTTTCACCCTCTCTCGATTCTCCCTCCTACCCGCCATCAGGATCACCGGATTGTGTTGTCCACAACAGAACCTGTTTGTGTCCGACCGTATCGTTATCCTCACATCCAGAAAGCTGAAATTGAACGACAAGTCCGGGAACTTTTGGCACTGAAATTAATTCGACCTAGCAAGAGTGCTTACTCGAGCCCTGTCATCCTGGTGCGTAAGAAAGACAATTCTTGGCGAATGTGTGTGGACTACCGCGCATTGAATCGTGTCACGATTCCCGACAAATACCCAATTCCCGTGGTTGATGAACTCATTGATGAATTCCGTGGATCGCGGTTCTTCTCCAAATTGGATCTAAAATCGGGCTACAATCAGATTCGAATGCATCCGGAAAGTATACGCAAAACCGCATTTCGCACACACGATGGCCATTATGAATATTTGGTTATGCCTTTTGGTCTCATGAACGCCCCGGCGACTTTTCAGGCAATTATGAATGATATCTTTCGTTCTCTTCTCCGCTCCAAAGTAGTGATCTTCTTTGATGATATACTGGTTTACAACCCATCTTGGCAGGCTCATTTACACGACCTATCAGAGGTTTTTCAGATTTTGTCTTCTAATCGATTTCAAGTCAATCCTCAAAAGTGTAGTTTTGGCCAACAATCAATTGAGTATCTGGGGCATATATTAGACGGTCAGGGAGTATCTATGGACCCAAAGAAAGTTAGTGCGGTAGTAGATTGGCCGGTACCAAAGTCGGTTCGGGAGTTACGGGGATTCTTGGGGTTGACTGGATATTACCGTAAATTTGTCATGAATTATGGCACCATTGCCAGGCCTCTTGCAGACCTCACAAAGAAGGACGGGTTTCTTTGGAATTCAGCAGCTCAAGAGGCCTTTATTCAGTTAAAACAGGCTCTGGTGTCTGCTTCGGTTTTAGCTCTTCCGGATTTTTCTTCGCCATTTATAGTTGAGTGTGATGCATCGGGGTGCGGCATTGGTGCTGTTTTAATGCAGCATAACCGACCGTTAGCTTATTTTAGTAAGGCTCTAAGTGGTCGAACATTGGCAAAATCCGCTTATACACGTGAACTTATGGCATTAGTCTTAGCGGTGCAACATTGGCGACCGTACCTCTTGGGAACTAAGTTTGTGGTCCGTACCGACCAGAAAAGCTTGAAGTTCCTGTAACAACAACATGTTTCCTCTCCAGATCAATAGAATTGGGTAGTTAAACTACTTGGATATGATTTTAAGATAGTTTATAAGCCGGGGCGGGAAAACCGGGCTGCGGACGCTCTTTCCCGCAAGCCTGAGGAGGGGACTCTTCTCCATATTCGTTCTTGCCCAGTATGGGTGCAGGGATCTCAACTGTTGGATGAAGCCAAACTAGATCCCACTATCAGTTCTTTGACTCAACAATGCCTTCCAATCTGGATAGTCATCGGGGCTATACCGTTAAGGGTGGCCTCTTGTTCTACCGCAATCGACTAGTGATTCCCCGGACCTCGAAGTTTATTCCAACTCTTTTTAATGAATTTCACGTTTCAGCTACTGGGGGTCATTCGGGTTTTTATCGCACTTATCGACGGTTGGCAGCCAATCTATATTGGCCAGGTATGACGTCGTCTATTAAGCAGTTAATTCGTGCTTGTGATATTTGCCAGCGATGCAAAGCTAGTTCAGTGGTTCCTGGGGGACTTTTACAACCTTTGGCAATACCATCCGTCGTATGGGAAGAACTTTCTATGGATTTTATCACTGGGTTACCACCTTCACGTGGATTTACGGTCATATTCGTCGTAGTGGATCGGTTGTCCAAATACGCCCATTTCATTCCCCTAAAACACCCTGATGTGTTTATTAAAGAAATTATTCGATTACATGGCGTACCTAAGTCTATTATCAGTGATCGGGATCCACTTTTTCTTAGCAAGTTCTGGCAAGAACTTTTTCATTCCATGGGTACCAAACTCCAAATGAGTTCAGCATACCACCCGGAGACGGATGGTCAACCAGAGGTGATCAATCGCTGTTTAGAAACTTACTTGCGGTGTTTTGCGGTAGACCAACCTAAGACATGGATTAATTGGGTTCCCTGGGCAGAATTTTGGTATAATACCACCTTCCACGTGTCCACTTGGACTACACCATTCGAAACCGTGTACGGTCGTCGCCCTCGTCGGTCTTTCAATTTATGCCAGGGGAAGTTCGGGTTGCTTCTGTAGCAAGAGATCTACAGGATCGGGATGAAGCCTTGAAACAATTGAAGCTCCACCTCACCACGACTCAAGGATCAATGAAACTACAAGCAGACAAGAAACGTAGGGATGTGCACTTTGCTATTTGGTGAATGGGTCTATGTGAAGCTCAAACCTTATAGGCAACTTTCAGTCGTTAACCGTATCCACCAGAAGTTAGCTGCCAAGTTTTTCGGCCCCTTTCAGATAATTGCTAAAGTGGGACCGGTGGCATACAAACTCCAACTTCCGGCGACTTCTAAAATTCATCCAGTTTTTCATGTTTCTCTCCTTAAAAAAGCAATTTCAGGCTCTGTCGAATCGGTTCTTCCTCCTGAGTTGGATATGACCGACTCCCCCCTTTTGTTACCAACTGCCATCCTCGCGGAACAGTTCATCAAACAAGGATCGGATTCCAAAGAACAATGGCTGATACAGTGGAATGGTCAATCTTCGGATGAGGCAACATGGGAAGATTCTTCGTGGGTTATGGGTCAATTTAAGGATGTCAGTCTTGAGGACAAGACTGTTGTTGCAGAGGGGAGTAATGATGCAAATCCTTTGAATAGGGGGTCCTCTAAAGAATTATTAGTTTATTCTAGGAGGGGTAAGAATGTAAACTATCAAAGTGGCTAATGGTTTGTTAGGGAATAGTTATTATATATAGTAGTAATAAAGAAGAATGGTGGGGGGTGAGTTTTGTTAAGATTTGTGTGTGGCTCCCACTAGTAGTGTGGAGAGAGAGCAAGGCTCTGGATTGTCTGTAATTCCTTTTGTCACCATTGAATATCAAAGTCTTCTCCTACTTTTTCTAACTTGTGCATCATCATACTCATGTGTATTTCTCCCTTTTCGTCACTCAATTTGTAATATTCCATCACAATGTGTACTCTCCTACCTCCAAATAGAGATAAACTAAATAGATGGGAAACAAAACCTGGTTTTGAATCTGAACCTAACCAGATTTTGAAGCGGTCTGACTGAACCTGGTTTGGACCTGAATAGAATTGCAATATTGAAATCGGTTTAGTAAGCCTATACTGTGAACTTGTCAAATTCGAACTGAATTCAGTTAAAATCCAATTTCAAACGATCAAAATGGATGTTCCGATTTGTTTCTTTCACAGTTCTCTTTTTTCATCCTTCTCTCTTCTATTCTCTTAATCTCTCACAACTTAAGTCACAAATTTTCGGGTCAAATTTATTAACAAATGCCTAAATAAATTAAACAAAAACTTGCCATGCAAATTTTTAAAAACACAATATGCCTGTAATTATATTTACAAAAGCAAGGGAATTACATATTCACATGTACGTGCATACGGATATGCACATGTACGTGCATACATATTCATATGTATGCATGTGAAATGGAGACTGATGTATTTATATAACAATTGAAAAAGGACTACACACATAATACACAGATATGGATTACAAAAGATCAATGAGCATCCAATATTAAGGCAAATTGCTGCATTTTTTATTGGCGATTGAGGAATAGAAGGGTGGTGGCTTTTTCGACAGCAACTTTGTTGCTAGTGCACAAAGGTGATATTGGTGCTACAACAACAATCTCTTTTTAATTGATCACATATTATGTATCATCATTACTAGGGGAAATTTATACATAAAGAAAATAGATAAATTTACATAATATATCATTTATATTATTATATCTACGTAAAATTATAAGTTTTATTCTTTATCTTTTAAAAACATGTTGTTGCACATTGCAAACCATTTGTAACATATTTCATCCTTTGAACTAACGTGTTAATCTTTACAATAACTCATTATACATGACATTCATGTGAAGGCAATTTGTCTTTTTAACATAAACGGATCGTTTTATTTATGTTACTTAGACAGTGAAAATAATATATTTAGAAAACTCTTTTAAAGATAAGTCACAATGGATGATGTCAAATGGAGCAATGGTAAAAAGAATGTGAATCAACAAAGGTAATCTTTTATTAGATAAGTGAAAAAAAATGATTAAGGTTGATGTGGTATCTTGATTAATTGGTAAAGGAATACAACCAATCCCTCTATATGTAGGGATAGCATCTCCTATAACTATGGACACAACATTGACTTCCGTAACTAATCGTTATACATTAAAAAATATATAAAAATATATCCTCTGATACTTTTCCATCACAAGGCATGTTCGTATCATGCATACACTCTCCATAAGGAATTTTGTTCATCACAAATATCTTGTTGATTAGAGTGAATGTGTGTGATTATCATACTGGAGACGTCTAATAGCTTTCTTTTGGTATTGTTGCAGAAATCTGAAAACTATTATATCTATTTCATGAGATTTTGCTTGGGGTTAGCGGTTGCAGCATATCACAGATGAGAGAATACCTTCAGATTTCAATTCTTTATTTCTTAGACCAACATTCTCGAATTTAGATTACAATTTTACTGTAATGTGCAAAGTAAATAGATTCTAAGTACAATTCAGATTCTAATTTTACTACATTCTACTCACTTGCACCCTAAAAAGCCTGCCTTAAGAATACGTTTCAAATTGTGACACATTACATCCCACATATCCTATCCAAATATTTCTATAGGTGAAAGTTGCACAATTCTGGAGAGGGTACAAAAGGAAACATGCTTTGACCAAAAGATCAGAGAGTTTTGGAAGCAAGTGTCCAGCATTTATCTCTTTTTTCCAAGCTCGGGAAACAGCCACTGAAGATGTTTGAGCCACACCACCAAACTTATCCCTCCTCCCACTGCCACCCGGCATGTTGTCACTTGGCAAAAACCTAGGTAGCACGTGAAGGCCCGTATCTGAGCCCCACGAGTTAGTGAAAACCCACTGCTGGCTCCTTGCATCTCTACCTTAATTAAGTGTGAGCCATCAGATGTTGCAACTTTTTTAAGTGGCTGATCCATCAAGTTGTTCATGCTCGCCATTTTCCGTTTGTCTTTAATAAAAAAACGGTAATCACAAAAAAAAAATTATTATAATTACATGTTTCATATCACAAAGTAAGGAAAGGTCAAACACTACTGGAGAAAGAAGCTATACTTGGGTTAGTCATCCCTAATTTCCCGTTCCTTTTCCAGATGCTATGTGGGGGTGGGGATAATATGCCGGGAATCATCTTAAGTTGATTGTAAATGCACAGACCAGCTGAACACTGCAAATTGTATTTTCACCAATATAAGCAGAGAATACGATACGTCAATACCACACCTGAAGCAAAATAAAATTTACCACTAAGGCCCCATGCACTCTCCATGCCTCATGTCTCCTGCTCTCATTCTTTTGCATCTCAAGTTGCATTTCTGGTTCTATATATTGTAGGTATGTGTCAAGATTTGGTAGCAAAAGCAAACGTACCTAAGATAAAAGTTGCAAACAGAATAAATCAGAAATAATGACTAAAAATGAGCTAAAACCCATTATGGCGTGTGTGTCTGTGTGCGTGCATGATTGTAGGAAAATGGAGGGACTTAATGTTGGAAGAAAGGAACCATAAAGCTGAAAAGTTAAATTGACTACAACTATATCACCTTAAATCATATGAATTTTCTGACATCAGAATGACTAATACATGATAATGAAATAAAGTGATATACATATCGTGACCTATAATATACTAGTGTAAAGTAGCTCCGAAAAAAACTGTTATTATCCCTAACAAAGAAATAAAATTCACTATGTGGGATATGACTATGAAAAGAGGCATACAAAGAAGAGGAAAAGTGTACCACGCTTGATCCAAGGGCAGTAATCCCTTTTATAGCACCATAATGCTGGGGAAATGCTTTTGCTGGATCCAAGAACGAATGAAGAAGCGTCCTAGTCACACGTAATTGGAGATTATGATACCCATACCCAAACCTATAAAATGTGCAGAAATTTAAGTCAGTTAATGGCATCCAGATGTAAACAAAATAACCATGCATCAACAATATTACCAATTCACAAGTTGAAACCCTTATAATTAATATAGAGCATGTGTTAAGTTGGTTTATGTTTTCCAGGATTCAGCAACAAATATCTTTTGGAGAAAACAGAGAAATCACATACACATCTCAAAAGTCATCTCTTCAATTAATATTATACATACCTTCTGCATATTAAAGCCACCAGATTAGCTGTAAAATTTCTGAGTTCCCAGTGGTTATCAGTTAACTTGTTCCCTAAGCTTTTTGCAACAAGGCATGTCATTACAGATGGCATCAGTTGGTGCAGCTGAAAACAAAAAGCAATTAGATACTGCAAGCAAGGCCTTTGAAGTTTGAACACAATTTGAAAGCCAGTCAGCGACAATAACACTTCCAAACAATTCTACATGTCGGCATCAGAGTATACAGTTAGTCATGAAGTTATTCTAGTTTAGTGCATATAACCACAAATTATTCCAAAAAGATAACACGATCAAGCACTAAAACACAAATACTATGCTTACATATGGTTCAATTTGCAGGAATGGATTCTGTAGAAGACTCCTCACAAGGCGCATTAAAGCAAATAGAAGCTGGAAGTTGTTTAAATTACGAGTGACCTGAAATCATTATATGTCATGAGCAATCATGGTTAAGAATAACTTACAGAGAAATCTAATACACCTATCTAAAAAGGGCAAAACAAGTACCTCTTCAGCCACAAAATATATAAAATAAGAACCAAAGGATGGAGCCCTGCATCAGTAGCCAAGCTCAACAATGCTTTGTTGAAAATAGTTGAGTTTGATCGACCTACAGTGAGGTCTGTTATCATTTCAAAGTAAAGCTGCACCATGACCAAAAAACTGCAAGTTATAATACATTTAGGGCAGGACCATCTGTCGATGGCCTATTGTAACAACAAAAATACCTGTAGCTCTATTGAGCACATGTTTTACAGGAGTTTTAACGTCAACGGGAACGCCGTCTTCTTTACAATCAGGTTTCCTATTATCATAAGGGGCTAGGAGCACTGAAGAAAAAGTGAGAGTTGAATTAGAAAACTTCTATAGTTGCTTGATAAAGATTCATACAATATGATAAGGTTAAAGATACCTTCAAGTGGAGCATTTTCAGGAATAGCAGGCTGTACCCCTTCAATAGCCAGCCAGTGACTGACAACTGCAGTATCAAGAGGTGCTTTGGGAAGAGGGGCGTCAATCACCTAATCACAAAATATGAACCAATCTTACAAAACATCATAACAACAGTTGAAATTAGACAAACACTTTATTACCTCTCTAAATTCAACATCCTTGTCCTCAACATAAAACAAATCCTTACTCCTGGCGGCTCTTTTGAACCGCAAAGAATTCCCAGATGCAACATATATCGGCTGAGATGACAAATAGGCTACAAATAAATGCCACTTGATAGGAAATTGTAAATTTGTGCACAATTTATAGAACAATAGTTGAAAATAATTCCTATAAAAAGAAATACATGATGGAATCCCATCACATTTTCAAGTAAACTCCTTTTCAGTGACACCAATCAACCAATGGCATGAAATCATGAATGAACGAGACACTTAACATAGGGCATAACAATACCTCCATTTTTCTTAATTCAAGGGCACTATCAACATCCTCCGCTGTCATAGCAGTTCGCTTTGCATGATGCATACATTTGATAGCCTCCTGAGCAAACACAAATTCAAATACGCATTCGAAATCATCACTGATTACAACTAGTTTGAAAATTTGAAAAGAAAGTGATAACGGAACCTGCATGATCTCGCGAACACGGTATTCGATATCGGCAGCTAGAGAAGGCAAGACATCGGGGGATAAATTGGCAACGCCGATGCTCTGTGCGATCACTTCAATGCTTTCTTTCTCTACGACTGTCATCTTGTAGTTATTCCTTTGAGGAAGTAGGATTCCGTTGCTTCGATGCAAGAAGCTTTCACGATGAAGATGGAATAGGGTCGGAATCAGAAAGAGGGGTTTTGTGGTTAGAAGTTAGAGCTCTGCAAGTCTGCTCTGCCCCTTCGTTTTGGGAATTTCGATTTTGGGGATCCATCCGACCACGAGAGTGATTTTGGCGAAAAAAAAAAAAAAAAAAAAACCTTTGGGCCAAAAAAACCAAAAACGGTTGAGGCCAAAACCAGTTTGGCTCAAACCGGTTTGAAACCGGCCCCGGTTCCCCTCCGGGTTCTTCTTTCGAAGTTTAAAATCGTTTTGAAACCGAATCGGTTTCAAACCGATTTTTAAACCGGTTTACAACATGGTTTTCAACCGTTTTCAACCGGTTTTCAACCAGGTTTTCAAACCGGTTACTGTTGGGTAATGGCTATATAGTCGTTTGTACTATTTTTTGACCGTTTTTGGATGTTTTTTTTTACTATTATACCCCCACTAGGTTAGTATATATATGTATTTGATGTTATTGGTGAATCACAACAACTTATAACACTCTCTACTCTCAAAAGTTTCAAAAACGCTCTCACAAATACTTTCGTGTTAAACGCTCTCAAAAAAAATCTCTCAAATGGCTTCATCAAGTGCTCAATCATCCGTTGGTTGTGAAGCATCTTCAAGCAACGTGTAGCAATCCTTCCTATGAATAGGAACCCCGAAGTATGATGCAATTACGATTTATGTCAAATGGCTAGCGATCCAAACAAGGCTCGTTGTAAGTTTTGTCATAAGTTGTTAAAAAAAGATGCAAACACAACGTTGACAAACCATATTTCAAATAAATATTGTAAAGCGTTAAAAGGTAAACCTTTTCAAGGTCAAGCTTCGATGACAAATGAAGGAAATATTTGGACTTATAACGTTGATGTGGTTTGGGAGCAAATGACGCAATTTTTAATTCAAGAAAGTTTGTCATTCAAACATTTCGACAACGAACTTTTGACTTGACTAACTCAACGAACTCTCCAACCACGTTACACCAATGTAAGTAGTGCTACTCTTCGAATACATTGTTTAAAAATGTGAAAAAAAGCTAAAAATGAATAAATATCTTATTTTGAAAATTTACAAACCGATGTTAACTTAACTAGAGATGTTTAGTCGACACCTCACGGTTCACCGGACTCGTACATTTGTGTCACCGCCCATTGGGCTGAACCTGATTCATGGCAAATGATGAAATGTACGATTGCGTTTGAATTGTTTGATTATTCTCACACCGGTCAAAACATTTTTTATCTTATTGATAAAGTTATTCAAACGTATAAATTAGAAAACAAAATATTTGCTATATCTTTTGATAACAAATAACACTCTTGCGATAGATCATTTGAAATTAAAATATAAACCAATGTGTGAGGGTGTGTTTTTTCATAGTCGATGTGTTGCGTACATCATAAACTTAGTCGTTCAAGATGGCTTAAAAACGACTGAAACTGTTAAAGATTGTTTTAAAAGAATGTTACGTGATATTTTTAGTAATAACCAAAGATATACTAAATATCGTAAGTTTTGTAAAGACGCAAATACCAAATGTTTAGGCCCGAATTGGGACGTACCAACACGATGGAATTCCACTTATAACATGTTTGAAAAGGCTATTAAACAAAAAGAAAGTTTAATAGCCTTTCATAATAGTTTGGTAAGTCGAGGAAAGACAAATTCTTACCATCCATCGGGTTGGGCCATTATCAAAAAAGTAACAAAAATGCTTCAAAATTTTAAAAACGCAACTATGTGTCTTTCTGGAGTTTATTACCCAACGAGTCCATTAGTACTTCACCAAATTTATTTAATGACTTCAAAATTAAATGAAATGTCGTGTAGTGGTAGACTTTATTTCGATATGATACCCCCAATGAAAGAAAAACTTATAAAGTATTTTAAATAAATGCCTCCCGTTATTACATGCGCCGCTGCTTTAAACTCTTGTTTAAATTTATCGAGGGTTGAAAATTTACTTGATAAAATTACTTTTAATTTGGATTTAGAAGTTGGTAATCCAATGTATAGTAAAACTATAAAAGGTACTTTTAACAAACAATTTGAACAAATGTATGATGTTTATTTATTAAAATATGTGGGAAACATCACAAATCCACGACACTTTAAGGTATGCGGCAAATGCAGAAAGTTCGAATGATTCAATGTTTGATTGATATAATACTGTAAGGGATGAATGTAATAAACGTCAACGTGGTAACACTCCGAGTAATGAACTCGGGAGGTATGGTCTTACAAACTTTTTATCGACCATGACTCCACAAGATTTTAAAATTTTTGACTTGTTGGCTTGGTGGAAAGGTAAGGAACATTAATTTCCCATCCTATCCACCATGGCCTGAGATTTACTAATCATCCAAGCTTCTGCGGTAGTTTCGGAATCTGCTTTTTCTGTTAGTGGCAGGGTTATATCAATAAGACGAAGTCGACTCACTCCACAAGCGGTTGAAATGTCAATTTGCTTGAAAGATTATTTGGATGTCACGGAAAGAGTACAAGACAAATGTTCACTTGAAGAAAAACTAGAATACAAAGCAGAATTATACGAGGACGAGGTAGAGAGCGGATTGATACCAGGATTGACTAATGATGAAGCGGCATATGATGACTACCGACGTTTCCGGTGGCATGGAATAAATATACAAGTATAATACGAACGAAGAAACGACTATGTTAAATGTTTAGTTTTAAAAATTTTATAAATGTTTTATATACTTACCCTTGTATGTTTTTTAATTTTATAATGTTAATTTTTAAAGATTTTATTACCCTTGTATGTTTTTTAAATTTTATAAACGTTTTATATATTTTACTTGTGTTTAAAATTGTATATATATTTTATAAATGTTTTAAATTGTTTAAATGTTTAATTCTTTAAATGTTTGTAAATGTTATAAATTGTTTAAATTATATAAATTGTTTTATGTTTTAAATGATTTAAAAAAAATTTTAAAATTTTCTTTCAATATAACAAAAATCCAAATTTTCAAAAAAAAAAAAAAAAAACAGTTTGGGCCAGAACTGGTTTTCAAACCGACCCAAACCGGTTTGATAGGGTTTTTTGGGTTTGGAACCGATTCCAACTCGAACCGGTTTGGGGCCAAACCGGTTTTGACCAAATTTGACCAAACCGTTTCCGTTTTGGAACCCAACCGGTTTCGGTTTGGAACCCAAACCGGTTTGGGCCCCCAACCCGGTTTGAACACATCTAGCCCAGGCCTTTCTCCTTGATATGAATTATGATGAGACGGACCATTAATTGTTGATTTATTATCCGTTTTTTACACTATTAAACCGGTTTGATAAAAATGTTTAAACTTAACTACTATACGAGCACAACACTAATTACCTCTTATACATCTTTTATAAGATTTGATGATAAAAAAAATAATTAACACAAATATTGACGCACATTTGTGAACGTACAAATGTACAAATGACTAATGTCACAGCGGACGACTTTTAAAATATAAAGTCCACATGGGACAATCAAAAGCCCACATTGGATGACGTTAAAGCCTAAGTGTCCACAGCGGTGTGACATTCGTCATTTTCGACTAGCTTTGTATTTGTTATTCTGTATTGTAAACCCGACTCGTTTTGGTTTTCGGATCTTTGAATATTAATAAAATGATATATTTTATGTTGTAATCATATTTCATACTTGTCGTGGCGTGACCCACAGTTCGTTTCAGCAAAATCAATTTTTTTAATGTTTTCGGTTCGTTTAAGGTCCGGACTCGTATTTTAACCATCCAAACCAACCAATACCTAGCTCATAACTATTCTAAAACCCTCCAAACATGTAGATACATGTTCATAATTTATTTAAATTAAAATTAATTTTAAATAAAAGAATCAAAGTGCACCCTTTACCCACCGGACAAACGCATTACCCATTTCCTCAAACCATAATCTTTCTCTATAAATACCACTCATTCTCAACCATTTCACCTGCACATTTTCATCTTCTTCTCCCAAAAGTTTTGATCTTGTAAGTTGTTCTAGCTAGTTTTGCTTAAGTTTGACTTTAAAGAGTCAACGAAACCGAATCTTGCATTTCAAATTTTTTGGTATGTAATTTTGAATATTTTCAGTTTTTCTAAGTTATTTTATGTTCACAAAACTATTTTCATCTTTATTTAAGTCTTGTGGGCATTCAAACTCATATTTATGCATTTTAGACCCGCTTGGGTCGTTTTCGGGAAGTTTACTAGCTTACTCACTGTTTTGAATTTAGATCTAGAAGTTTTACCTTATTTTTAGTTCAATGGTTTTGGACATGTGGTAACCATCCTCAGGTTCATACCGAGTCAAAGACCAAACCAAACCGAACGCTCGTTTAAGCACTTTAAATAACTTTTAAGTGACCATGTTACATCAAATACTTTAGATTTGAGTTTTTCTTGATATTTTAGTTATTATATGGTTGATATGGAGGTGTAGAACAAATCTTGGCTTGAACCCAAGTTTCGGGTAAAAACCAAGTAAACCGAACACCCGTTTTAACGAGTTAGTCAATGTTCAAACCACCAAAGTTCAACCTATCTTTTTAGTTATGTTTTTTTATTACTCATATTACTTAAGATTTTAGAAGTTTTAGAACAAATATTAGCTCAAACCAAGTTTCGGGTACAAATAAACCCGAGTAAAAGTCGAACTTATCGTCTTAACGAGCTAGTCACCGTTCAAAACGCCAAAAAAAATCTTTCCTAACTTTTTTTAACTTATGTTCACTTTATGTTATTTGTATTAATAATATTATGGTATGACGGAACCAAACTTGGTTTTATACTAAGATTGGGTTTAAGCGAATTTCTTTATTAATTAAAGTCTCAAACTCGGGTTTAAGAGAGTGTACGTCGGACCTTGATGCTTACATTAATGGGATCGTGCATACTAGCACTAAACCAACTACATATGTAAAACTTAACAATAGTTGAGTAAAACTAAACATCAAGGACCCGTTTCTTGTAAAACTCATTTTATACTTACGTTATTTAACACACTTTGTAAAATATAACTAAAACTCCCGAAAACCCAAGCCTTATTTTTATGAACTTTTATACCATTTATATTTCATCTTCAAGACTCAATACTTACTCAAGATCTTTCAATCTAGGACACGCACGTTAAAACTTTCGGACTCGCTTACTTGAGGATTTTATTCAAAATTTATTCATCAACGTCATTTTATTCCAAGTGAGTAATTTCATCCCCATTTTCTCTTCTATACTTTGGGGGTAGCAAGCATACTTACTCAACCAAAAAAATAATTTACATCTAGATCCTCAACCCACAACCTCTAAGTTATGTGTTGCTTATAATAATTGTCCAATTGTATGTTATATGCCTCATATGATTAATTGCTACATGTTTATTGCTTTTGATCGTTTAGCCTCATCCTCATCCTCAATAAGTATGATCATACGCTCCTCCTTGTAATATGGTAGTTTTATCAATTAGAAAGGAGCCTCATTTATTTATGATTGATATATCTCAATTTTCACTTTTATTTACGGCTTCACATATTTGAGTTGTGGATTTTTGCCTTATATTATATTTATAAAGTTATGAATTGCTCACCAACATATATGTTGACAAAACATATTTTATGTAATGCTACAGGTTTGATTATCGGTTGATTGAAGATTTAAAGACATTACTTTATGTTGGACCGTTAGGTTATTAGTTAAGAACTATTTATTTTCTTGTATTTGTAAGAACATATTATAAATGAATGAGTTGATTTAATATTGTCACTTTAATAGTGTCGTGTGCATTTGAACAATCTTAGTTGCGCCCCGGTATGTTCCGCCGCTTTGGTCGGGGTGTGACAGATTGGTATCAGAGCCATGATTATATCATAGGTGGTTAGACGTAACGACCTATTATAGTTTATGCTTTAGGGTCCCAAAACGTGTTGCCTATATGTGTTACCCTACTTGATTATTTATTTGCTCTTATTTACTTATTTGTTTCATTTACCCTCATGTACACACACACACACTTTTATAGAAATTCAAGGTATCCTTACCTTACCTTAAAAATAAATAAATAAAAAATAAAATAAAAAAAATCAAATTATGGATCTCAAAATTTGAGTTTGGGTCCCAAAATTTTCGATATTTCTCATCTCCTTAAAGCGTGACATTATAACGGGTTCGTACTAACTGGAAGAGGGAATATACCTAGATGTGAACCTTTGGCAAAATGATTCCGAGAATCAAAGGTGATTTACTTACCTGGAAGGTTCAAATCAAGGTGTTTGACCTTATAGGCCAAAGCGAATGTTTTTATATGGGTTGCTAACTTTATGCAGTCACCGTAACCGTTTCGGTTACCTTCATTAATATTGTTGGATTAAAATATGAAAGCCACGGTGATACGTGGACTAGTGTTTTGATCCCTCCCTCGATTTCGATTTGTTTTGAGTTGAATAATGAAAGCCACGGTGATACGTGAACTAGTGGTCTTGACTTCTCATTTTATCCCATTTTATGATCTTGGTTGAAACATCAAAGACGCGGTGATTCGCGCAACGTTTCGACTCCCTGCATTACCTCGTATTTCCTTAAGATTACTATCAGGACAACAAGTCATGGTGATTCATGTATGTATTTTCCGCCTCAAATCTTAATGTTTTGAATTAAATATATACATATATATATATATATATATATATATATATATATATATATATATATATATATATATATATATATATTCATGTGTTAAAATGGTTTTTTTATAAGGTTCACAAAATATTTCACTACAATCTCAAATTTATATTAATCACCATCATATTTGGACTAGTTACCCAAAATCTCATATTGTCTCACTTTTATTATTTTTAGAATGCCTCCCTTTCATCGTCAAGCTCGTCAAGCACGTCGAACTTGTCGCCCCAAGAACTCCGACCTAAGATAGCCGAATTGGTTACAACTCAAATGACCGCTGTACTCCCCACCCTTGTTGCTCAATTCAAGCTATCCAACCGCAACTTGTTGCTACTCAAGTCACACCCTCTCATGCTACCTTTACTTATAAACAGTTTACGGGCGCCAATCCACCAAAATTTGTGGGTGAGGAGTGTGCTACCACGCTCCTTCAATGGTTTGAACGCATGGAAAGCGTGTTCTTGCATTGTGAATGCCCGGAGGCCAAGCGAACCACTTTCGCATCAACTGTGTTTGAGCTAACCGCCCTAACGTGGTGGAATAGCATCATGAATGCCAAAGGAACGGAAGTCGCTATGACTCTCCCTTGGAATGAACTGAAGGATATCATGCTCAAAAATTTTTGCCCCAAGTATGAAATTCAAAAATTGGAGGCCGAATTTTGGGATCTTAAACAAAATAGCGGTAACAACTCCGCTTACTCAAACCGCTTCCACGAGCTTAGCCTTCTAGTGCCCCATTTGGTTACACCACTCGAGAGGGCAATCGACAAGTATGTTTCGGGTTTGCCAATGCAAATACGAGATTCCGTCATGAGTAGCAAGCCACAAACGCTTAATGATGCGATCACTCTTGCTGCCGCCCTTTTGGAGAACCATGTCAAAGCGGGGACTTTATCCCGAAAGGATTCCAAGAAACCAAATGTCAAGGCCATCATCGATCCATCTCCAAGCTCCAAAGTTGAATCCCAACCCCAATCCATCAATTACTCCAACTCATCTCACCACTCTAAAAAGAAGCATAAACCGAACCATCGAAACTTTGTTGTAACTCACCCAACTCAACCCCAATCTCAATCTCAAGCTGCCCAAAATCGAAAACCTTACACCGATCCCCATCCCTTATGCAACACTTGTCAATGCCACCACCCATCTTACTCCGCTTGTCACCAATGCTCAAATTGCAATCGTTATGGCCACCTTAGCAATGTGTGTCGTGAAGCCTCCCGTGGACAAACCACTCTACCAAGGTTTGTTCCGTATAATCCTCAAAACTGACCCATGCCTTTTGCTCAAACTCCTCCTCAACCGAGATCTTGTTTCAATTGTGGAGACCCAAATCATTTCCGCAATGCTTGTCCCCGAATTACTTTTGCAAATCAAGCCCAAATCATGCCCGTACCATACTACACAACTCAATCCTACCAATTGGAAACTTACCAACCTCAAGTCCCACAACTCATGGCTCCTCGGTTCAACCGCTCCAATCAATTCAAGCTCCTCCCCCCCCACCTTCGCAAGCTCCACAAGTCACCCATGGCAACCAAGGTCGTGCTTTTATGATGAATGTCAACCAAGCCCAAGTTGCCAACGATGTGGTGAACGGTACGTTTATAATTAATAAGAATTTTGCTTCAATTTTATTCAATACCGGAGCTGATAGGAGTTTTATTTCATTTAAATTTGAATCAACCCTTGCCGTACCCCGTAGTAAACTTTCTCGACCTTTTTCTGTCGAAGTCGCCAATGGTAGCTCAATCACTATTGATTCGGTCATCCGCGATTGCATACTCACTCTTTGTAAGCATAAATTCTCAATTGAACTCATCCTGATGCAAATGGGAAGTTGTGACATCATAGTAGGCATGGATTGGTTAGCCTTGCATCGTGCCAAATTTGTTTGCTATGATAAGTTTATTCGAATTCCACTCGCCAATGGTAAATCTCTCAAAATCTTTGGCAAAACTTCTCCCAAAAAGCTCAACAGCATGTCGTGTTCTCAATCTCAAAAGTACGTACGCCAAAAGTACGTTCCGTTCCTAGCTCAAGCGGTGACAAAAGACCCCAGAGAAAGGAAAATTCAAGACATTCACATTGTTTGTGATTTTCCAGATGTTTTTCCCTACGACGTCTCCGGTATTCATGGACCTTATGAACCGCGTTTGCAAACCATTTTTGGATAAATTCGTAATTGTATTTATTGACGACATCCTCATCTTTTCTAAATCCAAAGCCGAGCATGAGCATCATTTACGTTCCATGCTCGATCTCCTAAGAAAAGAACAACTTTATGCCAAATTTTCAAAATATGAATTTTGGCTAAAAGAAGTTCAATTTTTGGGTCACATCATTAACGATAAAGGTATTCATGTTGATCTCGCTAAAATTAAGGCCGTAAAAGATTGGAAGACTCCATCCACACCTACCGAAGTTCGATCCTTCCTTGGTTTGGCCGGGTATTATCGGCGTTTTATTCTAAACTTCTCCAAAATCACGCTAGCCCTCGCCGTATTAACTCATAAGGGAAAATCTTACGAATGGGGACCAAAACAAGAAGAAGCTTTTCAAACTCTAAAGCATATGCTTTGCAATGCTCCTATCTTAGCCCTCCCTGAAGGAAACGACGATTTTATGGTATTTTGCGATGCATCCAACCAAGGTCTCGGTTGCGTTCTCATGCAACGAGGTCAAGTTTTCGCTTATGCCTTAAGACAACTCAAAGTTCACGAGAAAAATTACACAACTCTTGATCTCGAACTTGGTGCCATCGTTTTCGCTTTAAAAATCTGGAGACACTATCTTTATGGTACAAAATGTGTAATATTCACCGATCATAAAAGTCTTCAACACATTTTCGACCAAAAAGATCTGGACATGAGACAACGGCGATGGGCGGAACTACTTAGTGACTACGATTGCGAAATTCGCTACCATCCCGGTAAAGCAAATGTCATGGCCGATGCCCTTAGTCGAAAAGTTAATGTTAAATCTATTTTGCTCCATAGAATTATCATCCAAACCGATCTTCAAAACCGCATCTATCGAGCCCAGTGCACCTCCGTTGATGAAGGTAACATGTATGAAGAAATGTCATGTGGAGCCGAACTTCTACTCGGAACTAAACCCGATGGCTTAATTTACTTTCTCAATCATTTATGGGTTCCCGATCGTGACGAACTTCGTACTTTCATTCTTTACGAGGCTTATAAGTCACGTTATTCTGTGCATCCCGGTGCGGATAAAATGTACTTCGATCTTCGTCCCATTTATTGGTGGCCCGGTATGAAAAAGGATGTGGCACTTTACGTTTCAAAATATCTTACATGCTCAAAGGTTAAAGCCGAGCATCAAAGACTTTTTGGTTTACTCGAGCAACCCCCGATTCCTGTTTGGAAATGGGAAGACATTGCCATGGATTTCATCACTAAGCTCCCAAATACCCAAAACTAAAATTATAGTATTTGGGTAATCGTCGATCGATTGACCAAATCGGCTCACTTCATTCTGATCCGAGAAAAGTATTCCGTGGAACAACTAGCTCAAATCTATGTCTGAGAAATCGTGTGCCGCCATGGTATACCAATGACCATCATCTCCGATCGTGATGCTTGTTTCACATCTCATTTTTGGAAATCGCTTCAAAATGCTCTAGGTACTCGCCTTGACCTTAGTACCGCTTACCACCCTCAAACTGATGGCCAATCCGAGCGTACAATCCAAACCCTTGAGGATATGCTTCGATCATGCGTACTAGACTTTGGTGGAAATTGGGACTCTCATATTCCGCTTATTGAGTTCTCCTACAACAATAGTTTCCATTCTAGCATTGGTATGGCTCCGTTTGAAGCTCTCTATGGTCGCAAGTGTTGTTCTCCGATTTGTTGGAACGAGATTGCTGAAACTCAAATCACCGGTCCTGAGATGGTTCAAGACAGGACCGATTGTATCGATCAAATCCGCATGAATCTACTCGCCGCTAGAAGCCGTCAAAATAGTTATGCCGATAAATGACGAAAGCCTCTAGAATTTCACGTCGACGACCTTGTCCTCCTCAAAGTATCTCCTTGGATGGGGGTAGTCCGTTTTGGAAAGAAAGGAAAACTAGCTCCTCGTTTCGTAGGCCCATTCAAGATCCTCGAAAGGATTGGAAAAGTGGCTTATAGACTCGATTTACCAAAAGAACTTTCCGGTGTTCATCCTACCTTTCATGTCTCAAATCTTAAGAAATGCTTAGTTGAGGGTAATTGCAGGATCGTTGAAGGGTTAGTTACAACACAACAACACAAAGAGGAGATTAACTAAACTTTAATCAAACAGTATACTGGATTAACCAAGTGTTGAGATACTAAAAACACAAGTAATGCAAAAGACAGAACACAAAGAACACAAGTATTTGGTTTTCAAGAATGCAGTATATTGCCTTCTCTATGTTCTATTACAAGTGTTACAAAGCATATTTAAAAGATACAAGAACATGAGATACTTATACTACATCCTACAGCCGACTATACTTTGAAAGCCAACTGGATACAATTGACTAGACACACACAAAGCAATTGTAGAGTCAAAAGGCAGATTGCATTTTGACTTGTGACTATGACATGCCATAGCTCACATCTTTATCTATTACAAAAAGGATAAAGTACATAAAGTAGAAAGTTAAAAACTCAAGACCTCAATGTACAGTTACAAAAAGCATGGACCTTTTCACCAAACCATGTAAGTTGGTGACTTGTAGAGTTGCAGCGGAAAGGTGTCCAGCTTTATGGAACAGTACATCAGATAAAGCATGTTACTAAAAGTCTTCAGAAGAAATCTGTCTTCATGAACTTGAAGCTCCGAAAGACTTTGTCTCTGAGGCTTCGGAATACTTCATATTTGGCTTCGGAAGATATGGTCTTGGCTTCGGAAGATTTCACACTTGGAGTATTTTTGTTGCACATGTGAAACTTCTGAAGCATTCTTCTTTAATGCACTTGTGCAACATGCAGGAAAGACTAAAGATGTTTAGGTTGCATCAGCCTCTTCATTAATCTCTATAAACTCCCCTAGGCTGATGCTACCAAAACACTTAGAAAACTTCAGATATTAACAGTCCTCATTAGGATGATCACCATTCCTTTATTCATAAGATGATCAGGATCCTTCAGGCTGTCAAAGTGTCTTCTCATGTCAAAGAGGTCATGCAGAGGCAACTAAAACATATCTTGCCATGTATAAATGTCTTCAATGCCTTGATCTCTAATAACATGCCACCTTTCTGGATTTGTGGTGTATGTCCAAGACAAGATGGGTCTTCCTGAAGCTAGAGGAGCTACTGAAGTTGGAGTTGATTGAGCATCCTCTGGCTGCACATCCTCAGGCTGTTCTGATTCATCCTGAGGTTCAGAAGGGGATGCAGGCTTCTTCTTCTTCTTAGAATTTGGTTTAGAAGCCATCCTCTTCTTTCTCTTTCCAAATTTTAACTAAGAAGACTGGCCTGTAGCACTAGATTGATCCTCACTGTCTCTCTTAGTTAGGACTTCCTCTCTGTCATGTTCAGATGGAGAGGGAGGTTGACCCTGCTGTGGATCAAAAGATGAAGCTTGCTGAGCATTAGCAGGAGGTCCGAGTTTTGTTGTGTCGGATTGTTCAACCTTAACCTCCACTTCAGGGGGGCTTGACTTGGAGTGGAGTGTAAGTCAGTGAGCTCTCCACTCTTAATCTTCTTCTTGATTACCTTGATATGCTCATCCATAGTGGATAGAGACATGGGTCCAAGTTTCCTTCTGAAGAATCCATACAGCTTCAAGAAGCTCATCATCCTCTGCCTATCAGCAGACTTCTTCATGCTCTTTTGGATGATGGCTCTTGATTTTGCAGCTTCTTCCCCCAGCTTCTTCTTTGTTGTCTTTCTTCCTTGACTAACTCAAGCTCAAGTTGTTTTAAGTACTCAAACTCAATATAGTCATAAGGTAAGAGAAGGAGTGCATCTGCCTGATAGAGGCCTGTGGCACTCAGGTAGTTACTCATCTTGATTCTACCTTCTTCCTTATCTACCTGAGGTTCTTGTTGAACCACATCCTCTTGTTTAGGGCTTTCTTGAACTGGTGAGAGGGTAGGCATACCTTTGTACAGTCTTTTTCTTCTTCTCTCTTCTTTGACTTGTACTCGGAGTTCTGCATCTTCTGCCTCCTTCTTCTCTGTTGACCTTTCCAGATCAACCAGCTTATTCAATTCATCCAAGGGGAGAGAAATGACACTATCTATGTCATAGTTCCTAGTCTGCAGATAGTTAATCCTGACTGCTCTGAACTCATCATTCTGAGTATTTGGTCTGGGGGCAGCCCTGATTGCAAACTCCATGAGTCTTGGAGACTCAGTAGAGGAAATTTCTCCCCTTAGCCACTCTTTTTCCTCTCTCTCTCCTCCTCCTCAATCTCCTCAGATGTCATCTTTCTTTTCCCTTTTTCACTCACAAACCTTTGTGACTCAGGGTGGAGAAAGCTTTGGTCTTATCGTTATAGCATTTGAGCTCAGGCCAGAGAGAGGTTGAGAAGCACCATCACCAGCAGGTGTCTTAGAAGGAATACGGATCTCTGCAGCAGTTGGAGATGATGAGACAAGGCTCTCAGCTTCTGTCACTGGGCTTTCAGTCAAGGTTTCCCCTATGAAGCTAATCTTAGGGTCTGCCTCAACATCCAGTTGACCGATGACATTGCCTAATTGCCTAAGTGTCCTTCTTAAGCTGAACTCTGCAGTGATCCTGTCTTGGATTCTTTTAGCCAGTCTGTCAGCTTGTCTTGATTGGCTTGGGTTGACAAGTGGCATGTTGACTAAATCCAAACCTTCATAGTAGTCCAAGTTTTGAAAATTGAAGACTTCTTGCTGTCCTTGAACTCTTATGATGATGAGGGCCTTCTTGTTGTTGTCATACCTCCATCCAATGATGTGATTGAAGATGGTGAAGGTACCATAGCCCTTGGTATCCCATCCTCAAACAGACTCTGTATGAAGGAGTCTGTGTAGTCCACATCAATGTGAACTAGAGGAGGTTGCTGATAATGCACAGTTGCAAGTGAGGATGGTGAGTCCTCAATGTCCATTCTCTCTAAGAACTCCCAGGTTCTGTAGCTGTAATGACTTTCTCCCCCTTTTTAGTAGCATCACCCACTTGCATAGGTGAGCTGGAAGATAGATCAATCATATCCACAGGTTCTTGTGTTCCTAGTTAAGCTCTCCTTAAGGGTCTCCCACTAGTTTTTCCTTAAGATATGAAATCTCAAGTTGCTGATCATTGATCCTGTTGTGTAAGGTAGTCACCTGAGATTCAAGGTGACTGTCCTTTGAGACAAAATAGGTGCATGTTTTGGATAGTTTTTGTACTTTTAGTCTCAGATCCCCCTCATCTTCATCAGAAGAATCACTGGGGGTGGAGAAGATTGGACCAGAGTCCTTTCTCTCATGACCAGTTCTAAGTTCTTGGCTACTGGATTTCCTCTGCTCACTAGCAGTCTCAGTTGAGATGTTAGTGGGCTGAGTTGCCATGGTTGAGGTCTTAATGATGTAATCACTTTCAGAAGTGAGAGCCTCTTCCATATGGACATTCTGAACAGGTTCAGGAGTGTCCACCTCAGTTGTAGGTGACTGATGTGGGATAGATGTAGGAGACTCAGGAGTACTCATCTCTCTTTGAGTAGAGGGAAAGAAGAGAGATTCATTATACTCACTGAAACCTATATCTTCATCAGTTTAGAAATAAAGGTTGGGAATTGGTTGGTTGAGATCTATAGGCTGGGGATGGTAACTGTCCCCTGAAGGTTGATCACTTGAGTGTTGAGGATCAGAGTGATGGCATAAGGCAGTAAGGCTAATGAGCTCATCAGGCTGAGCATGAGGAACCTCAGCACTGATTCTTGAAGAGATGGGAGTGGTCTGCTCCTCAGGAGAAGTGGGAGCTCCAGTGTCCACTTCTTCCTGTATGGGTGAGTATATGAGGGCCTCCACAGATTGAATAGTCTGAGCAGGGGTTCGTTTGGATTTTCTTTGGTAGGTGATGGAGATTTGAGGCTGTGTGGGTGGTTAGGAAGTAACAGGTATGGGTTCATGTAAGAATTCCTTAAGTCTGATGCAACCCAAAACATCCAAAGTGTCTCAGCAACATGCACTAAGTACTGAAGTGAAGAATTCTTCGGAAGTTTTACACAATACATTAGAAAACATTCTAAGTGTAAAATCTTTCGAAGCCAAGACCAATATCTTCCGAAGCCAAACATGAAGTCTTCCGAAGCTTCAAGAGACAAAGTCTTCCGAAGCTTCACCCTATGAAGACAGATTTCTTCCGAAGACTTTTAGTACACATGCTTTATCTGGTGTACTATTCCATAAAGCACCTTTTCTGCTGCATCTCTGATAAGTCACCAACTTACAAGAGTTGGTGAAAAGGTCCATGCTTTTGGTAACTGTACATTGAAGTCTTGAGTCTGAAACTTTCCACTTTATGTACTTTATCCTTTTTGTAATGTATAAGGATGTGAGCTATGGCATGTCATAGTCACAAGGTCAAAAGGCAGATATGCCTTTTGATTCTACAATTGATTTTGTTAGTGTCTAGTCAATTGTATCCAGCTGGCTTTCATAGTATAGCCGGTTGTAGGTTGTAGTATAAGTATTTCAAGTTTCTTGTATCTTTAACATACTTTGTAACACTTGTAAAAGAACTTGAGAAAGCAATATACTGCATCCTTGAAAACCATATTCTCCTGTTCTGTCTCTTGCTTTACTTGTGTTCTTTGTATCACTTTTGGTTAACCCAGTTTACTGTTTGATTAGAGTTTAGATAATCTCCTCATTGTGTTGTTGTGTTGTAATTGTGTTCAAACCCTTAAACGATCCTGCAATTGGTATCAGAGCTTTCAGGCTCTTGATATAAGATCTAACCATCTTAAGATCCCTCACACACACAAAAACTAAACTCTTCAAATGGCTTCCATCTCAAAGACTGATATGGAGACTGGAACCATGAACAAATCCCCACTGATCACTCTTGATGATTTTGACACCTAGTGCATGAGGATGGAAGGCTTCATCAGGTCTCTTGACTCAAGAATGTGGGAATCTGTTGAAAATGGACCTTTCATACCCAGCACCCCCTCTGCTATTGGTGCTGGTATGATTCCTAAAGATATGGCCAACTACTCAGATGAAGATAGAAAAAGAGTAGAGATTGACAGGAAGGCCATGACTGCTCTTCAGACTGCTCTCCCAAACTCCGTATACAGAGGTTTTAAGAAGTGGAAAACAGCTAAACAGCTATGGGATGCACTGAAGCTGATGTATGAAGGCTCCTCTGAAGCCAAGGAGAACAAGAAAGATCTTCTGAAGCAGCAGTTTGAAAATTTCACCTTTAAAGCAGGTGAAACCATGACCCAACAATACTTCGGGTATGTTGAGATTGTGGATACCCTAGTGGATGGAGGAGTTCCTCTTGAGAACATAGACATTGTAAGGAAGTTCATGTCCTCACTTCCTAGGAAATGGACACACTATTGTGTGGTGATCAAGAGGACTGAGAACCTTAAAACTCTCACTCTAACAGAGTTATATGGGATTCTCAGTGGATACCAGATGGAGATGAACATACAAGGTTCATCTGGCAACTCCAACAATCAAATGGGTTCAGCCCTTCATGTGGTTGAAAGGGACAGCATAGAACCCCAACATCATCTCTTATGCTACCCTGTAAACTCACAAAAGGGTCCTTTCATCACCTTCCTGGAGACACCAAGGGAAAACTTTACTCAAGGAAGTCCATTCCAAGAGACAAGTTCTTCTCAGGCCTTTGTGTCTACTGATGAAAGCTGTGGGAATTATCTCTTCACTCTTGAAGACCTGGACTGTATTCATCCAGATGACCTGGAATACATGGAGATAGTTCAGCAGATGGCTCTCCTCACTCACAGAGCCAAGAAGTTCTACAAGAGAACAGGAAGAAGATTTCCAAGCAATGCTACCAGTGGAAAGTTTGGGCTGGATAAAAGCAAAGTTAAGTGTTACAACTGTAACCTTATGGGTCACTTTGCTAGGAGTGTAAGGCACCTAAAGCAAATGGGAGCCAAACACCACCCAGACCAAACTACACTGACAAAGCTCCTCAGTCTGAGAAGCCTAAGCAACATACTGCTGTTGCTGTTGAAGAAGGAGGCTTTGACTGGAGTTTTCAGGCGGAAGATGCTTCTCCAAACCAAGCACTGATGGCTGACCATGATGAAGCCAAGGTATTGGAACATCTCTGTACTCCTGAATGCATTGCTAAAGTGAATAGATGCAGGTCCTACAACTTAGAGATGAGATCCGATCTTGAGTCATTAAACATATTAAAATCTGATTTTAGAAAGTCTGAAAATGATTACAAGTTAAAAATAGAAGATTTGGAGAAAACCATTTCAGTACTAAAACATGAACATACAGATTTTAGAACTCAGATCCAAGATCTCATAACTAAATTGACTGAGTGCCAGGCTGAGCTTGTAATCAGCAAAGCCAAGGCAGAGAAAAGTGTTCTTGAAGAAGAGACCTTCAAAAACATGATATCCTCATCCCTGCATAACAAAGTGTGCTATCAAAATAGACAGGGACTAGGATCAAATGAGATAGCTCCTCCACACACAATCTTGTTTGTAAGATATCCTAGGTGTGGAACTTGTGAAGATGAGCTTCCTCTCATAGATCCTATAAGTGAGGATGATAAAGAAGTGATAGTGAAGAATTCCTCTGAGAAGAGTGAAGAAGAGGATTGTTCCAAGGGCCACTATCCTTCTGAGGAGAAGAAATCATCTATGATGACCAAGTCCAAAAGAAAGAACTTGATCAGGAAGAGCAAAAGGAAAGCAAAGAAGGCTCAAGAAATCAAGGCTACTTTTGATGCTAAGCAGAAACAAGTTTTTATCTCTGCAGGTTTCAAAGTAGTAAGGACTGAAGACATCAACCAAGACTCCTCATCTAAGAGTCCTGGTTCATGTTCAAATCATCTCAGAGCAAAGAAGAAGACTGAGCTGCTGTGTACCACTGCTGCATAGCCTGGACCATCAAACTCCAAGAACAGTTCACAGCCCAAAAGAACTGTCTCAGCATCTACCAAGATGAAGGTGGAGAAGGGATGTGACCAAAGCCAGTCTTGCTCTCAAAAGGAGACTCTTTTGAAGAAGAAAATGTTATGTGTCATGTGTGAAAATACTTCTCACATTGCTAAGGATTGCCCATACAATCCTAGAAGTACCATCCACATGACCAATACAAAGACTTCAAAGAATCTCAAGAAGTCTCAAGCTTCGGAAGGAAAGTTTGTTTCCTTCAGAAGCTCCAAATCAAAGAAGAATGTAAATGGAAAATTACCTTCGGAAGTAAAATAGGTCTCGGAAGAAAGGAGTTCTTCCGAAGCACTGAAGTCTGCTGCAGTGACTGCAGAATCTTCCGAAGGTTCAGTCATCAAAACCTGTGAAGTTCCAAAAGCTTCAAAGGTTTTGAAGGTCAAGTCCAAGAGTCCAAAGGTGGTGTGGAAGTCTAAGAAAGACCAAATGACTGAAATTTCTCCATCAACAATAGCTGAAGATCCTCACAGTACAACCATAGGATCTATTACTGTTGCATTACCTTCTATTACACTTACTGAGCCCAAGACAAGTACGGCTTGGGTTTCCAAATGTAACTAATCATTTTCTTTGTGCAGGAAAAGCTCAAGACAAACGGAAACGTCTGGATAATTGACAGTGGCTGTTCCAGGCACATGACAGGCAATAGGTCTCTACTCCATAATTTTGAGAGAGTTGATGGAGGACCAGTTGCTTTTGGAGGAGATGAAGGTGGTTACATTTCTGGAAGGGGCAAGGTCACAAATGGTAAGCTCAGCATTGAAAAGGTAAACTTTGTTAAGGAGCTTGGGTACAATCTTCTGAGTGTATCCTAATTTTGTGATCAAAGACATAACATGCTCTTTACTGAGCATGAGTGCATTGTTCTCAAGCCTGGTGTGGTCATTCCTCATGAGCACATCTGTTAGGATCAGTGATCTATGTTTGATAGATTAGAGAGTATAGCAGCAGAATTCTAACAATGAATTAGCCGATTCACAAGAAAGAAATGATATTCAATGAAAAACAAAGACGGTTATAGAGAGAGAATTCTGCAAATATATTTCATTCAATATTCGCTTTCGTGGTAACGAAATGTCACACTTACAATTAGGTCGACACCTCTTATATAAGAGATGTGACGTCTGCTGATGTCACTTGATAGTGACATCTAACAGAATTATTACAACTGAAACACAACTACTGAAGATGTCAAAACAACTGACATCTCCTTACAAAAATGCTAAGTGTTATCAGTTGTTATAACTACTGAAAAACATAAAACTACTGAAACTACAACGACTGAAGAACAAGCTCTTCAGTCATTTTACAAAACTACTGAAAGTAAAAATATAAAACTACTGATATCACAACTACTGAAGAAGTACTCTTCAGCTGTTGTGACAAACTACTGAAACTTCAGTACTTGATCTTCAGACTTGAACTTCAGATGTTTCATCAGCTGATGACTTCAGTAGATATCATCAGCTGATGTCTTTAGTCTTTGTCTTCAGACTTTGTACATCAGTTGTTGATCTTCAGCACTTGTAGACTCTTCAGCTGTTGTACTTCAGTACTTTGAACTTCAGCTTCAGCACTTGTGTTCTTCAGCTGTTCAGCTTCAGCACTTGTGTTCTTCAGCTGTTCAGCTTCAGCACTTGTGTTCTTCAACTGTTCAGCTTCAGCACTTGTGTTCTTCAGCTGTTCAGCTTCAGCACTTGTGTTATTCAGCTGTTGAACTTCAGCACTTTAGTCTTCAGCTGTTGAAGTCTTCAGCACTTGATCTTCAGCTGTTGAAGTCTTCAGCACTTGTCAAACTGCTGATGAAGCTTTCAGCAGTTGTTGTGATATCATGTGGGACTTAGAGGTTTTCTGATCTTGGCTCATTGGTTCTTTTGGTCCAACAAACTCCCCCTGAACCAATGCAGCCAAAACCTCTAATTTATTTATTTTCCCACTTATTGTTGGCAAAAAGGTTGGTCTTTTTCCTTCTTGATCAGTAGAGAAGATGACCCATATAAGCTCCGGCTTGGGAAGAAATCTCAAATATTTGTTTGGCAAGATATGAATGGGAACTCTGTTTTGGGGAACTGGACACAGAGTTGTTATCCCATTCATGAGATCTACTTCCCGTGTATAAGCCTGTAGGATTCTCTGGTGTATGCCCTGAGAAACATGATTTGTTCTTCCATGGTCAGGTTCTCGGCTTCACCATCAAACAATCCTTCTCGCCCATACAGCTCTAAGATGTACTTGGCCTGTTTACCATTTTTGAGCTCAACTGTTGTAATCTGTCTGTATGCAAACTCATCAGGATGAGTTCCTTCAAGTAACAGACTGAGCTCATTTTGTTTGAAGTTCTCAAGCCTCTTGTAGACTAACCCCTTTTTAATATTCTGTTCTCTAGCATCTTCTGGGGTGGTTGTTTAGTCTCGTAGGCCTCCTTGAAATCTTCGACAATCTCCTAGGGTGATACTACAAGGGCCACTGTGATCTCTTCATCTACGATCCTCTTGACTTGACCCTTGTATCTCGAAGGAATGTCTTTCTTTACAATCCTGTGAGCCATGCTAGGATCAGGCCATACTCTCACCTTTTCCTTCTGATATTGAAATGTGTTGGCGAGAGTGTACAACCTTAGAGCTTCTTTCTTCATACTAATAATTGATGACGAAGCAGCATAAGTTTTGTCAATGCTTTTCAGCATTTCATCATCATGAAGCTTTTGCTGTTGCTCTTCTTCAATCTTTACCTTCACAGCATCCATCTGTGAGGTGGGAGTGATGGGCATAGATTTGGCTTTCGCCAATGTTAGAACTGCAGACAGAGGCAGCCTATCTTCTTCCACATCATCCTCTTCTTCTTCTTCTTCTAGCCTCAACACCCTTCTCTTCTTCTTCTTAGGTGCATCATCGGCTGTTGGTTTAGATGGTAAGGGAGTTGGTTTTATGGGTTGTGATTGTGGTTGTTTGGATTTGGGCTTTGAGATTGGTTTGGAGATTTGAGGGGTAGGCTGTTTTTGAGTGGGTGGAAGGGAAGGTTGTTCCAGCATTTTGGTTGTGAGTTTAGCTTTTGTAAGTCTTGCCATTTCAAACCTTTTTCCAGCCCCAGCCTCATCAAGGGCTTCAATGATAATCCCCTTATGGAATTGCTCAGACAGACAGATTCTGGTGGCTATAGCCAGAATACTGTCTCTGGTCCACGCACGAATCTCCATCAAAGATCTTCCTAAGTATTTGGCAATGAAACGGATCATGATCTCCAATCTCTCCTTCTCCAGTACATCATACCCAGCCCATCGGGTTTGAATCTCCTCCACTTCCAACTTCCTGATCTCACTATCTAATGTGGCTGTATCAAAACCTTGCTTGAAGAGTTGCTTAATGATTTTATCCATGGATCGGCTGTGTGTGTCATCTGCATCTTTTACCAGCTCTTCAAGGATTTTTCTTCAGCAGTAGGTTGATCATCAGCACTTTTCTTTCTTTTGTAGGTGATCAGTTGTTGTTGCTTTTCTTGTTCTAACTACTGGATTTGTTCTTTTGCCTTCTCATCCTCAGTTCTTTTCCTCTTCTTTTCTTTCACTGCAGTACTCTCCCCCTTTTTGGATGCATTGGTGGTAGGGGTTTGTACCGCAGAAAGTGTCTTTTGCACAGCAGCATCAATCAGTGGTTGTAGAGTTGAGGAAATCCTCTCATCAATGGCTTTAGTAACAATTTCATTGATGATGGGAGTGATGAGAGGTATGGATTGTTGGAATACATCAACCATCTGCTCTGGGGGGTTCTGTCCCGGAGAGATAGTGCCAAAAGCAGAAGCTGGAGGCTCATTGGAGTGAGAGGGTAAAGTGTTTGGGGAACCTTCAACTGAAGGTGCCATCTGTGGGTTGGTGGAGGCAGATGGTCTTTGGTCCTTAGAAGTTTTGGCAAGCAGCTCTTTGAGTCTGCTCACCTCCTCCTCCAGGATGGTGTTTTGGGCGATTACATCGTAAAAGAAGCCCAGGTCATAATCAGTAGATACTGAATCACCTGACCTCCTGATAGGATCAGGATGAACATGCACTGAGTGTAGCTCAGTTGTAGCATGTGCCCCTTTGTCTGGTACTGGGGACTTCCTGCCTCAGGACTATGTCCGTCATCAGCAGTTGCCTCTGGTAAGGTCTTAGTAATGGTACCAACTACAACCTGATCATATGCTGACGCAGGAGAAGTGGCAGCCTCACCAGAAGTTCCAATCTCCATTGCTACACTAGGAGAAGGAACATTTTAACCCCTATGTTGTGGGTTCTCAGCTGTTTAGAATGAAGACATGGTTTTGCTTCAGTTGTTTAGAATGAAACAGCAGTTGTAGAACAACTGAAGAGAAAGTTCTCTTCAGTAGTTTTCGTCAATTCATAGCCTTTCAGCTGTTTCATACTGTCCTCAACACTTACTCATCAGACTTTGCATCTGCTTTTCAGGTGTTTCATAGGACGTCAGTACTTATCTGTTTGTACTGATTTCAGTAGTTGTAACTACATCAGTAGTTTGGAACAGATAAAGTACTTCAGTACTTGTGAGTCATTTAGCCGTCAGTAGTTATAAAAACTACTGAAGGTGAAAGGACTCATCAGTACTTATATGTGACATGGTTACCAATGATCACCAGTAATTATCACTGAAATCATCAGTAGTTGTCACTTATTCTAGCTGCAGCATACCAAGCCTTAACACAAGGTTTTGGAAAGTAGAACTATCCAAAGGCTTAGTAAAAATATCTGCAAGCTCATCAGCACTAGGCACAAACTTAGGATCAATCGGACCTTTTTCAAAACAATCCCGAATAAAGTGATGTCTAATCTCTATATGTTTGGTCCTAGAGTGCTGGACTGGATTTTTGACAATACACAGAGCTGAAGCACTATCCATTAATAATGGAGTCTTAGTCTCTGTAATGCCATAATCCAGAAGTTGGTTCTGAAGCCAGAGTACCTGAGAAGTACAACTTGCAGCAGCAATGTACTCAGCCTCAGCAGTTGATGTAGCAACAGATGTTTGTTTCTTACTCTGCCAAGAAATCAAACAGTTGCCTAGGAATTGACAACCACCAGAAGTTGACTTTCTAGTTAACTTGCACCCTGCATAGTCACTGTCTGAAAAAGCAACTAATTTGCAAAAGTGTCCAGTGGAATACCATAAACCCAGAGATTGTGTACCTTGCAAATATCTAAAGATTCTCTTGACTGCAATCAAATGAGACTCTTTAGGAGCAGCCTGAAATCTAGCACAAACACATGTAGCAAACATAATATCTGGTCTAGAAGCTGTTAAATACATCAAGGACCCAATCATACATCTGTAAAGTGTTTCATCAACAGCTTTACCTTCTGATCAGCATCCAGTTGTGTGGTGTTGCACATGGGAGTAGAACAGGGCTTACAGTTTTGTAAATCAAACTTATTTAAAAGATCCTTTGTATATTTTGACTGATGAATAAAGGTTCCATCAGCCTTTTGTTTAATTTACAAGCCTAGAAAGAACTGTAATTCTCCCATTGCACTCATTTCAAACCTCTTTTTCATTAATGTTGTAAAATCATCACACAACTGGGATCAGAGGATGCAAAAATGATATCATCAACATAAATCTGAACAAGTAGCTTATGCTGATCCACCTTCTTAATAAACAGAGTTTTATCAATGGAGCCTCTAGTGAAATTATTCTTAAGAAGAAAAGTAGAAAGTGTCTCATACCAGGCTCTAGGAGCTTGTTTCAACCCATAAAGAGCCTTATCAAGTTTATACACCATTCAGGATGTTTATTATCCTCAAAACCTGGTGGTTGACACACATAAACTCTTCCTTATTTTACCATATAAAAATGCACTTTTGACATCCATTTGAAAAACTTTAAGATTGTGGAATGCAGCATAGGCTAAAAACAATCTGATTGCCTCTAGTCTGGCTACAGGGGCAAAGGTTTCATCATAGTCAATACCTTCTTCTTGTGAAAACCCCTGTACAACCAGTCTAGCCTTGTTCTTAACAATAAGCCCATTTTCATCAGTTTTATCCTAAACACCCATTTAGTGCCTATTGCACACTTACCTGGGGGAAGAGGAACCAGTTCCCACACTTGCTGTTTCTTGAACTGAAGTAGCTCAAGCTGCATAGCTTCAACCCATCCATTGTCTCTAAAGCAACATGGTAGTTCTTTAGCTCTAGCTGACTGATGAAGAGAGCATAGAAGCAGAAGTTAGACAATTGACTTCTTGTTGAAACACCAGCATTGATATCACCAATAATCTGAGACATGGGGTGATTCTTCAGTCTTGATAAACAATGAGATCTGTGCAAGTGTTTGTAGAACTTCAGCAGCAGCAGATGTTGATGCAGACTCTTGAAACCAAGAATTAGATGGTAACTCAAAAGATGTAGAGGAAACAGAGATCTCATCAGCATTTGTTGTGGATGGAACTGCTGAAGCTACAGGAACATCAATTTAGCAGACACAGGCAGTTGGTCACTAAACTTGAATAGGTGAGTATTGATATTATCATCATCATCATCAATACCACCAGGTGGAAGACATGTTGCAGAAGATGATTTATCCACAGGATCTGCAACAGCTGGAGGTTGATAAGGAACATATTGCAGTATGTCCAAATCAAACAACTCCACAGGGTTTTGTGGAATCTTGTCCAAAGGAGATTCATTAAACTTTACATGCAAAGTCTCTTCAACTATCTTTGTTCTGCAGTTGAAGACTCTGTATGCCTTGCAAGTAGATGAATAACCAACAAAATACCCTGCATCCACCTTAGGATCAAATTTATGGAGTTGATCCTTTGTGTTGAGAATAAAACAGGGACCCCAAATGCTTTGAAAAATGAAATTAGAGGAGCCAAGTGATGGAGAACTTCATATGGGGTCTTCATCAACCTCTGATTTACTAAAACTCTATTTTGCACATAGCAAGCTGTGTTAACAGTTTCAGCCCAAAAGGTCAGTGGCAAACCAGAGTCAGCCAGCATGGACCTTGCAGCTTCAATGAGGGTCCTGTCTTTCTCTCCACTACTCCATTTTGTTCTGGAGTCCTTGGGATGCTAAACTGCCTTTTGATTCCCTTTGAGAGATAGAAGTCATCAAGTGTATGGTTTCTGAATTCAGTTCCATTATCACTCCTATACACTTGACTGGAAGGGAATATGCTTCTCAATATGCAACACAAAGTGAATAACTTCTGAGCAACCTCATCCTTTGAATGTAGAAAGAAAGTCCATACAAATCTGGAGTAATCATCCACAATTACCAGACAGTATTTCTTCTTTGCCATGCTCATCACTCTCACAGGACCAAATAGATCCATATGCAGTAATTGCAAGCAGGCAGTGGACTTAGGCTCTTCAATAGGAGGGAATGAGACTTTGTGCTGTTTTCCTTTTAAACAAGCAGTGCAAGTTTCATCACAGTGGAACTCCTTTATTGGTAAGCCTCTGACTAAACTATTGTGGATAAGCTGATTCATGTTTTTGAAATTAACATGACCCAGCCTTCTGTGCCACAGTTTAGATTCTTGAGAAGAGGCTTTGGAAAATAGGCAAGGATTGCCTCTGAGATCTATTTTCTTGGAAAGATCTAAGGCATACACTCTTCTAGTCCTGTTGGCTCTCAGAGAGTGTGATCATCCAACACCTTATCAATCAATAAGAACTTTGGATGACAGAATCCTACAGTTCTGACTGGTGTAAAGAGCAACATGGCCTTTATCACACATTTGACTGACACTCAAGAGATTGTACTTGAGATTTTCCACATGATTAACATCATCAAACTTAATTTCTCCATTGGAGACAAAGCCATTTCCAATGATGTAACCCCTAGCATCATTGCCAAAAGAAACAAAGCCCTTCTTTCCTGAGAGTAGTCATGAAGAAGAGAGCTGTTCCCAGTCATGTGCATAGATCCCCCCTGTCTACATACCAGATGCTACTTTGGCATGTTGGAGAACCCTGCAATAATAAACAATCAGTTAGTTTTGGAGACCCAAACCTTTTGGTTTTGGGCCTGGTTTCATCAACAGATGGTAAACTAACAGGTTTATTGGAAACAACAGCCTGAGAGGAAGAAGATGGTGAAGAAGAGGAATCCTTTGGCTTGGACCTCCTTTTCTGTGGTTTCAACATAGGAGCATCTAATGGTTAACTCTACCCAATAGATGTTGAACCATCATAACCAGCTGTGTCTGATTTTGTGATAAAGCTTTCAGCTCATCAAACACATTGCCAGTGGAGTTTGATAAGTTCCTATGTTGCACCTTCTTCTTCTGAGCACTCTTAGTTCTCACCTGTTTAACCCCTTCCTTTTTGGATTTCTTTGAGGACTTAAGGGTTACAGGATTTGATGTTGCTGATACAAATGTGGTCTCAAACTCAGTTTTCATTTTTACCATTTTCTCTTTAGTTTCTTCTTTATGTTTGAGTTTGGAACCTCTTTTGTACCAGCAATCATCTGTAAGAATTGAACAAACCACATACTTCACATGGTTTCTTCTTCATCTTAGGTTGATCATCAACTAAGAGGGTGAAGCAACTGAAGACTTGCTCTTCAGTGCTTTGGAAGCATTGTTTGCTTTCTTGACTTCCTCTTTAGTAGTCTTCAACTCTTTTTACTGATAGTTTTCTTCTTTTCAGTACTGGCAGTAGTTGGAGTTTGAACTTCAGGTGTTAAATCCTGCTCTCTAGTCCTTTCAGGACTTTCAGAATTAACTCCTGAGTTGATCAACTCATTGATCATGTGAGTGTCAGCAGTGGAACCATCAACATCAGCTGATAGGTTCTGAGAGGACTTGATGCTGACTTCTACTTCTGATTGTGTTGTATCAGAAAGTAGATCACATGATGAGATGGATTGGTTATTACTCTCACCATCAGATTCTACCTCTGCTCTGGGAGTAAAATCTGTAGGTGGAGCAGTGTGATTGTAACCAATGCCAAACTTCACATTGGAAGCAGATTGCTTACTAAGAAGCATTTCAAAACCTTTGCATGATTGTACCCATCTATCACACTCTACATGGGTAAATGCAAGGGTTTTTTTGATATCTTTATACTTCTCTAGAAGTATCTCTTCCCTAGCCTTATCATCAGTTATTTGGCATTTAAGTTTGTAAATCTCATCATTCTTATCATTAAGCACAGACTCAAATTCAGCTTTGCTTTTGGAAATTATTTGTTCTAGCTCAATGTTCTTGTTGATTAAAGCTACATTTGCTTCTCTAATAGATGCAAATGCTGCTATGCATGTTTCAGAACATAATTTGGCTTTTGCCTCAGAGGATACCTGTGATACCTTTGATGTAGAGGCATTAGTGGATGAAGTATCAGCAGAATCCAAAGCCATAGAGCTAGATTTCCAAAGGGACTTTCACCACCATGTTGACCAGCACCTGAGAACAGTTGTTCATGACCAGACAAGTCATCTGGTAAACTGCTCCAGTCAACAACTCCTGGGGTGAAGAAGTTGTGTTGTTGAGGTTGAGTTTGTTGATGAGATTGGAAGGTTGTGGTTCAGGCAATGCTTGTGGTTGTTGTGCAATTGGAACTTGAACAGGATTTGGTTGAGGCATATAATAGCAGGGATAAGGATATGACATTTGACCCTGGGGAACAAAGTATGCAGGAGATCTAGGATGTGAATGATGACCAGAACCAGCAGGATGTTGCCCTCTGTTTTGTGGACTAGTACTAGGAAAAGTCACAAAGGGTGCAGACGAGTTAGATCCAGTTGATCTACACTCCCTTGCAAAGTGTCCCAGCCTTTGGCATTTGTGACACCTCAACTTACTCTTGTCAAAACCAACTTTGGTTTTGCCAGAGAGTCCAGGAAATTTCCTGCCAGTTCTCTTATAGAACTTCTGAGATCTGATATTAATCAGTGCCATTTGGCTCAGAATATCCATCTCTTCTAGATCATCATCAGCTATTCCTTTCAAATCATCCATAATGAAGCATAAATTGTCACTATTACTGCCAGAATGACTCTCAATACCAACAAATGCATGATCAGAACTATTTGTAGAGAAGTCAATATACTCATCATAATTGCTTTCAGATGTAGCATATTCTGACTCATGACCAACCAAGGCAGTATTCCCTGGTACAAAGTCATCAGTGAGCTTTCCTGATGAGGACAGTTTCCTCTTCTGCTCTATCTCTCTTTCAAATGTAAGCAGTTTCCCATGAAGTTGGGTGAGAGATAGGCCATCCAGATTTGCACTGGAGCGTAGGACAATAGTGTATGTGTCCCATCTCTCAAGCAGTGATCTGAGGAACCTGTTGTTCATCTGGCTATTGGTGTATTCCTGTTTCACCATTTTCAGCTCAGAGATCAAGCAGGAAAAAACTCAAACTGTTGAGTCAGTGTCTCACCCTTTCTATGAGAGAATGTCTCATATTGTTGGGCAAGGATTTCTCTATTGTTTGCTAAGACCTCATCTGTGCCACTGAATTGTTCCTTCAGGGCATTCTAGAGATCATGAGCAGTTTCATGATGCATAAGCCCTGAATAGATTTCATTAGGCAGTGCCATGGCCAGAATTCCATGGGCTTTAGCATCAATCTCAAACAGTTTCCGATCTTCATCAGAGTATTGTTCCTTCTTCTTCGGAACCATTTGATTGGTTTCCGGATTGTTCACCATAGGCTTATGTGGTCCATGTACCACAGATGTCCAACAACCTGAACTGTTAACAGACAGGTGATGAAGCATTCTTTGTTGCCATATGTTATACTCGGTCCTAACCAGCATCGGAGGCTTGGTTGAGGAACCGGTATTGTGAGGATCATTAGAAGGAGTAGTCATCTCAGATTCAATCAATTCGATTAAGCTAAAACAGATTTAGAACAAAACGCAACAACCAATTGAACCAAGAGATCTCAAAATAAATGAACGAAAGCGACAGAAATTCAATAATCTATAACCAGTTCTTGCGAATATGCTAATTCAATGAAAACAGATATCAATTAGCAGTTTCAATGATCAATTGTTAGATCGATCAATGATTAACCAGCTCTGATACCACTTGTTGGATCAGTGATCTATGTTTGATTGATTAGAGAGTATAGCAGCGGAATTCTAACAATGAATTAGCCGATTCACAAGAACGAAACGATATTCAATGAAGAACAAAGATGGTTATAGAGAGAGAATTCTGCAAATATATTTCATTCAATATTCGCTTTCGTGGTAACGAATGTCACACTTACAATTAGGTCGACACCTCTTATATAAGAGATGTGACGTCTGATGTCACTTGATAGTGACATCTAACAGAATTATTACAACTGAAACACAACTACTGAAGATGTCAAAACAGCTGACATCTCCTTACAAAAATGCTAAGTGTTATCATTGTTATAACTACTGAAAAACATAAAACTACTGAAACTACAACGACTAAAAACAAGCTCTTTAGTCGTTTTACAAAACTACTGAAAGTAAAAATTAAAACTACAGATATCACAACTACTGAAGAAGTACTCTTCAGTTGTTGTGACAAACTACTGAAACTTCAGTACTTGATCTTCAGACTTGAACTTCAGATGTTTCATCAGCTGATGACTTCAGTAGATATCATCAGCTGATGTCTTCAGTCTTTGTCTTCAGACTTTGTACATTAGTTGTTGATCTTCAGCACTTGTAGACTCTTCAGCTGTTGTACTTCAGTACTTTGAACTTTACTTCAGCACTTGTGTTCTTCAGCTGTTCAGCTTCAGCACTTGTGTTCTTCAGCTGTTCAGATTCAGCACTTGTGTTCTTCAGCTGTTCACTTCAGCCTTGTGTTCTTCAGCTTTCAGCTTCAGCACTTATGTATTCAGCTGTAACTTAGCACTTTAGTCTCAGCTGTTGAAGTCTTCAGCACTTGATCTTCAGCTGTGAAGTCTTCAGCACTTCTCAACTGCTGATGAACTTTCAGCAGTTGTTGTGATATCATGTGGGACTTAGATTTTCTGATCTTGGCTCATTGTTCTTTTGGTCCAACAACATCCTGCTCAGAGCCCCTAGGAAAGGGAACATGTACAAGATGGATTTGCAAGAAACATCTCCGTCTGGAGAAGTTTCATGCTTTCTATCTAAAGCCAATAGTGATGAGTCTTTCCTATGGCATAAAAGAATGTGCCATGTAAACTTTAAAACATGAATAAATTGATTAAGCATGATCTAGTAACTGGAATGCCAAAGAAAGAGTTTACAAGTGATGATCATTGTGTTGCATGCCTGAAAGGGAAGCAACATAAGGCATCCCATAAGCCTAAGGAAATGAACTCCATCACTACACCCTACACTTGTTACATATGGATCTCTTTGGCCCCACCAGTGTAATGAGTTTAGGAAGGACCTTATACTGTCTAGTGATCACAGATGATTTTACAAGATTCACTTGGGTCTTCTTCCTTAGAACTAAAGATGAGACTCCTGAGATTCTAAAGAATTTCATCTTAAAGATTGAGAATCAATGTGATCACAAGGTCAAAACCATAAGATGTGATCAAGGAACTGAATTCAAGAACCAAATCCTTGATACATTTTGATGAAAAGGGTATTACAAGACAATACAGTGCTCCCAGGACTCCTCAGCAAAACGGAGTTGCTGAGAGGAGAAACAGGACACTTATTGAAGCTGCAAGAACTATGTTGTCTGACTCTAAACTGCCTATCATCTTCTGGGCAGAGGCAGTTAATACTGCTTGCTATGTGCAAAATAGAGTTTTAGTAGTTAAGACACATGGTAAGACTCCTTATGAACTTTGGCACAAGAGGAAACCTTTCATTGGTTTTCTCAGGTCATTTGGATGTCCCTGCACCATCTTGAATACCAAAGATCAAGTTGCCAAGTTTGCTGAGAATCAGACGATGGACACTTCATTGGATACTCTTCCCAAGCTAAAGCTTATAGAGTATACAATCTCAGAACTAGAATTATTGAGGAATCAGCCAATGTGACTTTCAATGAGCACACACCCAGTGTGGCTGGTTCTGGTCCGGATTGGCTATATGATCTTGATTTAGTTACCAACTGTTTTAATAAATCTTGTGAGCATGTTTCAGGATCTGCAGAAAATTTTAATACAGGTGATCCTGATCCAAGATTTGAGCTAGGAAGACCTTCAACTCACACACCTTCAGCTCCAGTTGAAACTACTTTAGCAAATGAGGTTTCTATCAGCACAACAATGACAAATCCAGCTGATACATCTGGCATGCCTTCAAATTCCAGCTCAGTGGCTTCTCAACCAGATAAAGACATCTCAATTGCAGAAGACAACAATGGTGATGGTGATAGTGATCAAGAATTTCTTGATGCTAATAACCATACCATAGATGACAACATCAATGATGTCACACACTCATTGGATCAAGTTAATCTTGATAAGTGTGATAATGTGGAGGATCAATCTTCAAGACCAGATCTAAATTTCTCAAATTTGGATCTATCTCAGCAACTTGCTGTGATCCCTCAGCTAAGGATCCACAAGTCTCATCCTACCACAAACATCATTGGAGATGTTATCTCCAGGGTAAAGACAAGAGGGCAAACCCATGAAGCAAATGTTGTCTTCACTCTTGTTTTCTATCCCAGTTAGAGCCAAAGAAAGTTGAGGCGGCTCTAAAGGATGGAAGTTGGATTGAAGCTATGCAACAAGAGCTGCTTAATTCAAAAGGCAGAAAGTTTGGAACCTTTGTCCTTTCCTCATGGGAAGACTACCATTGGAACCAAATGGGTTTTTAGGAATAAGAAGGATGATAGAGGAATCATCATCAAGAACAAGGCAAGACTAGTTGTTCAAGGATACACACAAGAAGAAGGGATTGATTACACTGATGTCTTTGCTCCTGTAGCAAGACTAGAAGCTGTTAGGATATTCCTGGCATTTGCTGCATCCAAGAATTTCAAAGTCTATCAACTTGATGTAAAGTGTGCTTTCTTATATGGAGTGATTGATGAGGAGGTTTATGTCAAACAACCACCTGGTTTGTAGATCCTCATCATCTGATTATGTCTGCAAGCTTGACAAAGCTCTTTATGGGCTGCATCAGGCACCCAGGAAGTGGTATGAGACACTGTCTGAGTATCTCTGTAAACATGGATAGAGAGAGGTACTATAGATGGAACTCTCTTCATCAAAGGACAAGGAAAAGACATTCTACTAGTTCAAGTATATGTGGATGACATCATCTTTGGTTCAACCAATTCAAAGCTCTGCAAAGACTTTGAAAAGCTAATGAAAGATAGATTTGAAATGAGTTCAATGGGAGAACTCAACTTCTTTCTGGGAATTCAAGTGAAGCAGGTTGAAGATGGCATCTTCATAAGTCAGTCAAAGTATGTTCAAGATATACTCAAGAGATTCAACATGACTGATTGTAAGATTGCTAAGACACCCATAGCCATAAACCACTCCTTGGTCCAGATCTTGAGGGGGAGTGTGTAGATGAGCACTTATACAGGGCTATGATTGGGTCTCTTATGTATCTTACAGCTAGCAGGCCTGATATCATGTTTGCTACATGTATTTGTGCAAGATATCAAGCAAACCTAAGATGTCTCACTTAATTACTGTGAAAAATTTAAGATACCTCAAAGGTGCTTCAACACTTGGTCTATGGTATCCAAAGAATCCTAATTTCAATCTGTATGCCTATACAGACAGTGATTATGGTGGTTGCAACATGACTGCAAAGTCTACATCTGGGGGATGTCGATTCCTTGTGGAAGGGTTGTCTCATGGCAATGCAAGAAACAATCCTGTGTGTCTGCATCAACTGCTGAGGCTGAATACATTGCTGCTGCAAGCTGTGTGCTCAAGTGCTTTGGATTCAAAATCAGATGCTAGACTATGGATTTAACTTCAAAGAGACTCCAATCCACATAGACAACAATAGTGCTATCTATCACTGAGAACCCTGTGCAGCACTCAAGGACCAAAACACATCAACATCAGGTATCATTTAATAAGAGATAACTATGAAAAGGGATTAATTAAACTAGTCAAAGTTCACCCAGATAAACAATATGCTGATCTGTTCACAAAAGCTTTTGATGAACAGAGATTTAAGTATCTGATATCAGCTATGGGATGATTAACTTTGAGTAGACTTTTTCTTAAAACTAATTCTAATTATTTCTTCTTAAAAATATGTGTGTCCTAAATTGTCTAGTTCATCACTTTCATAAGCTCATGTTTTCTTTGAATGTAAAACTCTTTTTGAAGACTTTCCTTAGATTCTTGAAAATTTTTTGATACTTTGGAAGATAACGTTTACCTTCGGAAGAAAAATATGTCTTCAAAATAAATGATTGTCTAAGAGATTTTACCTTCGGAGAAGTCAAAATTTATCTTCCGAAGCTTAAAATTCTTATCTTAGATACTTATTCATTTTTAAGGACTTTTTCCTTTCGAAGCAAAATTACTTTCGGAAGCTTTGTTCATTCTTATACAAAGCATCCAGAGTTTATTTCTCTTCCGAAGCATAAATCTTCAAGACTCTCAGGAAAATTCTTCCGAAGCCATTTTAGCTTCGGAAGCTTTTTCAATCAAAACTTCCGAACACAAATTACTTTCGGAAGCTTTTCGAATTCCAGAAAACTACTTTTTCAGAGGTGGGACCGACGTACGGATTTCAAAGTTTATCCTCTTTCATTAAACTTATCTAAAATCCCTCTCTCTCATATAAACCCAACGGTTTCCCCCTCTTCTATCATCTGCTTTTCTTCCAACCTAAAACCCAAAGCTTTCTCTCTGAAATTTCTTTCCCTTTTTTTTTCTTCATCTCTGAGCTACCTCACAATGGCTGACCTTGCTCCACAGAAATGATCCTAACTTTGCCATGTAGCTACACAGACAACACAATCAGGTTGCTCTGTATGCTATGGCAAAGATCCTCATTTCTCAGAGGTTTGCCGTTCTTGTCTTTGTCTCACTACTTCACCTCCCTAACCATTGATCCTCCTCTATATGAGGATCACTTGCTTGAATTCTGGAAGACCTGCCAAGAGGTCATTATGGATGGGGAGAAGGCACTGTCTGCCACAGTGCAGGGGAGAACAATCTTCATCACTCCGGCCATCATCAACCGACATCTTCAGCTGGATGATGAAGAAGGTGAAGTGTTCTTCCAAAGGAAGCGGTTAATCATTCCTTCGAGCAGATGGGCTATGAAGGAGATTTCTCTGTAAAGACCTTCAGGAAAGGGAAGGTCTCATCCTAGTGGAAATATCTGCTCCATGTGGTTATCCACAGCTTATCAAACAAGCATGGTGGATGGGACCATATTCCTGAGGATCTCTCTTTATAGTTCATGGAATGATTCAGGGGTCAAGTTCAGGTATTCACAATTTGTTTATACTAATTTACTTGCAAACTTAGACTCCTTAGAATCTACATGTTTCCTAGATATGTTCAACACATTCTCAACTGTGAACTGGGCTCACAGTTGAGGGAAAGAGGTAATACTCTTAATTGGGACAGATGAAGCCCGGCATCTTTAAAATTATGAAGAAGCCAACTGTAGGCTTCTCAGGGGTAGAAACAGCCCTAGTCCCAAAAATGTTAGAGCTCATTGCTCATGGTGACAACCTAGCAGTCCAAGCTAGTGTTGAACCCACACCTACTGCTTTCCAACCCTCTACATAACCTCAAATATCCATCACCTACCAAAGAAAATCCAAACGAACCCCTGCTCAGACTATTCAGTCTGTGGAGGCCCCCATATACTCACCAATACAGGAAGAAGTGGATACTGGAGCTCCTACTTCTCCTGAGGAGCAGACCACTTCCATTGTTTCAAGAATCAGTGATGAGGTTCCTCATGCTCACACTGATGAGCTCACTAGCCCAATAGCCTTAAGCTCTCACTCTGAGTCTCAACACTCAAGTGAACAACCTTTAAGGGACAGCTACCATCCCCAGCCTTTGGATCTTAACCAACATTCCCAACCTATCCTTCTATACTGATGAAGACTTAGGATTCGTGGGTACCATGAGTCTCTCTTCTCATCCCCTCTCAAAGAGAGACGAGTACCTCTGACTCTCCTCAGTCTATCCCACATCAGTCACCTATTACTGAGGTGGACACTTCTGAACCTGTTCAGGATGTCCATATGGAAGAGGCTCTCACTTTTGAAAGTGATTACATCATTCAGACCTCAACCATGGCAACTCTGCCCTCTGGCATCTCAACTGAGGCTGCCAGTGAGCAGAGGAAAACCAACAGCCAAGAAACTCAAGCTGGTGGTGAGCGAGAGGACTTTGGTCCAATCTTCTCATCCCCCAGTGATTCTTCTGATGAAGATGAGGGGAACTTGAGACTAAAGGTGCAGAAATTGTCAAAAACATGCACCTATTTAGTCTCTAAGGTTAGTCACTTGGAATCTCAGGTGACTACCTTACAAAACAGGGTCAATGATCAGCAACTTCAGATTTCATATCCAAAGGAAAAACTAGTGGGAGACCTTTAAGGAGAGCTCAACCAGGAAACAAGAACTATGGAAGTGATTGACTTATCCTCCAGCTCACTTATGCAAGTAGGTGATGCTACCAAAAGGGGAGAAAGTTATTACAATCACAGAACCTGGGAGTTCTTCAAAGAGAATGGACATAGAGGACTCACCATCCTTACTTGCTGTTGTGCATTCTCAGCAACTTCCTCAAGTTCACATTAATGTGGACTCTATAGACTCAATCATCAGGAGTCTCTTTGAGGAAGGTATACCAAGGGCTGTCTCATCTCCACCATAAGGAACTGGCAACTACATCATAAGGTGGAGGTATGATGAGGACAGAAGAGCCCTTATACTTCACAGAGTTCAAGGCCAACAAAAAGTCTTTCAGTTCCAAAGCCTGAGCTTCTATGAAAGACTGGATTTAGTCAACATGCCACTTGTCAATCCAAGCAAATCTAGACAAGCTGACAGGCTGGCTCAAAGAATCCAAGACAGGATCCTTGCAGAGTTCTCTCTAAGAAGGAGACTTAGGCAATCATGCAATGTCATCGGTCAACTGGATGTTGAGGTGGACCCTAAGATTAGTTTCATAGGGAAACCTTGGCTGAAGGCCCAGTGGCAGAACCTGAGACCCTTGTCTCACCATCAACAACTGCTGCAGAGGTCCAAACTCCATCTGAGACACCTGCTGGTGAAGGTGTTTCTCAGCCTCTCTCTGGCCAGAGCATGGAAGCTACACCAAGAAATGAAGGCCAAGCCTCAATCCACCCTGAGTCACAAAGGTCTGTTGGTGACAAAGGGAAAAGGATAATGACTCCTGAGGAAATTGAGGAGGAAGAGAGAGAGAGGAAAAGGAGGCTAAGGGGAGAAAGTTCTTCTGGGTCATCTAAATTCATGCAAGCTGCAATCAGGGCTGCCCCCAAACCAAATACTAAAGATGATGAGTTAAGGGCAGTCAGGATTACCTATTTACAGACCATGAACTATGATGTTGATGAAATCATCTCCCTCCCCTTAGAAGAGTTTAATGGGCTGGCTGACATGGAAGTGTCAAGAGAGATAAAGGAGAAAGAGATGCAAGGTTACTTCTCCAATTCAAAGAGGAGAAGAGACAGAAAAGACTTTACAAGCATACTCCCACTCTCTCTCCAGTTCAAGAAAGTCCTGCACAGGAAGATGTGGCTCCACAAGAACCTCAGGTAGATAAAGAAGAGGATAGAATCAAAATGATAAACTACCTGAGTGCCACAGGCTTCTATTAGGCAAATGCACTTCTTCCCTGTCCTATGACTTCATTGAGTTCGAGTACTTAAAGCAACTTGAGCTGAGCTAGTCAAAGAAAGAAAAACAACCAAAAGGAAGCTAAGGGAAGAAGCTACAAAGTCAAGAGCCATCATTCAAAAGAATACAAAGAAGTCTGCTGACAGACAAAGAATGATGAGCTTCTTGAAGTCATATGGATTCTCCGGAAGGAGACTTGGTCCCATGTCTCTATCTACAATGGATGAGCATATAAGGGTGATCAAGCAGAAGATTAAAAGTGGTGAATTGATTGACTTGCACTCTCTTCCAAGTCAAGTTCCACCTGAAGTGGAGGTCAAGTTTGAACAACCAGAGACACCTGAACCAGACCACCTCCAGCTGAGCCTCAGCAAACTTCATCTTCTGATCCAAGACAGGGTCAAACTCCCTCTCCTTCTAAACCTGTGAGGGAGGAACACCCAACTGAGAAAGACACTGATGATCAACATGGTGCTACAGACCAGTCTTCTCAGTTAAAGACATTAAAGAGGAAGACGAAAATGGCTTCTAAACCAAAGACTAAAAAGAAGAAGCCAAAGTCATCTACCTCTACACCCCAGGCTGAATCAGATCAACCTGAGGAAGTGCATGATGAGGCAACCCAATCAACTCCTATGCAAGTGGCTCCTCTAGCAACTGAGACACCTATCTTATCCTGGACTTATTCTACCAATCCTGAAAGATGGCATGTTGTCAGAGATCAAGGTGTTGAGAATGTCTACTCCTGGCAAGACATAATCAACTTACCTCTGCATGATCTCTTTGAAATGAGAAGATACTATGAGAGTCTTGATGATCCTGACCACCAAATGAAGAAAGGAATGGTCTTGATTGTACTGAAGACTACCAACATCTGAAGATCTTCTAACTGTATTGGTAGCATCAGCCTAGGGGGATTTTGTAAGAATTCCTTAAGTCTGATGCAACCCAAAACATCCAAAGTGTCTCAGCAACATGCACTAAGTACTGAAGTGAAGAATGCTTCGGAAGTTTTACACAATACATTAGAAAACATTCTAAGTGTAAAATCTTCCGAAGCCAAGACCAATATCTTCCGAAGCCAAACATGAAGTCTTTCGAAGCTTCAAGAGACAAAGTCTTCCGAAGCTTCACCCTATGAAGACAGATTTCTTCCGAAGACTTTTAGTACACATGCTTTATCTGATGTACTGTTCCATAAAGCACCTTTTCCGCTGCATCTCTGATAAGTCACCAACTTACAAGAGTTGGTGAAAAGGTCCATGCTTTTGGTAACTGTACATTGAGGTCTTGAGTCTGAAACTTTCCACTTTATGTACTTTATCCTTTTTGTAATGTATAAGGATGTGAGCTATGGCATGTCATAGTCACAAGGTCAAAAGGCAGATATGCCTTTTGATTCTACAATTGATTTTGTTAGTGTCTAGTCAATTGTATCCAGCTGGCTTTCATAGTATAGCCGGCTGTAGGTTGTAGTATAAGTATTTCAAGTTTCTTGTATCTTTAACATACTTTGTAACACTTGTAAAAGAACTTGACAAAGCAATATACTGCATCCTTGAAAACCATATTCTCCTGTTCTGTCTCTTGCTTTACTTGTGTTCTTTGTATCACTTTTGGTTAACCCAGTTTACTGTTTGATTAGAGTTTAGATAATCTCCTCATTGTGTTGTTGTGTTGTAATTGTGTTCAAACCCTTAAACGATCCTGCAGTTCAACACTAGCTTGTGCTTCTAGGTTGTCACCTTGAGCAATGAGCTCTAACATTTTTGGGACTAGGGTTGTTTCTACCCTAGAGAATCCAACAGTGGACTTTTTCAGATTTTAAAGATGTCGGGCTTCATCTGTCCCAATTTAAGAATGTTACCTGTTTCCCTTAACTTTGAGCCCAGTTCACAGTTAAGAATATACTAGACATATCTAGGAAACATGTAATATTCTAAGGAGTCTAAATTAGCAAGCAAATTTGTATAAACAAACTTAGAGTACTTGAATTTGACCCCTTGAACCATTCCATGGACTATTAAGGAGAGATCCTCAGGAATCTGGTCCCATCCACCATGCTTGTTTGATAAGCTGTGGATGACCACATGGAGCAGGAATCTCCATTGGGATGAGACCTTCCCTTTCCTAAAGGTCTTTACAGAGAAATCTCCCTCATATCCCATCTGCTCAAAGGAATGATTGACAGCTTCCTTTGGGAAAAACACCTCACCTTCTTCATCATCTAGCTGAAGATGTCGGTTGATGATGGCTGGAGTGATGAAGATTGTTCTCCCCTGCACTATGGCAGACAGTGCCTTCTCCCTATCCATAATGACCTCTTGGCAGGTCTTCCAGAATTCAAGCAACTGATCCTCATAGAGTGGAGGATCAATGATTAGGGAGATGAAGTAGTTGGACAGAGATAAGAAATGACAAACCTCTGAGAAATAAGGATCTTTCTCAGAGCGTAACAGAGCAACCTGATTGTGTTGTTTGTGTAGCTGCATGGTAAAGTTGGGATCATTTCTGTGAGCAAGGTTGGTCATTTTGAAGTAGCTTAAGGACGAAGAAAGAAGAAAGAAAGAAATTTCAGAGAGAAATTTGGGGTTTTAGGTTTGGAGGAAGAACAGATGATAGAAAGAGGGGGGAAATCGTTGGGTTTATATGTGAGAAGAATTTCAGATAAAGTTTAATGAAAGAGGATAAACTTTGAAATCCGGATGTCGGTCCCACCTCTAAAAAAGTAGTTTACTTTTTCTCAAAAAGTAGTTTTCTTGGAAAACAAAAAGCTTAATTAAAACTTGAGTGCTTTGTGTATAAACTAACAAAGCTTCCGAGAGTTAATTTTGCTTCGGAAGTAAATGGTCCTTGAAAATGAGTAAGTGACTGAGACAAGTATTTAAGCTTCGGAAGATCAATTTGAAAACTCTTCCAAAGGTAAATTTCTCAGACAGTTATTTATTTTGAAGGCATGATTTACTTCCGAAGTTAAAAGCATAACTTCCGAAGTATCAGAAATTTTCAAGAATCTAAGGAAAGTCTTCAAAAAGAAACTTTCATCCAAAGAAAACATGAGCTTATGAAAGTGATGAACTAGACAACGTAGGACACACATAAATTTTAAAGAAATAATAAGAATTAGTTTTAACAAAGATCTACTTAAGGTTGATCATCCCAATAGCTGATATAAGATATTTAAATCTCTGTTCATCAAAAGCCTTTGTAAACAGATCAGCATATTGTTCATCTGTGTGAACCTTGACTAGTTTAATTAATCCCTTTTCATAGTTATCTCTTATTAAATGATACCTGATATTGATGTGCTTTGTCCTTGAGTGCTGCATAGGGTTCTCTGTGATTGAGATAGCATTGTTGTTGTCTATGTGAATAGGAGTCTCCTTGAAGTTTAACCCATAGTCCAACATCTGATTTTGAATCCAAAGTACTTGAGCACATGAGCTTGTAGCAGCAATGTATTCAGCTTCAACAGTTGATGCAGAGACACAGGATTGTTTCTTGCATTGCCATGAGACAACCCTTCCACCAAGAAATTGACATCCCCCAGATGTAGACTTTGCAGTCATGTTGCAACCACCATAATCACTATCTGTATAGGCATACAGATTGAAGTCAGAATTATTGAGATACCATAGTCCAAGTGTTGATGCACCTTTGAGGTATCTTAGAATCCTCTTGACAGTGATAAGGTGAGACATCTTAGGGTTGGCTTGATATCTTGCACAAATACATGTAGCAAACATGATATCAGGCCTGCTAGCAGTAAGATACATAAGAGACCCAATCATAGCCCTATATAAATGCTTATCTACATACTCCCCCTCAAGATCAGGACCAAGAGAGTAGTTTCTAGCTATGGGTGTCTCAGCAATCTTACAGTCAGTCATGTTGAATCTCTTGAGTATGTCCTGAACATACTTTGACTGACTTATGAAGATGCCATCTTCAACTTGCTTCACTTGAATTCCCAGAAAGAAATTAATTTCTCCCATGGCACTCATTTTAAATCTGTCTTTCATCAGCTTCTTAAAGTCTTTGCAGAGCTTTGGATTAGTTGAACCAAAGATGATGTCATCCACATATACTTGAACTAGCAATATGTATTTTCCTTGTCCTTTGATGAAGAGAGTTCCATCTATAGTACCCCTCCTATATCCATGTTTATAGAAATACTCAGACAGTGTCTCATACCACTTCCTGGGTGCCTGATGCAGCCCATAGAGAGCTTTGTCAAGCTTGCAGACATAATCAGGATGATCAGGATCTACAAAAAACCAGGTGGTTGTTTGACATAAACCTCTTTATCTATCACTCCATACAAAAAGGCACACTTTACATCAAGTTGAAAGACCTTGAAGTTCTTGGATGCAGCAAATGCCAGGAATATCCTAACAGCTTCTAATCTTGCCACTGGAGCAAAGACATCAGTGTAGTTAATCCCTTCTTCTTGTGTGTATCCTTAACAACCAGTCTAGCTTTGTTCTTGATGATGATGCCTCTATCATCTTTCTTGTTCCTAAAAACCCATTTGGTTCCAATGGTAGTCTTCCCAGAAGGAAGAGGACAAAGGTTCCAAACTTTCTGCCTTTTGAATTAAAGCAGCTCTTGTTGCATAGCTTCAACCCAACTTCCATCCTTTAGAGCTTCATCAACTTTCTTTGGCTCTATCTGGGATAGAAAACAAGAGTGAAGACAAACATTTGCTTCATGGGTTTGCCCTCTTGTCTTTACCCCTGAGACAATATCTCCAATGATGTTTGTGGTAGGGTGAGACTTGTGGATCCTAAGCTGAGGGATCACAGCAAGTTGTTGAGAAAGATCTAAATTAGAAAAATTTAGATCTAGCATAGATGTTTCTCCCACCACATCAGCACACTTTTCAAGTGAAACTTGATCCAAGTAGTGTGTGACATCATTGATGTTCTTATCTATGGCGTGGTTAGTGGCATCAAGAAATTCTTGGTCACTGTCACCACCACCATTGTTGTCTTCCACAGTTGAGGTGTTCTTGTCTGGTTGTAGAGCCTCTGAGCTAGAATTTGAAGGCATACCAGATGTATCAGCTGAATTTGTCATTGTTGGGCTGACAGAAACCTCATTTGCAGAAGTGGTTCCAACTGGAGCTGAAGATATATGTCTTGAAGGTCTTCCTAGCTCAAGTCTTGGATCAGGCTCATCTGTATTTAAATTTGCTGCGGATCCTGAAACATTCTCACAAGATTTGTTAAAATAGTTGGTAACCAAATCAAGATCAAATAACCAGTCCAGTCCAGACCAGAACCAACAACACAGGGTGTGTGTTCATTGAAAGTCACATTGGCTGACTCCTCAACAATTCTAGTTCTGAGATTGTATACTCTATAAGCCTTAGCTTGGGAAGAGTATCCAATAAAGTGTCCATCATCTGATTTCTCAAAAAACTTGGCAATTTGATCTTTGGTATTCAAGATAGTGCAAGGACATCCAAATGACCTGAGAAAACTAATGAAGGTCTCCTCTTATGCCAAAGTTCATAAAGAGTTTTACCATGAGTCTTAACTACTAAAACTCTGTTCTGCACATAGCAGGCAGTGTTGACTGCCTCTGCCCAGAAGGTGATAGGCAGTTTAGAGTCAGACAACATGGTTCTTGTAGCTTCAATCAGTGTCCTGTTTCTCCTCTCAACAACACAATTTTGCTGAGGAGTCCTGGGGGCACTAAATTGTCTTGTAATACTCTTTTCATCACAGAATGTATCAAGGATATGGTTTTTAAATTCAGTTCCTTGATCACATCTTATGATCTTGACCTTGTGATCAGATTGATTCTCATCTTTAAGATGAAATTCTTCAGAATCTCAAGAGTCTCATCCTTAGTTCTAAGGAAGAAAACCCAAGTGAATCTTGTAAAGTCATCTGTGATCACTAGATAGTATAAGGTCCTTCCTAAACTCATTACACTGGTGGGGCCAAAGAGATCCATAAGTAACAAGTGTAGGGGTGTAGTGATGGAGTTCATTTCCTTAGGCTTATGAGATACCTTATTTTGCTTCCCTTTCAGGCATGCAACACAGTGGTCATCACTTGTAAACTCTTTCTTTGGCATTCCAGTTACCAAATCATGCTTAATCAGTTTATTCATGTTCTTAAAGTTTACATGGCATATTCTTTTATGCCATAGGAAAGACTCATCACTATTGGCTTTAGAATGTTTAAAATCAGATTTTAAAATGTTTAAGGACTCGACATCAGATCTCATTTCCAAGTTATAGGACCTGTACCTGTTAACTTTAGCATTGCATTCAGGAGTACAAAGATGTTCCAATACCTTGGCTTCATCATGGTCTGCCATCAGTGCTTGGTTTGGAGAAGCATCTTCCACGTGAAAGCTCCAGTCAAGCCTCCTTCTTCAACAGCAACAACAACTTGCTGCTTTGACTTCTCATTATGGAGAGCTTTGTCAGTGTAGTTTGGTCTGGATTGTGTTTGGCCACCATTTGTTCTAGGTGCCTTACACTCTCTAGCAAAGTGGCCCATCAAGTTACAGTTGTAACACTTGACTTTGCCTTTGTCCAGTCCAAACTTTCCACTAGTTGCATTGCTTGGAAACTTCCTTCCAGTCCTCTTGTAGAACTTCTTGGCTCTGTGAGTGAGAAGAGCCATCTGCTGGACTATTTCCATATATTCCAGATCATCTGGATGGATACAATCCAGGTCTTCAAGAGTGAAAAGAGAGTTGCCACAGCTTTCATCAGAAGACACAAAAGCTTAAGAAGAGCTTGTCTCTTGGAATGGGCTTCCTTGAGTGTAGTTCTCCTTTGGTGTCTCTGGGAAGGTGATGAAAGGACCCTTGAGTGAGTTGTCAGGGTATATGAGATGATGTTTGGGTTCTATGCTATCCCTTTCAACCACATGTAGGGCTGAACCCATTTGATTGTTGGAGTTGCCAGATGAACCTTGCATGTTCATCTCCATCTGGTAGCCACTAAGAATCCCATATAACTCTGTCAGAGTAAGAGTTTTAAGATTTTCAATTCTCTTGATCACCACACAGTAGTGTGTCCATTGCCTAAGAAGTGAGGACATGAACTTCCTTACAATGTCTCTGTTTTCAAGAGAAACTCCTCCATCCACTAGGGTATCCACAATCTCAACATACCTGAAGTACTGCTGAGTCATGGTCTCACCTGTTTTGAAGGTGAAGTTTTCAAACTGCTGCTTCAGGAGATCCTTCTTGTTCTCCTTGGCTTCAAAGAACCCTTATACATCAGTTTCAGTGCATCCCACAGCTGCTTGGCTGTTTTGCACTTCTTGTAACCTCTATACACAGAGTTTGGAATGGCAGTTTGAAGAGCTGTCATGGCTTTTCTGTTTATCTCTACTCTCTTCCTATCTTCATCAGAGTAGTTAGCCACGTCTTTGGGGATCATACCAGCACCAGTAGTAGAGGGTGTGCTGGGTATGAAAGGTCCATTCTCAATAGACTCCCACATTCTTGAATCAAGAGACCTGATGAAACCTTCCATTCTTAAACACCAGGTGTCAAACTCATCAAGAGTGATCAGTGGGGACTTGTTCATGGTTCTAGTTTCCATATCAGTTTTGGAAATGGCTGCCATTTGAAAAGTTTAGTATTTGTGTATGTGAGGGATCTTAAGATGGTGAATATATCAAGAGCCTGGAATGCTCTGATACCAAATGCAGGATCGTTGAAGGGTATAAGTTACAACACAACAACACAAAGAGGAGATTAACTAAACTTTAATCAACAGTAAACTGGATTAACCAAGTAGTGACAATAAGAACACACGTAATATAAGAGACAGAACACAAAGAACACAAGTGTTTGGTTTTCAAGAATGCAGTATATTGCCTTCTCTATGTTCTATTACAAGTGTTACAAAAGCATATTCGAAAGATACAAGAACATGAGATACTTATACAACATCCTACAACCGGCTATACTTTGAAAACCAGCTGGATACAATTGACTAGACACACATAAAATCAATTGTAGAGTCAAAATGCAGATTGCCTTTTGACTTGTGACTATGACATGCCATAGCTCACATCCTTATCTATTACAAAAAGGATAAAGTACATAAAGTAGAAAGTTACAAACTCAAGACCTCAATGTACAGTGACCAAAAGCACGGGCCTTTTCACCAAACCATGTTAGTTGGTGACTTGCAGAGTTGCAGCAGAAAGGTGTCCAGCTTTATGGAACAGTACATCAGATAAGCATGTTACTAAAAGTCTTCGGAAGAAATCTGTCTTCATGAACTTGAAGCTTCGGAAGACTTTGTCTCTGAGGCTTCGAAAGACTTCATCTTTGGCTTCGGAAGATGTTGGTCTGGCTTCGGAAGATTTCACACTTAGAGTATTTCTGTTGTACATGTGAAACTTCCGAAGCATTCTACTTCAATGCACTTGTGCAACATGCAGGAAAGACTAAAGGTGTTTAGGTTGCATCATCCTCTTCATTAATCTCTACAGAAAAGTACCCGCATCTCTTCGTCGTAGCTTCTTCCTAATTTCGAGACGAAATTTCCAAAAGTAGGGAATACTATGACATTCGTCATTTTCGACTAGCTTTGTATTTATTATTCTGTATTGTAAACCCGACTCGTTTTGGTCTTCAGATCTTTGAATATTAATAAAATGATGGGTTTTATATTGTAATCATATTTCATACTTGTCGTGGCGTGACCCACAGTTCGTTTCAGCAAAATTAGTTTTTTAACATTTTCGGTTCGTTTAAGGTCCGGACTCGTATTTTAACCATCCAAACAAACCAAGACCTAACCCATAACTATTCTAGAACCCTCCAAACATGTAGATACATGTTCATAATTTATTTAAATTAAAATTAATTTTAAATAAAAGAATCAAAGTGCACCCTTTTACCCATCGGACAAACGCATTACCCATTTCCTCAAACCATAATCTTTCCCTATAAATACCACTCATTCTCAACCATTTCACCTGCACATTTTCATCTTCTTCTCCCAAAAGTTTTGATCTTGTAAGTTGTTCTAGCTAGTTTTTGCTTAAGTTTGACTTTAAAAAGTCAACGGAACCAAATCTTGCATTTCAAATCATTTCGGGTATGAAATTTTGGATATTTTTAGTTTTTCTAAGTTATTTTGTGTTCACAAACCTTTTCATCTTTATTTAAGTCTTGTGGGCATTCAAACTAATATTTATGCATTTTAGACCCGTTTGGGTCGTTTTCGGGAAGTTTACTCGCTTAACTCTCTTGTTTGATTTTAGATCTAGAAGTTTTACCTTATTTTTAGTTCAATGGTTTTGGACATGTGCTAACCATCCTCGGTTCATACCGAGTCAAAGACCAACCAAACCGAACGCTCGTTTAAGCACTTTAAATAACTTTTAAGTGACCATGTTACATCAAATACTTTAGATCTGAGTTTTTCTTGATATTTTAGTTATTATATGGTTGATATGGAGGTGTAGAACAAATCTTGGCTTGAACCCAAGTTTCGGGTAAAAACCAAGTAAAACCGAACACCCGTTTTAACGAGTTAGTCAATGTTCAAACCACCAAAAGTTCAACCTATCTTTTTAGTTATGTTTTACTTTATATTACTCATATTACTTAAGATTTTAGAAGTTTTAGAACAAATATTAGCTCAAACCAAGTTTCGGGTACAAATAAACCCGAGTAAAAGTCGAACTTATCGTCTTAACGAGCTAGTCACCGTTCAAAACGCCAAAAAAAAATCTTTCCTAACTTTTTTTAACTTATGTTTCACTTTATGTTATTTGTATTAATAATATTATGGTATGACGGAACCAAACTTGTTTTATACTAAGATCGGTTTAAGCGAATTTCTTTATTAATTAAAGTCTCAAACTCGGGTTTAAGAGAGTGTAAGTCGGACCTTGATGCTTACATTAATGGGATCGTGCATACTAGCACTAAACCAACTCCCATATGTAAAACTTAACAATGGTTGAGTAAAACTAAACATCAAGAACCCGTTTTCTTGTAAAACTCATTTTATACTTAAGTTATATAAACACACATTGTAAAATATAACTAAAACTCCCGAAAACCCAAGCCTTATTTTTATGAACCTTTATACCATTTATAATTCATCTTCAAGACTCATACTTACTCAAGATCTTTCAATCTAGGACACGCACGTTAAAACCGTCGGACTTGCTTACTTGAGGATTTTATTCAAAATTTATTCATCAACGTCATTTTATTCCAAGTGAGTAATTTCATCCCCGTTTTCTCTTCTATACTTTGGGGGTAGCAAGCATACTTACTCAACCAAAAAAATGATTTAACATCTAGATCCTCAACCCACAACCTCTAGGTTATATGTTGCTTAGAATAATTGTCCAATTGTATGCTATATGCTTCATATGATTAATTGCTACATGTTTATTGTTTTTGATCGTTTAGCCTCATCCTCATCCTCAATAAGTATGATCATACGCTCCTCCTTGTAATATGATAGTTTTATCAATTAGAAAGGAGCCTCATTTATTTATGATTGATATACCTTAATTGTCACTTTTATTTACGGCTTCACATATTTGAGTTATGGATTTTTGCCTTATATTATATCTATAAAGTTATGAAATTGCTCACCAACATACATGTTGACAAAACATATTTTATGCAATGCTACAAGTTTGATTGTCAGTTGATTGAAGATTTAAAGACATTACTTTATGTTGGACCGTTAGGTTATTAGTTAAGAACTATTTATTTTCTTGTATTTGTAAAAATATGTTATGAAATGAACGAGTTGATTTAATATTGTCACTTTAATAGTGTCGTGTGCATTTGAACAATCTTAGTTGCGCCCCGACATGTTCCGCCGCTTTGATCGGGGTGTGACAAGCGGACAACCGAATTTCACAACAGACAACACTAAACTTTTTATGTGACTACAACGGACAACCAATGTCCACAACGGATAGCTTTTTTAAAACCCAAATGTTCATAGCGGACAACCAATGTTCACAGTGGACGACCACTAAGACTTAAGATTATCTTTATATGACTTATGATCCTATAAAAATATACTATTAGACGTATAGCATAAATCCATATGATTCACATTTAGAACATACTATACACCAAATATCATCATAGAAATCATTAAAACATACATTTTTCATAAACATGCCACCTTTATCATGGAAAAACATATATATGGCAAAGAAATTTCATTTTAACCCGAGAGCAAACCTTAACCAGCTTAACCAGTAAAATAGAAATTCTAGAGCCCACCTTAACCAGTTTTCAAACAACACTCAATAACCCGAGAGCAAACATGAGATTATACACCTATCCACATGCAAAGATTTAAACCTAACACATAGAAACTCATTGAAATATGCCAAGAAGTTTAAATCAAACTTAAATCTAAGAGTTGTTTGGCCCAGATACGAAAACTAACAGTTTTTTGGCCCAGATATAAAAAGTGTTACATTTTTTTAAACTTTATAATTAAACTTGTAATTGTTTAGTTCAATGATGAAATGTAAAATTTAAGTAAACAATCCGTTTAATTTCGTGTCATATTTTCTGATACGGTCATCATTTTGTTCACCTTATTGTCATTTTCCTATTGTTTTTGTTCAACAAACTGGAGAACACAGCTTATGAACTAAAACATGTTTCAATAACAACCACAGCTTCGCTTCTTCTGTATTTACAAGAGGTCCACAATGGCTGCACAAGCTGTGGAGTCTACAGCCGTGAGGGCTCTGCGGTGTGTGCTACACCGTCTTCATCAAGCCGCTGAGAGATCCGGTCGCCATGCCGATGATGTGCGTGTGGTTGCGGTCAGCAAGACCAAACCCCCCTCTCTCATCCGTCAACTCTACGATGCCGGACACCGTTGCTTTGGGGAAAATTATGTTCAAGAGTTCATCGAAAAGGCTCCAAGGTCTTTCTTCTTACTATTATTATTATTGTTATTATTATTATTATTATTATTATTATTATTATTATTATTATTATTATTATTATTATTATTATTATTATTATCTCTTGAGGCTTCTTGATTGTTTATAGTTGTAATAGAGTATTTGCATTGATGACATCGAGTGATTTTGCAGCTTCCGCATGACATTGATTGGCACTTTATTGGCATTTACAAAGCAATAAAGCGAAATCCCTAATTGGTAACCATCCATTATTGTTTTACAATTTACCACTGCATTAATACAATTAGCTTTATTTGTAATCTTCAAAAAATTATCCCAGTATATTGGTTGTGTTTGGATGCTGCTGACAGAATTATGATTGGATGATTAGATAAGTAACTTAATTTGAATTTCCCTCGGTTTGAAGATTGTCACCCTAAAACCTTGATCCTAATTGATTTTAAGCAAACAAATAGCAATTCACCATTATATTCCCACCCTATAGCTGCGGATTTGAGCTCCTAAGTTATTCACTTTTGTACTTATGAGTTATGATGAAGAATCCAAATCTATATTTGTGTTGATAATCTATCTTGAATATATAATGTCAACTAGCTTCTATGCATTTGTGTAAATCTCTTGTTGTGTAATGGTAAGTTTTAATGTGCGTTTGGTTGGATGTGTTGATAATCATATATGCTGAAGGCGTGTATAGAGGTCATCTTTATCAAAATCTTTTTTTTTTTCCTTTCGGATATCAGTTATGTGAATAATAATGGAAATGAGGTTATATGCCTATTTTTCTTGTAAAGAACTAATTCATATAGACGGTTTGCTTCTGGTATGCAGCTGCTGTTCCAAATCTGTCAATGGTACAAGGTGTAGATAATGAGAAGGTAGTTTTTTGTCTAGTTTGAAGTGTTTGTAGTATGTAGGTGACACGTGAATTTAATCTTCCAATCATATCATTTTATTAGTCGAATACTACTAACTCATGTCGACAAATGTGTTGCCTTTTGGAACAGATTGCAAATCACCTTGATCGTGCAGTTTCAAGCATTGGTAGAAAGCCTTTGCCAGTCATGGTCCAAGTCAACACCAGTGGAGAGATATGTATGTGAAAAATAACCATGCATATATTCAACAATGATATATTACTGTTTATCTTATGGTTTTGCAAATCTTGAAGCTTTTCTCTCTTTTGTCCATTTAATTAACCACGTTTGGATTGACTAAAACCATATATTGCTACACCATTGCAGCAAAATCTGGTATAGAACCGGCAAATTGTATAGACCTTGTGAAGCATGTTAAGTTTAACTGCCCAAACCTTGTGTTTTCTGGCTTAATGACTATTGGAATGCCAGATTACACATCCACACCAGAGAATTTTAGGGTAAATCTCATACCTTTGTTTCCGTAAAATATTAATAAAGCATTCCCTTCTGTTTGCTTGAGGCATCTGCTTTTTATTTTTTATTTGGATTTGCAGACTCTATCAAGGTGCAGAGTTGAGATCTGCAAGGAACTTGGGATGCCTGAAAACCAGTGTGAACTATCAATGGGCATGTCTGGTGACTTTGAACTAGCTGTATGTTTTTGTCTAAATCTTTTATTCATTTTTTTTATAACTAACTATTGTGTCACATGTCAATATGTCATTGCAAAGTGTATATGTTTTGATAGTAATCTTATTTTTCGAATAAAATAGTTTAGAAGGTTGTATGCCTTGGGCTACTTTCAACCCATTGGACATGTTTCCTTTTGTAACTATATGTTTTGATCCGTTAAAGATAATACAAAACCCAAGTTGACTTATTTGGACCATACATGAATCTTATGTTGGAAGCTCAAGGCTAATATTAGTGAATGAGTTTGTTGTTGACCCTTTATAGGAAAAGGTCTGGTGCTTTAGTTTTGATGGAGTTTTCATTATATATTGCAGCAGAAATTTTGTGTAACTTGATTAATAAGATATTCTTAATGTTACAGATTGAAATGGGCAGCACGAATGTGAGAATCGGATCGACCATTTTCGGCCCAAGGGATTATTCAAATAAATAGTAGCAACAATAATATGCTAATTTCCTATGCGATGAACAGAACTGCATGGTTACATGACACGGACATATGTTACATATATACGATATGATTGATTATTTGTATGATCAGGTTGATGTGGACAAAGTTGTTTGTAATGTGCCATGTACGTATTCAAAACAAAGATGTTCATAGCGATATTTTTTTATAATCCTATATCATTTTGCTCCTAAATTTTGTTATTACGGTAGAAGTTCTAATTGAAAACATGTTCTAGTCTGTCATAGCACATTATTAACCAACTTGATTGATATACTAGCATTGTATCAAATATTGTTGAATATAAATAACTAATAATACAAAACAGGCGAAAAAACATTAAATGATTATAGAAGAAATACTGATGATTGGTTCCAGTCTACAAATGATGGAGCAGTGGTTTGTTGCTCATCAGCCGAAAATGTTCACTTTGCATATATCAAAACTAAAAGATCGACTGATAAACATTCAACCTCTATTGATTGCAATACCTCTATGAAGAGTTGACGGTCATATCATCAATAATAGACTCACAAGATAAGAACAGCCGTTCACATCACTTGATCAGTTGTAAACAAGAACCGAAGGCAAGAACTGTTGATCAACTACTTACTAAGCACCGAAGACACGATCCACTGATCTACATCAAATGGCCAACCATACACAGTTATTGACACCCTCCACTTGTGATGTCGACATGTGATGCTGACATGTGATTTGAGAATCAGTTTGACACAATTATCTACCTTCAGCGAAGTGTTCTGTGTTTATTCACACTTCGTATTTCATTATACATGTAATCTGAGAATTAGTTGTGCGAGTGAGAGTGTGTTCCTCATCTGGGATTATAGAGCAAATTGTAATAGTTGCTCTAGTGATCAATGAGACATGTGCCGACATATGATGTTCAAGTCGGGTCTTCTTCATTTCTGGTATGTGATCTGATTGTTTTATTCTAAACTTTGCTTTGATTCGTTAGTCTTACAATAAACTTCTCCTCATATCCCCGATTGTCATTAAATTTTAATTTAACAGTTAATTTGTCAGTCTTGAACTCAATCATGGATTTCAGCACCAGTGGGTCCTCAACAAAACCTCTAAGGCTCTAATGCTTGTCCGATCAAAATTCACTATCTAGAAACGTCAAATGAGCACTTCCTATCAGTCTATGATATGGGATGTTGGATATCTATCATGCTAGGTCCTCATTAACCGATGATAGAGGAGTCGATGAAGATATTCTAATATAGACTTCAAGAAGATGGAGGTGGATACTAGAGCGTTTGATTCTAGTCATGGAACTCCCAAAACAAGATCTATTAGGTTACTTCGCTGTAAAAATGATAAACTTTAAGGGATTCTCTTATTGATTTTTTTGATGGAACCCCTTATTTTATAGAGAATAAAGAGAGATTTTGGCCCAACTATACGAGTTATTTGTGTTCAAAAGTGAGGAACTTTTACACAACAAATAATAGATTCTCTACTCTCATTAGTGAGCTGGAAATGTGTGGTCAGTCCTACTCAAATGACCGAGTGATGAAAAAGTTTTTAAGGTCCTTACTGGGATACACATGCTTTGGTGATAAGAACTTATACATTGTTTACAGGCTTGAATATAATTCAATTACATGGGAAGTTGCTGACATATGATACAGATAAAGATAAACCAAATTGAAAGATGTTGAGTTAATCTTAATATTTAGAAGACTATGACCCGTGTTAATGTTTAAACAAGATTAATGTGTACAGCCCGATTGTTATGAGAGTCTAAAGACTATAATCTTAAGTTAATAATAAGAGCATTCCCAACTTATTCATTATTTTTATCCATATAATTACACTAAAAATCATTACTTTTTTTTTAACTTTATCATTATTTTTTCTCTCACTTTCACTTACAACCATTTAAAATATATTAAAATCATTATATGGTTTTGAACAGTAATTCTTCAAAATACAGACTGAACAGTAAATTTACCATATCATTCACTCACAACCACTTATAACTATACTATAAATATAAAAAAACACTCACATAAATATAGAAAACCAGTTGTAAATGCTCTAATACAAAGTGCATTCTAACATAGTTATTATATATTATGGATGTACATAAAACGTAAATAATATGTGAACATATTAATGTTCATTTATATTCATATGATTATATGCAACTAGTGACGAAAGTTTGTGAAATCTCAACATTCTGTTAGAATATTGTCTTTCTGATAGTTTTTTACCTACAAGCTTATATAAGAATTATTACTTTGCAATAAAACTTATGAATTTTTTTAAAATATACGCATGTTTTTAATCTTGGATTTTATACATGATTGTAAGACTCCGTTCCTGGGACGCTCACAGTTGGATATTCATTGCACATAAAGCATAAAATAGATATTTCAATTCCTAAAACATCGCAACAGACTCTTTTAAACAAACCACTTCATTTATATATATAATTGCTTTTGCAAAATAATACAATATTGTTAAATTACAAAATATTATAATATGCATTACATCACAAAAATATTATCATAACATGAAATGGATGCCATCCAAAATAATCCAAGTAGTTGCCCCGTGCCATCCTCAGCAATATTCACCTGCCAACTAGAAACACATAAAAGTTAGCGTTGCTGAGTGAGTTCTAGTTTTATAAAGTAAAATACTTTCCTTTCGTTTAAAACCATTCTTTACTTTCATACGCGATCATACAACATACGTACACATAGATATATCATTATTATTTTCCATTAACATTCATTATTCAACTTTCATTCTTTCTTTCCGGACCAATATCATCAGCTATACCCCAAACGTAGGCATGGAGTGTGTACTGGGCCAAAGTTTATAAAAAGACTTTCATAACGCACATAGCCTGGCACTAACACCGGGTAAGCAACAAGATCCAACCTGTATGCTATGCCCTAAACATAGCACAAACGGGTACTGGGTCGAAGTTTATCAGACTTCCATAACGCACATAGCACCAGCACCGGGGCAAGCAACAAGGATTCCATACATAAGTTTACCCCCAACGTAAACTCAAAGCGTGTACTGGGCCGAAGTTGATAAGACTTCCATAATGCACATAGTCTGGCACCAGCACTAGGGTAAACATCCAAGGTCATATCTATAAGATATACATTTGGCCAGTCACAAAGACTAGACCCCCTGTATGTATCCTTACGAGTTAGCTAAACCACACACAGTTGAGCTAAGGGCATTTTAGAGTTATGCACCTCCTTAAATTTGCTTGCAAGCATTTCCATTTCATCATTCATTAATGCATGCATTCTTTCATACTTTACGTTCCTCTTTTCATTATCTTTCCGCTTTACATTATGTAATACTTTGCATTTACTTTCATAATCATACCATGTAAATTCACAGAAAATGGACATGCATATCAAGGAACATAACATGACCATACACAACATAACATCATCACACATCATCATGCATGCCACATATCATAACATCAACCATCACATCACATATGACATCATAAAGTCAACTTTCATCACCCCCGGGAACCTCTCAAGTCAAAGCCTACACTTAATATTTTCCCCAAAAATTCAGAAAAATATTTTAAGTTTTAGGTGCATGGGAACTTTGCATGCGCATGGCCTCCTGGGTGCATGGGAACACTAAGGCGCATGGGAACACTAAGGCGCATGGAAAAGGTATCAGGCGCATGGGCACTATTTGGGCGCATGACCTAACACTTAGTCATTCTGGCAAAATTCCAGGCGCATGAGCACTATGCAGGCACATGAGTGCTTAGGCGCATGAGTTTTTTAGGCGCATGGACATTTAGTCAATTTCAGCCTATTCCTAGGTGCATGTCTACTATTTGGGCGTATGGGATTTGGGCGCATGGGGAAAACACTTAGGTGTCTGGACAGTCAGGTGCACGGGCCACTGTTCAGGCACATGAACAACTAATCCATCTCAAGTCATTCTAATTCAATCCTAAACATCATCTCAACATGTTTTAAGCTTATCTCTAACATTCTAAGCATCACAACAAGAACATGGCATCATCAATACATCAAGAACACCCAAAATCATAACCCACCCACTTCACACATACACACACATACAGGTGTAATACCCACATTTATAAAAACATTCACACATACATTTTCCAGGCCCAAAATCAATTAAAACATGTAAAAATAGGGTTCTAGAACTCACCTTAACAATCTTTGGGTATGAATTCTCTCAAACCCGTTTGCAATTGAGTTCAAACACCTAAAACCCACCAAAACACAAACCAAACAAACACATAAATACATAAGCATATAACCAAGGCATAGGCCGACCAAGAACATTCAAAAATACCAAATTCTTACTTGAACTCAGCCTTCTTCTTTTTCTTCTCTCTAAAATCGAAGCTTCCTCTACTTTCTCTCTCTAAAGCCGATGAAAAGGAAGGTGTAGTAGTGTGGGCGGCCATGCCCACCCTTTTGAACAAAATTATAATAAACTTTGTCCCTTGCACAACTTTAACCCCTTAACTTTGGTTTTATTGTGTTTCTTTTCTTTTTCTTCACTTTTATTCTTTCTTTCTTGTCTATTAAAAATATCCAGATGTTACATGTCCACCCACCTTATACAGGTTTCATCCCTGAAACCTGTTATTCCTCAAACAAATGTGGGTAATGTTGCCTCATCTCTTCTTTAGTCTCCCACGTAGACTCGGATCCCTTCCTGTGCTTCAACTGTACACGCACCAGAGGAACCACTTATTCCTTAACCTCTTCTCTTACGATCAATGATTGTCACTGGTTGCTCCACATAATTGAGTCGTTCGTCAACTTTGACATCTTCCAGTGGTACAACGATATCCTAATCAGCTAAACACTTTCGTAGATTAGATACATGGAATGTCGGGTGAATTCCACTTAACTCACTGGGCAACTCCAACCTATAGGCCACCTCTCCTACTCGAGCAATGATTCGAAAAGGCCCTATGAATCTCGGGCTCAACTTGCCCCGCTTCCTGAACCGAATAATACCTTCCCAAGGTGAGAGTTTCAACATAACCTTATCACCCACATGGAACTCAACCGGTCTACGTTTTTTATCAGCATACGACTTCTGCCTATCTTTAGCTACCTTCATGATGGCTTTGATCTTTTCAAGATTTTCAGTCCTAGCCTCAATCACCTCATACTTCCCAACTCTTTATGCCCAATATCACCTATAAGGCATCATACCCTGTTGGACCAAAAGAACCAATGAGCCGGATCAGAAAAACCTTAAGTTCCACAAACGTCACAACAACTGCTGAAGTCCACAATAGCTGAAGACAAAGTCTGAAGACAAGTGCTGAAGACAAAGTCTGAAGACAAGTGCTGAAGACAAAGTCTGAAGACACAGTGCCGAAGACAAAGTCTGAAGACACAAGTGCTGAAGACCAAGTATCAGACGTTGTCACAACAACTGAAGAGGTCTTCTTCAGTAGTTTGACGGTTTTCTTTCAGTAGTTTTATGTTTTTGTTTTCAGTAGTTTTGTAAAACGACTGAAGAACTTGTTCTTTAGTCGTTGTAGTTTCAGTAGTTTCGTATCAGTAGTTTTATGTTTTATACTTAGCACTCTGATATGTTCTCAGTAGTTGTGAACATTTCATAGTTTGTTAAGTTTTAGTTATTTTTGTAACAAATCTGCCAGATGTCACTATCCCGTGATATCAGCAGATTGCACTCTATATAAGGAGTGTCAACCCAATTGTAATCGGTGAATGATTGAGCGAAACATTTGATATTATTGAAACATTCCTTTTCACAGAAATATATTCTCTCTTTACAACCGTATTTGTTCTTAATGCATACGTATATCAAATTCTTGCTATAATTTGTCTAATTCTTGTTCTATTCCGCTGCGTTACACTCTAATCCATCAAACTTGAGATCTCTGATCCTGTCAATTGGTATCAGAGCAAGTTAATCATGATCGATCTAATAATTGATCATTGAAACTGCTATCCAGATCCAAGTTTGATTGATTAGCATTTTTGCAAGAAATGGTTATAGAGATTGAATTTTCTGTGTTTTTGGTCATTCATCCTGAGATTTATTCTTGGTTTTCATTGAGTCTGTTGTGGTCTGTGTAAAATCTTTTAAAAAGCTTGAATTAAATTGTATTTGGACCTAAAATGACTACTCCTTCCAATGATCCTCACAATACCTGGTTCCTCAACTAAGCCCCCGATGCTGGTTAGGAATGAGTATAACATATGGCAATGACGAATGCTCCATCACCTGTCTGTTAACAGCTCAGGTTGTTGGACATCAGTGGTACATGGTCCACACAAGCCTATGGTGAATAACCCGGAAACCAATCAAATGGTTCCGAAGAGGAGGGAGCAATACTCAGATGAGGATAAGAAATTGTTTGAGATTGATGCAAAAGCCCATGGAATTCTGGCCATGGCTCTGCCCAATGAAATCTATTCTGGGCTAATGCATTATGAAACTGCCCATGACCTCTGGAATGCCTTGAAAGAACAATTTGGAGGAACAATGAGGTCTTGGCAAATAATAGAGAAATCCTTGCCCACAATATGAGACATTCTCTCATAGGAAGGGTGAGACACTGACTCAACAGTTTGAGCGGTTCTCTTGTTTGATATCTGAATTAAAAATGGTCAAACATGAGTACACAAACACCAGATGAATAACAGATTTCTAGATCACTGCTGAGAGATGGGACACATATACTATTGTCCTACGCTCCAGTGCAAATTTGGACAACTATCTCTCACCCAACTCCATGGGAATTGCTCACATTTGATAAAGAGATAGAACAGAAACGAAACTGTCATCATCTGGAAAGCTCACTGATGATTTTGTACCAGAAACACTGCCTTGGTAAGTCATGAGTCAGAGTATGCTGGATCAGAATGCCACTATGATGAGCATATTGATTTCACCTCAAACAATTCTAATCATGCCTTTGTGAGTGTTGATTGTCATCCTGGTAATAATAGTGACAATCTATGCTTTATCATGGATGATTTGAAGGGCATTGCTAATGATGATTAGAAGAGATGGATATTTTGAGCCAAATGGCCTTGATCAATATCAGATCTCAGAAATTCTACAAGAGAACTGGCAGGAAATTTCCTGGACTCTCTGACAAAACCAAAGTCGGTTTTGACAAGAGCAAGTTGAAGTGTCACAAATGCCACAGGCTGGACACTTTGCAAGAGAGTGTAGATCAATGGACCTAACTCTTCTGCACCCTTTTTGACTTTTCAAAATAACAATTCACAATCAAAAGGGCAACATTCTGCCCTTTCTAGTCATTCATCACACCCTCTTCTCCTGCATATTTTGTTCCTCAGGGTCAAATGCCATATCCTTATCCCTGCATTATATGCCATAGTCAAATCAAGTTCAAGCTCCTATAGTACCACAACCTCATGCACTACCAGAACCTCCCATCTTCATCTCAATCACAACCTCATCACAGCTTCTTCACACCTGGAGTCGTTGACTGGAGTAGCTTACCTGATAACTTGTCTGGTCACACTGAGCAATACTATGCTGGTGCTAGTCAACATGGTGGTGAACACCCTTTTGGAAATCTTGCTCTCATGGCCCTGGAGTCTACTGAGGGTTCCTGTTCAAATGCATCATCTTCACAGGTAACTCAGGTATCTTCAGATAAGCCAAGTTATGTTCTGAATCATGCATAGCTGCCTTTGTCTCTATTAGAGAGGCAAATGTAGCATTAATAAATCAAAAACTTGAGCTTGAGAAAATCATTTTCAAAAGAAAAGCTGAGTATGAGTCTGCTCTTAACAGTAAAAGTGATGAGATTTATAAGCTTAAGTGCAAATTAAATGATGAAAAGGCCAAGCTAGAGGTTATTCTGGAAGACCACAGGAGTCTCAAAGAAAAACTTGCAGTGACCCAGTTGAGTGTGAACGCTGGGTCTCATCATGCAAGGGATTTGAAATGCTCTTAGCAAAAGCAAACTGCTTCAAATGTGAAGTTTGGTATTGGTTACAACCATACTGCTCCACCAACAGACTTTACTCCTAACTCCATAGTTAAGTCTGAAAGTGAAAGCAATCTCCAAACCACATTATCGTGTGAGTCATTCTCCAATGATAATCTAAGATCAGAGAAAGAAACCAGTGTTAAGATCTCAACAAATAAATTGACTGATGGTCTAACTACTGAGACTCATATGAAGCTGAGTACTTCAGATGTTGTTCCTCAATGTACCTTGAGTACTGAAAGAGACCCAACATCTGAAAAGCATTTCAAATCAGTTGAAATACAAGGACTAATAACTGCTGAGGAATCCATCAAACAGTCTATTAGGACGGATGGAAAACAGTTGAATTACCAGTCTTCAGCTGTTACAAATCCTTTAGTACCTAGTACTGATAGGAGGAAAGTACTGAAGATCACACCTTCAGTAGTTTCCACTTCAGCAGTAAAGATGTCCAAGATGAAGAATAAACCATGTGAAATTTGTGGTAAATTCAATCATCTATCTGATGAATGTTGGTACAAAAAGGGTTTAAAGCTCCAAAGGGATGAGCTCATTAAACTAGAAATAAATAAGGGAAAATGAGTTTAAGACCAAGTTTGTACCACAATCATCTCAACCTGATAAATCAAGGCCTTACCCAAATCCACTAAGAAGGATGCGGTTTATCAAAGATAGCTGATATTGTTCCTCATGATAAACATAAGACTAAGTCTGTGAAGTTTAAGAAGGAGGAAATGGTGGGTCACAGGAACTCATCAAAACAAGCTCTGGAGTGTCAAATGACTGAAAGCTCGAGCATCAAATCAGACACAACTGTTTATGATGGTTCAGCATCTGTTGGGGAGAGTTAACCAACTTGAAACCATGTGGTCAAACCACTGGAGAGGAATTCCAGGCCCAAATCCATTTCAGCATCATCTCCATCTTCATCAGCTGTTAATCATAGAAACCAGCTATGGTTAAATCTGTTGATAAAGTAGTCCCAAAACCAAAAAGGTTTGGGTCTCCAAAGCTAACTAGTTTCTTATGATTGTGCAGGGTTCTTCAGCATGCCAAAGAAGCATCTGGTATGTGGACAGTGGAGGATCCATGCACATGACTGGGAGCAGCTCTCTTCTTCACGATTACTCTCAGGGAAAGAAGGGATTTGTCTCATTTGGAAATGATGCTAAAGGTTACATCATTGAAAAGGATTTGTGTCTAATGGATATTAGATTTGATGATGTCAACCATGTGGAGAATCTCAAATACAATCTGTTGAGTGTCAGTCAGATGTGTGACAAAGGACATGTTGCTCTTTTCACAAGCCAGAACGTAGGATTCTGTCTTCCAAGGTTCTGAGCCTGATTGACAATGTACTGGATGATAATACTCTCTTGAAGGCTAACAGGATAGGAAAAGTATATGCCTTGGATCTGTTAAAGAAAATTGATTAAGAGGCCATCCATGCTTGTTCTCCAAGGCCTCTCTCTAAGAATCTAAACTGTGGCATAGAAGGCTGGGTCATGTTAATCTCAAAAACATGAATCAGCTGATCCATAAGAGTTTAGTGAGAGGTCTTCCAATAAAGGAGTTCAATTGTGATGAAATCTGCACTGCATGCTTAAAAGGAAACAACATAAAGTTTCATTCCCAACCATAGAAGAGTCCAAGTCTAATGCCTGCTTACAACTACTGCACATGGATCTTTTTGGTCCTGTGAAGGTAATGAGTATGGCAAAGAAGAAATACGTCTGGTAATTGTGGATGATTACTCTAGATATGTATGGACCTTCTTCTTGCATTCAAAGGATGAGGCTGCTCAGTCCATTATGAACTTTGTGTTACACGTTGAGAAGCAGTATTCCTACAGTTAAGTGTGTGAGGAGTGACAATGGTACTGAATTCAGAAACCACACTCTTGATGAGTTTTACTTGTCAAAGGGAATCAAGAGGCAGTATAGCATCCCAAGGACTCCAGAGCAAAATGGAGTAGTGGAGAGAAAGAACAGGGCCCTTATTGAAGCTGCAAGGTCCATGTTGGCTGATTCTGGTCTGCCACTGACCTTTTGGGCTGAAGCTGTCAATACAGCCTGCTATGTACAGAATAGAGCCTTAGTAAATCCGAGGTTGATGAAAACTCCTTATGAAGTTTTACATCATTTAGCCCCTTTGATTTCATTCTTTAGAGCATTTGGGTGTCCCTGTTACATTCTTAACACAAAGGATCAATTCCAAAAGTTTGATTCTAAGGTGGATGCAGGGTATTTTGTTGGGTATTCATCCACTTGCAAGGCTTATAGAGTATTCAACTGTCGGACAAAGAGTAGTTGAAGAACCTTGCATGTGAAGTTCAATGAATCCCCTAAGGATACAATTCCACAAAACCTGTGGAGTTGTTTGATCTGGACATTCTGCAATATGTTCCTTATCAACCACCTGCTGTTGCAGATCATATGAAACCATCATCTTCTGTAGCTAGTCATCCATCTGGTGTTACTGATGATGATGATGATATCAGTAATCACCTTTTCAAGTTTAGTGATCAACTGCCTGATTCAGCTAGACCTGACGTTCCTGTAGCTTCCGTAGCACAATCCACAACAAATGCTGATGAGATTTCTACAACTTCAACTTCCTTTGAATTACCATCTACTGATTGGTTCAAGGAAATGCTTCACCATCACCATCTGTTGCTGCTGAGCCTGCTACAAACACTTGCACAGATCTTATGTGTACCAAGATCTGAAGAATCACCCTATGTCTCAAATCATTGGTGATATCAATGCTGGCGTTTCAACAAGAAGTCAATTGTCTAATTTCTACTTCTATGCTCTCTTCATTAGTCAGCAAGAGCCAAAGAACTATCACATTGCTTTAAGGGACAATGGATGGATTGAAGCCATGCAGCTTGAGCTTCTTCAGTTCAAGAAACAGCAAGTGTGGGAACTGGTTCCTCTACCTCCAGGTAAGTGTGCAATAGGCACTAAATGGGTGTTTAGGAACAAAACTGATGAAAATGGGCTTATTGTTAAGAACAAGGCCAGACTGGTTGTACAGGGGTTTTCACAAGAGGAAGGTATTGATTATAATGAAACCTTTGCCCCTGTAGCCAGACTGGAAGCAATTCGATTGTTTTTAGCTATGCTGCTTATCACAACCTTAAGTTTTTCAAATGGATGTCAAAAGTGCATTTTTGTATGGTAAAATTAAAGAAGAGGTTTATGTATGTCAACCACCAGGTTTTGAGGATAATAAACATCCTAATTGGGTGTATAAGCTTGAAAAGGCTCTCTATGGTTGAAACAAGCTCCTAGAGCCTGGTATGAGACATTATCAAACTTTCTTCTGGAAAATAATTTCACTAGAGGCTCCATAGATAAGACTTTATTCATAAGAAAGCTGGGCAGCATAATCTACTTGTTCAAATTTTGTAGATGATATTATTTTTGCATCCTCTGATCCACAGTTGTGTGATGCCTTTACAAAGTTGATGAAACAGAAGTTTGAAATGAGTGCCATGGGAGAATTACAGTTCTTTCTGGGTTTGCAAATCAAACAAAAGGCTGATGGAATTTTCATTCATCAGTCCAAATACACAAAAGATCTTTTGGAAAAGTTTGATTTACAAAAGTGTAAGCCTTGTTCTACTCCCATGTGCAACACCACACAACTGGATATAGATCAGAAAGGTAAAGTGGTTGATGAAACACTTTACAGATGTATTATTGGGTCCTTGATGTACTTAACAGCTTCTAGACCAGATATTATGTTTGCTACATGTGTTTGTGCTAGATTTCAGGCTGCACGTAAGGAGTCTCATTTGATTGCAGTCAAGAGGATCTTTAGATATTTGCAAGGCACTCCATCTATAGGTTTATGGTATTCTACTAGACATTCTGGTAAATTAGTTGCTTTTTTTGACAGTGACTATGCAGGGTGTAAGTTGACAAGAAAGTCCACTTCTGGAGGATGCCAATTCTTAGGCAACTGCTTGATTTCTTGGCAGAGTAAGAAGCAGACTCAGTGCTACATCAACTGCTGAAGCAGAGTACATTGCTGCTGCAAGCTGTACATCTCAGGTACTCTGGCTTCAAAACCAATTATTGGATTATGGCATAACAGAGACTAAGACCCCATTGTTAATGGACAGCTCTTCAGCTCTTTGCATTGTCAAGAATCCTGTCCAGCACTCTAGGACTAAACATATTGAAATCAGACACCATTTTATTAGAGATTGTTTTGAAAAAGGTCTGATTGATCCAATATTTGTTCCTAGGGCTGATGAGCTTGCAGACATTTTCACTAAGCCCTTGGATAGCACAACTTTCCAAAACCTAGTGTTAAGGCTTGGTATGCTGCAGCTAGAATAAGTGACAACTATGGTGATCTCAGCTCACAAGTACTGATGATCATTAGTTTATTATTGTCATATATAAGTACCGAAGTTATCCTCCCTCAGAAGTTTAAAACTACTAAAGATTAACTTCTCAGTACTCAAGTACTTTATTTGTTGAAACAACTGATGTAGTTACAACAGCTGATGTAGTCACCACTGATGTAGTTACAACAGCTGATGTAGTCACAACAGCTGATGTAGTTACAACAGCTGATGTAGTCACAACAGCTGTTGTAGCCACAACTACTGATGTCAGAAATGCAGATAAGTACTGATGACCAATGAACGTCTGAAACTCAGATCTAAGTCTGATGAGTAAGAGTGGAGGTCAGATTGAAACAGCTGAAAAGCAATGAATTGACGACAACTACTGATAAGCCTTTTTCTCTTCAGTAGTTCCCAACTGCTGTTCCTTCTAAAAACAACTGAAGCAATACAATGTATTCAGTAGTTTCATAACTACTGATGACTAACACCAAGTCTTCAGTTGTTTACAACAACTGATGGTAAAACCAAGTCTTTAGTAGTTTCACAACTACTGATGACTAATACCAAGTCCTCAGTTGTTTCACCACCTGAAGTCAAAACTGTCTTCAGTAGTTTTATAACTACTGATGACTAAATCTTTAGTAGTTTTATAACTACTGATGACTAAATCAGAGACTTCAGCTGTTTCAACGTCTGGTTAAAACCAAGTCTTCAGTTGTTTTATAACAACTGCTGATCACACCAATACGGTCAGTCATTCCAAACCTCTGAAAGTTAATAACACGTCATCAGTAGTTTCAACAACTAATGACTAACACCAAAACCTTCAGTCGTTTTCTAACCCTACCCTTTAAATACCTTATCCCACCTTCAGAGTTTTTTACTTTCTTCTCTTCTCAAACCTAACGTTCAAAAAAACTCTGTAACCTCTCTTCATCAATGGCGACCATGCAACTAAAACCTCGACACAACTGTGTCACACATCTCACAAAATCGCCATACTGGACCAAGTTTCATAACGCCGTTGATTTAATGGTTCAGTCACCTTACAAAACGGCTTTTCTGTTAAATCCCACCATATATGCCGAATCTCTTAACCAATCTGGACAAACGTCACTCTTGTCTCTAAGGAGAATGACACAGAGACTCTAATCGTTTGTCCATCGTCAAAAGTGGTCATTACTCCAGACATTCTTCGCCAAACCCTCAATCTGGATGATGCCACTTTCCTAACTGGTTATCCAAAGGGCACAATCAATCAATCATTGGCCCAGCATGGATACCAGGGTAACCTGAGTGCATCTACCATATTGGAAGAAACATTTCAGGATGCCGAACGTCTCATCTTTCACCTGGTAAATGTCTGCCTTGCCCCAAAGACTTCATCATGGGATCAAATGTCCACAAGGTGGCAACATGTAATGTACTCCATCCTTGAGCAACAACCTTTAAATTTTTCTAAAATACTATTTTTAGAGCTCAAGGATATGGCCCAAAAACCACTTGCTAACCATTGGATATTATATCTCGGTTCATAATGGCCATAATTGAAAACCAGCTTCAAGCTGAGGGACTGGTTGGCCTGGGAGTCCCTGCTACGGCTGTATTGCCTGAAGTATACTCCCGGCACAACTCTGACCAATCACTGAAATTGGCTGCCAAGCTGCGCAAACCCACGCAGCTGTGGAACCCACAGCCACCACCTCCAAATCCAAAGTCCCCACCAAACCCATTAAAAATAAGACAAAAAAGGCTACTCAGGGAAATGAGTCCCCTGAGGATGCCCTGCACCACAGAAGCAGGCTATATCCATGGTTATAACCCCCTAGTGGATACAAGGACTTCACCAGCCACAGCCGCTCAGGATTCCTCTCAAAAGGAGCCTGCAGCAACCAAAGAAGGGGTACCCACTAATCTGGGATCTTCCTCATTTGAGGAGATTGCCATTGAAGAGCACCATTCTCCCCAGGTGCATACTGCTTTTACCCCATCTCCCACTGCAACCGCCACACAAAGTCCTACTCTCATTATTGCAAACGTGCTGACTCAGCTGCATGCCTCTCCTCCTCCCCAACAAACACCAACAATGGGGAAAACCATAGCAATTGAGGAAGAGGATCAACATGCTTCTGATAACCCACAGCACAAGGGTTTAACTGTTCTATCTCCTGGTGTGGATATGGAGACCAGAACATCTGGTGAGGCTGCCACCTCTTCTGAATCAGCACATGATCAGACTGAGGCTGGTAACATAGCTCAGACCTCACCAGAGGCAATAGCTGATGAGGGACATTGTCCTGAGGCTGGAAGTCCCCAGTTCCAAGAAAAAAGGGCACATGCTAAAACTGGTCTACACCCAGTGCATGTACATCCTGCTACAAGCAGGAGGTCAGGTGATTCAGCATCTGCTGATGATGACCTGGGCTTCTTTTATGATGTTCTGGCCAGAACACAATTCTTGAGGAAGAAGTCAGTAGACTACAAAGATTACTTGACTAATTCTCTCACACAGCAAGTCCATCTGCCACCAACATAAACCCACAGATGGCACCTTCACCTGAAGGTCTCCTAGACACTCACCACTCAAAACTTCCGAGCCACCAGCTTCTATTTCTGGCACTGCTTCTCAGGGAGAACCCCTCTGAGCAAACAGCTGCTATCTTTCAGCAATCCCTACCTCTCATCACCCCAATGATCACAGACATTGTGATCAAAACCATGGATGAGAGGCTTCCCTCAATCATACAACCCCTGGTGGAGGAGATTGTGAGCACAAGGCTTTCTGCTACTCAAACCCTTGCAACCAATGCAACCAAAAGGGGAGAGTCAGTCAGTGAAAGCAAAGAGGAAGAGCATAGAGGGGAAGAAAGATAAGGAGACTGAGAAGGAAGGGAGTTTGTGAAGGGAGCTAACATTGATCAAGTGAGTGAAAGTCACAAAGACTTTCATGTCACATATAAGAAGAGGAAGGTTGAAGGAAAAGAAAAAAAACTCAACTCGACAGATGTTCAAAATGGCGGATGCTACACACAGTAAATCAATGGACTCCATTATTGATCAACTGTATAGACAGGGTTCGATACTGCACAGCTTGACTCAGAGATTAGGAGACTTGAAGTTGAAGAAATTAACTCAAGATGGGCAAGTTATGATGCATTGGAAAGAGAAAGACTAGAGATCATGATCAGATTCATTGCAAAATACCTTGGGAGATCATTGATCAAGATTAAGTCATGGACCAGGGACAGTATCTTGGCAATAACCACCAAGATCTGTTCGTCTGAAGCATACACTAAGGGATTGGTGATTGAAGCACTAAATGAGGCAGGTGCTGGGAACAGAAAGGAACTAGCAAAACACTCAAAAGCCTCACTCACTACAAGAATGCTAGAACAACCTGCAAAACCTCCCACTTCAAAATCACTACTACCACAACCCACTAAACCAACTCCTTTACCCTCAAACCACACCGCTGATGCCCCAAGAGAAGAAGAGAAGGAAGTTGAGGCGTTGAGGCTAGAAGAAGAAGAAGATGATGATGAGGAAGAAGATAGGCTGCCTCTTTCTGCAGTCCTAACTTTGCCTAAAGCCAAACCTATGCCCATCACTCCCACCTCACAGATGGAAGCTGTGAGAATAAAGATAGAAGAAGAACAGCAACAAAAGCTTCATGATGATGAGAAGCTGAAAAGCATAGACAAAACTTATGCTGCTTCTTCCTTAATAATCAGCATGAAGAAAGAAGCTCTGAGATTGTACACCCTTGCTAACACATTTCAATATCAAAAGGAAAAGGTGAGAATATGGCCTGATCCTAGGGTGGCTCACAGAATTGTGGAAAGAAAGACCTTCCTTCGAGATACAAGGGCCAAGTAAAAAGGATCGTAGATGAAGAGATCACAGTGGTTCTTGTAGTATCACCCTGGGAAATTGTTGAAGATTTCAAGAAGGCCTATGAAACTAAACAGCCACCCCAAAAGATGTTAGAGAACAGAGTGATTAAAAAGGGGTTAGTCTACAAGAGGCTTGAGAACTTCAAACAAAATGAGCTCAGTCTGTTACTTGAAGGGACTCACCCAGATGAGTTTGCATACAGACAGATCACAACAGTTGAGCTCAAAAATGGCAAACAGGCTAAGTACATTTCAGAGCTGTATGGGCGTGAAGGATTGTTTGATCGTGGAGCTGAAAATCTTACCATGGAAGAAAAATTATGTTTCTCAGAGCATACACCAGAGAATCCTACAGGCTTATACATGGGAAGTAGATTTCATGGATAGGACCACAGCCCTGTGTCCAGTTCCCTAAAGTCAGGGCTCCTATCCATACTATGCCAACCAAATTTCAGAAATCTATTCCCAGGCCAGTGCTTAATTGGGTCATCTTCTTAGCTGATCAAGAAGGAAAAGACCAATCTTACTGCCAACAATAAGTGGGACCTCAATAAAGTTAAGGTTTTGGCTGCATTGGTTCAGGGGGAGTTTGTTGGACCAAAAGAACCAATGAGCCGGATCAGAAAAACCTTAAGTTCCTAGACGTCACAAAAACTGCTGAAGTCCACAACAGCTGAAGACAAGTCTGAAGACAAGTGCTGAAGACAAAGTTTAAAGACAAGTGCTGAAGACAAAGTCTGAAGACACAAGTGCTGAAGACAAAGTCTGAAGACACAAGTGCTGAAGACCAAGTATCAGACGTTGTCACAACAGCTGAAGAGGTCTTCTTCAGTAGTTGTGACGGTTTTCTTTCGGTAGTTTTATGTTTTGTTTTCAGTAGTTTTGTAAAACGACTGAAGAACTTGTTCTTCAGTCGTTGTAGTTTCAGTAGTTTCGTATCAGTAGTTTTATGTTTTATACTTAGCACTCTGATATGTTCTCAGTAGTTGTGAACATTTCAGTAGTTTGTTAACTTTTAGTTATTTTTGTAACAAATCTGCCAGATGTCATACTGTGATATCAGCAGTGATTGCACCTCTATATAAGGAGTGTCAACCCAATTGTAATCGGTGAATGATTGAGCAGAAACATTTGATATTATTGAAACATTCCTTTTCACAGAAATATATTCTCTCTTTACAACCATATTTGTTCTTAATGCATACGTATATCAAATTCTTGCTATAATTTGTCTAATTCTTGTTCTATTCCGCTGCGTTACACTCTAATCCATCAAACTTGAGATCTCTGATCCTGTCATACCCCTTCGCGGTACGTGGTAACTTCATGATAATGTCCATGGTGATATGCTCCCACTTCCACTCGGGTATATCCAAAGGTTGGATCTTCCCGTGTGGCTTCTGATGCTCCGCCTTCACTTACAAGCAAGTAAGGAACTTACTCACATACTCTGCTACGTCGTGCTTTATACCCAACCACCAATAATCTTTCTTCATATCTTGATACATCTTTGTGCCACCGGGATGAATGGAGTATTGAGTCATATTAGCTTCATCCATGATCTTCCCACATAGATTCCCATACCGAGGAATCCATATCCGTCCAAATAGGGTTCTAACACCATGAGTGTTTTCGCCTAACTCCGTGACCACACCTCTCATTCTTTTTGAGTTAAGATGATCTTCCTTCGATGCCTCATCTCGAAATTCCTTGACTTGCTTCATTACATCAGAGGTCATCACTAACTGATAAGCCTTCACCCGAATTGGCTCAGATCTTTTTTTTCGGCTAAGGGCATCTGCCACTACGTTGGCCTTGCCCGGATGGTAATGGATCTCGCAATCATAATCTTTTATGAGCTCCAACCATCGCCTCTATCTCATGTTCAAATCTTTATGCTCAAAGAAGTACTTCAAGCTTTTATGGTCAGTGAAGATTGTGCACTTCGTCCCATACAGGTAGTGCCTCTAAATCTTTAGTGCAAAGACCACAACTGCTAGCTTCAAGTCATGAGTAGGATAATTAACCTCATGAACTTTCAACTGTCAGGATGCGTATGCTATAACCTTTCCTCGCTGCATTAACATGCAACCCAACCCTGAGTAAGAAGCATCTGAATAAACCACCAAATCCTCGCTTCCCTTAGGCAACGACAAGATAAGAGCCTGAGTCAACCTTGCCTTTAACTCCTCAAAAGCCTTCTCTTGCTCTTGACCCCATATAAACTTCACATCCTTACGGGTCAAATTAATCAATGGAGAAGCTATCCTGGAGAAGTCTTGAATGAATCTCCTATAATAGCCTGCCAACCCCAAGAAACTACGGATCTCGGATGACGTCTTTGGAGACTTCCATTGCATCACTGCCTCCACCTTTGCCGGATCTACCATAATCCCCTTGAGATTCACTACGTGACCCAAGAATTGAACTTTGCGCAACTAGAACGCGCACTCGGAGGAATTAGCATACAACTTCTCCTTCCTCACGTCTCCAACACTTCTCGAATATGATCAACATGCTCTTCTTTGCTCCTCGAGCAAATCAGCTTATCATCAATAAACACTATCATTGATTTATCCAACATTGGCTGGCACACTCGATTCATCAAGTCCATAAAAGCAGCTAGCACATTGGTTAACCCAAAAGACATAACGAGGAACTCGTAGTGTCCATAAAGCGTGCGAAAAACTGTTTTAGGAATATCTTGCTCCTTCACCATCAATTGAGGTAGCCAAATCAAAGATCTATTCTTGAGAACCAACTGGCACATTGGAGCTAATCAAACAGGTCATCAATCCTCGACAATGGACATCGATTCTTCACTTTTAACTTGTTCAGCTTGCGGTAGTCAATACACATCCTCATACTACCGTCTTTCTTTTTCACGAACAAGACCAGAGCACCCCAAGGAGAGATACTCGGTCTTTAATAATCCCCTTATCGAGCAACTCCTGCAATTTCTCCATCAGTTCCTTCATCTAGAGGGGGCTAAGCGATACGACGCCTTAGCTACAGGCTGGGCAACAGGTATCAAGTCGATCTGAAACTCGATCTCGCGGTGATGGTACGCATTGTAAATCTTCTGGGAACACATCAGAAAAGTACACACAACCAGTACATCGGACAATTATGGTGTTGGTGTGTCACATCCTTCACGTGGGCCAAATAGGCACTACATCCACGACTCATGCACTTTCCCCCCACTGCCAACGAAATAACCTTTGGAATCGTCATAATTCGATCACCAAACTCCCGTCAGGCGCTGTTAGTCTAATCATCTTCTTGCGACACACAATGTTGCCTCGTTGTCCGCCAACCAATCCTTTTGCTAGGACTACTTAGAACCCGCCTAAGGTTATCACGAATGGTTTAACAAGAAACTTATGACCTTCTAATTCTATGTCACAGCCTTTTATCATCTCAGAAATCTTGGTAGACTTACCTATGGCAATTTCTACATTGAAGGACTTATTTATACTCCTAATAGTAACAAGAAATTTATCATAGAAAGCAACAAAAATAATACTCTTACTAGCACTTGAATCAAATAACACAGAAGCTAGAGTTTGGTTTACTAGAAACATACCTAACACAACATCGGATCCATCCTAGCCTCTTACCGGGTCATCGTGTGAAAGCTCTTGCGTTTGCTTTCCGCCCTTTGGTTCTGATCATCTTCTTTGCTCTGGAACTCTCAGTCCTTGGCTTCTTGCAGTCCTCGCTCATGTGGCCCCTTCCACCACAGTTATAGCACCTTATAACCCCACACTCTTTTGCCATATGCCCTGCCTTCCCACACTTGAAGCATACATTTAATCCCCACCTACACTCTCCAGTATGCCCCTTTCCACACTTACCACACCTCATCGTCTCTGCACCAGACGTAACCACACACTGGTCATCCGTCCTGGCAACCTTGCTATTTGGAGTGAAACTCTCACATTCAACCTGCTTTCTGTTCCAATTCTGGTCACCGCTACCCTTCTTGTTCACTTCAATCACGGTTGTCTCCTTCACTGCCCTAATTACTTCAGTCACCATAGATGACAGAATCATCTGCATGACCTGTTGAACTCCCTCAACAACAGCCTCTTTCAATGTGGTCCTTAGATTAGCACTATCATCACCGCCTCCAGGTGATGGACCTCAGGCTCTTTGAGTGCCATTTCAGCAGTCCTAACCATGCTTCTCGTGACACGTAGTCTAGCACCACGTCCACCACAACCTTCACCTGGAGAAACCTTTGATGATCTACCTCCAAGCATCCTCTAAACCGCTATAAGATTCAAACACTACACAATCATTCAAGGTGATAGCTTAGTTTATGTCAAGTATAGTAAGTCCCTAATTACAGTGGCCAGTTGTGATTAGCCACTTACTTTACTTTTCATACCCTAGCATTTCTTATTCTGACTATATTGGTATCTAAATCTACTAAAAAACATAACCACATAACATGCGCACATAAGCCAGTTAACATTAAGAAAATACCTGATGTCACGCAACTACTCGGACTGGCATCCCTTCCCTTTGTCTAATTTCTATTTAAGTTTAGGTTTCTTTTGAAAATTTTAACCCATTTCACTTAAACTTTGGCTTTAAACAAACTTGTAAGGCCTCGTTCTGGGACGCTCACAGTTGGACATTCATTGCACATAAAACATAAAATATAAATCTCAATTCCTAAAACATCATAATAGAATTCTTTTAAACAAACCACATCATTTATATATATAACTGCTTTTGGCAAAATAATACAACATAATTAAATTACAAAATATTAGAATTTGCATTACATCACAAAATATTGGACAAAAGAACCAATGAGCCGAATCAGAAAAACCTTTAAGTCCCACAGACATCACAACAACTACTGAAGACCACAACAGCTGAAGACAACAGCTGATTACAAATTCTGGAAACACAAAGTCTGAAGACAGTCTGAAGACACAAGTGCTGAAGACAAAGTCTGAAGACACAAGTGCTGAAGACAAAGTCTGAAGACACAAGTGCTGAAGACAAAGTCTGAAGACACAAGTGCTGAAGACAAAGTCTGAAGACACAAGTGCTGAAGATAAAGTCTGAAGACACAAGTGCTGAAGACAAAATCTGAAGACACAAGTGCTGAAGACAAAGTCTGAAGACACAAGTGCTGAAGACAAAGTCTGAAGACACAAGTGCTGAAGACAAAGTCTGAAGACACAAGTGCTGAAGACAAAGTCTGAAGACACAAGTGCTGAAGACAAAGTATCAGACGTTGTCACAACAGCTGAAGAGGTCTTCTTCAGTAGTGATGGTTTATCTTTCAGTAGATTCTTGTTTCAGTATTTGTAAAACAACTGAAGAGTATGTTCTTCAGTTGTTATTGTTTCAGTAGTTTCTTTTCAGTAGTTGTAATAATAGTTAACACTTAGCATTTTTGTAAGAAGATGTCAGCTGTTTGACATCTTCAGTAGTTGTGTTAACTATCAGTAGTTTGTGATTAATTCTGTTTGATGTCACTATCAAGTGACATCAGCAGACGTCACATCTCTTATATAAGAGGTGTCGACCTAATTGTAATTGTGACATTCCGTTACCACGAAAGCGTATATTGAATGAAATATATCTGCAGAATTCTCTCTATCTATAACCGTTTTTGTTCTTACATTGAATATCTTTTCGTTCTTGTGAATTGGCTAATTCATTGTTAGAATTCCGCTGCTATACTCTCTTAATCAATCAAACGTAGATCACTGATCCTAACGAGTGGTATCAGAGCAGGTTAATCATTGATTGATCTAACAATTGATCATTGAAACTGCTAATTGATATCTATGTTTGATTGAATTAGCATTTTGCAAGAACTGGTTATAGATTATTGAATTTCTGATGCTTTCGTTCATTTATTCTGAGATCTCTCTGGTTCAATTGGTTGTTGTGTTTTGTTCTAAATCTGTTTAGCTTAATTAAATTTGATTGAATCTGAGATGAGTACTCCTTCTAATGGTCCTCACAATACTGGTTCCTCAACCAAGCCCCCGATGCTGGTTAGGACCGAGTATAACATATGGCAGCGAAAAATGCTTCATCACCTGTCTGTTAACAGTTCAGGTTGTTGGACATCTGTGGTCATGGACCACATAAGCCTATGGTGAACAATCCGAAAACCAATCAAATGGTTCCGAAGAAGAAGGAACAATACTCTGAAGAAGATCAGAAACGTGTTGAGATTGATGCTAAAGCCCATGGAATTCTGGCCATGGCACTGCCTAATGAAATCTATTCAGGGCTTATGCATCATGAAACAGCTCATGATCCTGGAATGCCCTGAAGGAACAATTCGGTGCACAGATGAGGTCTTAGCAAACAACAGAGAAATCCTTGCCAACAATATGAGACATTCTCTCATAGAAAGGGTGAGACACTGACTCAACAGTTTGAGCGTTTTTCCTGCTTGATCTCTGAGCTGAAAATGGTGAAACAGAATACACCAATAGCCAGATGAATAACAGGTTCCAGATCACTGCCTGAGAGATGGGACACATACACTATTGTCCTACGCTCCGTGCAAATCTGGATAGCCTATCTCTCACCAACTTCATGGGAAACTGCTTACATTCGAAAGAGAGATAGAGCAAAGAGGAAACTGTCCTCATCAGGAAAGCTCAATGATGACTTTGTACCAGGGAATACTGCCTTGGTTGGTCATGAGTCAGAATATGCTGCATCTGAACGCAATTATGATGAGCATATTGATTTCTCTTTCAAATAGTTCTGATCATGCATTTGTTGTATTGAGAGTCATTCTGGCAGTAAAGTGACAATCTATGCTTCATCATGGATGATTGAAAGGAATTGTTGATGATGATCTAGAGAGATGGATATTCTGAGCCAAATGGCATTGATTAATATCAGATCTCAGAAGTTCTATAAGAGAACTGGCAGGAAATTTCCTGGACTCTCTGGCAAAACCAAAGTTGGTTTTGACAAGAGTAAGTTGAGGTGTCACAAATGCCAAAGGCTGGGACACTTTGCAAGAGAGTGTAGATCAACTGGATCTAACTCTTCTGTACCCTTTGTGACTTTTCCTAGTACTAGTCCACAAACAGAGGCAACATCCTGCGGTTCTGGTCATCATTCACATCCTAGGTCTCCTGCACTTTGTTCCCCAGGGTCAAATGTCATATCCTTATCCCTGCTATTATATGCCTCAACCAAATCCTGTTCAAGCTCCATTGCACAACACCACAAGCATTGCCTGAACCACAACCTTCCCAATCTCATCAACAAACTCAACCTCAACAACACAACCTTCTTCACCCCAGGAGTTGTTGACTGGAGCAGTTTACCAAATGATTTGTCTGGTCTGAACACTGTTCACTGGTGCTGGTCAACGGGTGGTGGACAGTCCTTTGGAAATCTAGCTCTTATGGCTTTGGATTCTGCTGATACTTCATCCACTAATGCCTCTACACCAAAGGTATCACAGGTATCCTCTGAGGCAAAAGCCAAATTATGTTTGAAACATGCATAGCAGCATTTGCATCCATTAGAGAAGCAAATGTAGCTTTGATTAACAAGACATTGAGCTAGAACAAACAATTTCCACAAGAAAAGCTGAATTTGAGTCTGTGCTTAATGAAAAGAATGTTCAGATTTACAAACTTAAATGCCAAATCACAATTATAAGGCTAGGGAGAGGTACTTCTAAAGAAGTACAAAGATCTCAAAGAAAACCCTGCAGTCACCCAAGTAGAGTGTGATCGATGGTTACAATCATGCAAAGGTTTTGAAATGCTTCTTAGTAAGCAATCTGCTTCCAATGTGAAGTTTGGCATTGGTTACAATCACACTGCTCCACCTACAGATTTACTCCGAGCAGAGGTAGAATCTGATGGTGAGAGTAATAACCAATCCATTTCATCATGTGATCTACTTTCTGATTCAGCACTATCAGAAGTAGAAGTCAGCACTAAGCCCTCTCAGAACCTATCAGCTGATGTTGATGGTTCCACTGCTGACACTCACATATCAATGAGTTGATCAACTCAGGAGTTAATTCTAAAAGTCCTGAAAGGACTAGAGAGCAAGATTTAACACCTGAAGTTCAAACTCAACTACTGCCAGTACTGAAAAGAAGAAAACTGTCAGTAGAAAGAGTTTGAAGACTACTAAGAGGAAGTCAAGAAAGCAAACAATGCTTTCAAAGCACTGAAGAGCAAGTCTTCAGTTGTTTCATCTCTTTAGTTGATGATCAACATAAGATGAAGAAGAAACCATGTGAAGTATGTGGTTGTTCAATCATCTTACAGATGAGTGCTGGTACAAAAGAGGTTCCAAACTCAAACATAAAGAGGAAATTAAAGAGAAATGGTTTAAAATGAAAACTGAGTTTGAGACCACATTTGTATCAGCAACATCAAATCCTGTAACCCTTAAGTCCATAAAGAAATCCAAAAAGGAAGGGGGTTAAACAGGTACCAGCTGAGATTGCTCAAAAGAAGAAGGTGCAACATAGGAACTTATCAAACTCCAATGGCAATGTGTATGATGAGCTGAAAGCTTTATCACAAAATCAGACACAGCTGGTTATGATGGTTCAACATCTATTGGGAAGAGTTAACCAGTTAGTGTCCTATGTTGAAACCACAGAAAAGGAGGTCCAAGCCAAAGGATTCCTCTTCTCACCATCTTCTTCCTCTCAGGCTGTGTTTTTCCATCAAACTGTTAGTTTACCATCTGTTGATGAGGCCCAGGCCCAAAACCAAAAAGGTTTGGGTCTCCAAAACTAACTGATTGTTTATAATTGCAGGGTTCTTCAACATGCCAAAGTAGCATCTGGTATGTAGACAGTGGAGGATCTATGCACAGACTGGGAACAGCTCTCTTCTTCATGACTACTCTCAAGGAAGAAAGGGTTTGTTCTTTTGGCAATGATGCTAGGGGTACATCATTGGAAACGGCTTTGTCTCCAATGGAGAAATAAAGTTTGATGATGTTAATCATGTGGGAAATCTCAAGTACAATCTCTTGAGTGTCAGTCAAATGTGTGATAAAGGCCATGTTGCTCTTTTCAGCAGTCAGAACTGTAGGATTCTGTCATCCAAAGTTCTGCTTTGATTGATAAGGTGTTGGATGATCACACTCTCCTGAGAGCCAACAGGACAGGAAGAGTGTATGCCTTAGATCTTTCCAAGAAAATAGATCTCAAAGGCAATCCTTGCCTATTTTCCAAAGCCTCTTCTCAAGAATCTAAACTGTGGCACAGAAGGCTGGGTCATGTTAATTTCAAAAACATGAATCAGCTAATCCACAATAGTTTAGTTAGAGGCTTACCAATAAAGGAGTTCCACTGTGATGAAACCTGCACTGCTGGTTAAAAGGAAAACAACACAAAGTCTCATCCCTCCTATTGAAGAGCCTACGTCCACTGCCTGCTTGCAATTACTGCATATGGATCTATTTGGTCCTGTGAGAGTGATGAGCATGGCAAAGAAGAAATACTGTCTGGTAATTGTGGAATTACTCCAGCTTGTATGGACTTTCTTTCTACATTCAAAGGATGAGGTTGCTCAGAAGATTATTCACTTTGTGTTGTATGTTGAGAAGCAGTATTCCCTTCCAGTCAAGTGTATTAGGAGTGACAATGGAACTGAATTCAGAAACCATACACTTGATGACTTCTATCTTTCAAAGGGAATCAAAAGGAAGTTTAGTATACCACGGACTCCAGAACAAAATGGAGTAGTGGAGAGAAAGAACAGGACCCTAATTGAAGCTGCAAGGTCCATGCTGGCTGGCTCTGGTTTGCCACTGACCTTTTGGGCTGAAGCTGTTAACACAGCTTGCTATGTGCAGATAGAGTCTTAGTAAATCAGAGGTTGATGAAGACTCCATATGAAGTTCCCATCACTGGCTCCTCTAATTTCATTTTTCAAAGCATTTGGGTGTCCTGTTTTATTCTCAACACAAAGGATCAACTCAAAAATTTGATCCTAAGGTGGATGCAGGGTATTTTGTTGGTTATTCATCTACTTGCAAGGCATACAGAGTCTTCAACTGCAGAACAAAGATAGTTAAAGAGGACTTTGCATGTGAAGTTTAATGAATCTCCTATAGACAAGATCCACAAAACCCTATGGAGTTGTTTGATTTGGACATACTGCAATATGTTCCTTATCAACCTCCGCTGTTGCAGATCATGTGGATAAATCATCTTCTATAGCATGTCTTCCACTGGTGGTATTGATGATGATGATGATAATATCAATACTCACCTATTCAAGTTTAGTGACCAACTGCCTGTGTCTGCTAAATTTGATGTTCCTGTAGCTTCAGCAGTTCCATCCACACAAATGCTGATGAGATCTCTGATTCCTCTACATCTTTTGAGTTACCATCTAATTCTTGGTTTCAAGAGTCTGCATCAACATCTGCTGCTGCTGAAGGTCCTACAAACACTTGCACAGATCTCATTGTTTATCAAGAACTGAAGAATCACCCAATGTCTCAGATTATTGGTGATATCAATGCTGGTGTTTCAACAAGAAGTCAATTGTCTAACTTCTGCTTCTATGCTCTCTTCATCAGTCAGCTAGAGCCAAAGAACTACCATGTTGCTTTGAGAGACAATGGATGGGTTGAAGCCTGCAGCTTGAGCTACTTCAGTTCAAGAAACAGCAAGTGTGGGAACTGGTTCCTCTTCCCCCAGGTAAGTGTGCAATAGGCACTAAATGGGTGTTTAGGATAAAACTGATGAAAATGGGTTATTGTTAAGAACAAGGCTAGATTGGTTGTACAGGGGTTTTCACAAGAAGAAGGTATGATTATGATGAAACCTTTGCCCTGTAGCCAGACTAGAGGCAATCAGATTGTTTTTAGCCTATGCTGCATTCCACAATCTTAAGTTTTTCAAATGGATGTCAAAAGTGCATTTCTATATGGTAAAATAAAGGAAGAGTTTATGTGTGTCAACCACCAGGTTTTGAGGATAATAAACATCCTGAATGGGTATATAAACTTGATAAGGCTCTTTATGGGTTGAAACAAGCTCCTAGAGCCTGGTATGAGACACTTTCCACTTTTCTTTTAGAATAATTTCACTAGAGGCTCCATTGATAAAACTTTGTTTATTAAGAGGTGGATCAGCATAAGCTACTTGTTCAGATTTATGTTGATGATATCATTTTTGCATCCTCTGATCCCCAGTTGTGTGATGATTTTACAACATTAATGAAAAAGAGGTTTGAAATGAGTGCAATGGGAGAATTACAGTTCTTTCTAGGCTTGCAAATTAAACAAAAGACTGATGGAACTTTATTCATCATTCAAATATACAAAAGATCTTTTGAATAAGTTTGATTTACAAAACTGTAAGCCCTGTTCTACTCCCATGTGCCACACCACACAACTGGATGCTGATCAGAAGGTAAAGCTGTGATGAAACACTTTACAGATGTATGAATGGATCCTTGATGTATTTAAAAGCTTCTAGACCAGATATTATGTTTGCTACATGTGTTTGTGCTAGATTTCAGGCTGCTCTAAAGAGTCTTATTTGATTGCAGTCAAGAGAATCTTTAGATATTTGCAAGGTACACAATCTCTGGTTTATGGTATTCCACTGGACACTCTTGCAAATTAGTTGCTTTTTCAGATAGTGACTATCAGGGTGCAAGTTAATAGAAAGTCAACTTCTGGTGGTTCTCAATTCCTAGGCAACTGTTTGATTCTTGGCAGAGTAAGAAACAAACATCTGTTGCTACATCAACTGCTGAAGCCGAGTACATTGCTGCTGCAAGTTGCACTTCTCAGGTACTCTGGCTTCAGAACCAACTTCTGGATTATGGCATTACAGAGACTAAGACTCCATTATTAATGGATAGTGCTTCAGCTCTGTGTATTGTCAAAAATCCAGTCCAGCACTCTAGGACCAACATATGATATCAGACATCACTTTAATTCGGGATTGTTTTGAAAAAGTCTGATTGATCCTAAGTTTGTGCCTAGTGCTGTGAGCTTGCAGATATTTTTACTAAGCCTTTGGATAGTTCTACTTCCAAAACCTTGTGTTAAGGCTTGGTATGCTGCGGCTAGAATAAGTGACAACTACTGATGATTTCAGTAATAATTACTGGTGATCATGGTAACCATGTCCATATAAGTACTGATGAGTTCTTTCACCTTCAGTAGTTTTTATAACTACTGACGGCTAAATGCCTCACAAGTACTGAAGTACTTTATCTGTTCTAAACCACTGATGTAGTTACACTACTGATGTAGTACAACTACTGAAATCAGTACAAACAGATAAGTACTGACGTCCCTGAAACACCTGAAAAGCAGATGCAAAGTCTGATGATAAGTGTTGAGGACAGTATGAAAGCTGAAAGCTATGAATTGACGAAAACTACTGAAGAGAACTTTCTCTTCAGTTGTTTCTACAACCTGCGTTTCATTCTAAACAACTGAAGCAAAACCATGTCTTCAGTAGTTTATAACGACTGATGACTAACACCAAGTCTTCAGCTGTTTACAACAACTGATGACAAAACCACTGTCTTCAGTATTTCACAACTACTGATGACAAACCCAAGTCCTCAGTTGTTTCATCACCTGATGTCAAAACTATCTTCAGTAGTTTTTATAACTACTGATGACCTAAATTAGAGACTTCAGCTGTTTCAACGTCTGAAAGGTAATACCATGTCAACAGTCGGTTAAACTACTGATGACTAACACTAAACCCTTCAGTCTTTTCTAACCCCTACCCTATAAATACCTGTTCTCTTCTCGAATGTTTCATTAGCCGTTATTTCTGAGCTTCTCTCTCTCAAACATGGTGACCATGAGTCTGAAACCACGACATAACTGCGTTGCATACCTTACCAAGTCGGCTTTCTGGAACAAATATGATATGCCATGACTTAATGGTGGATTCCCCATATCGCACAGCCGTTCCTTGATCCGACCATCTACCCTAAATCCCTCAGTCAATTTGTTCAAATGCTTTTGTTCATACTGATGAGTCTACCGGCCAAATCTCTGTTCGGACCTCCCTTGTCAACCAGAAACAGTGGTCGTTACAGCCGACATCATTCGTCAGGCATTACACTTACACGACTCCACCGCTGTGACTGAATACCCAAAGGGCACAACAAATATTTCCTTTATCAATCATGGGTATGAGGGTGATCTTCGGCTATAACCATTCTGAAGAAACATTTCCATGATGCTGAGAAATTTATTTTTCACATGGTAAATGTCTGCTTAGCCTCCAAGACATCCCTTGGGATCAAATGTCATCCCAATGGCAACAGGTATTGTATTCTATTCTAGAACACCAACCGCTAAAGTTTTCTGAAATCGTGTTCTAGAAATAAAGAAATTGGCTCAGAAACCCGCGGCAAACCGATTGCCATTATATCCCAGGTCTCTGATGGCCATTATTTAGATGAAATTAAAATCTGATGGCCTTGTTGGCCTTGGAGTCCCTGCACCAGCTGTTTTGGCTGAGGTATACTCCAGACACAACTCAGACCTTACTCTCAAAGAAGCTGCCCGATGCTAAAGCCCAAGCACAGGGAACCCACAGCTTCCACCACCAGAACCAAAGTCCCACACTAAACCAAAACCAAAACACCCCAAAACAGCTATTCAGGGAGGAGTCCCCCTGAAGATGCTCCTGTATCACCCCAGGCAGGATTACTGCTGATTTAAACCCCCCAGCAGTATCAGAGACTCTACCAGCCACAGCCGCTCAGGATTCCTCTCAAAAGGAGCCTGCAGCCACACAGAAGGGGTACCCCACATCTGGGATCTTCCTCACTTGAGGAGATGCCATTGAAGAGCACCATCTCCCCAGGTGCACACTGCTTTTTACCCCATCTCCCCATGCAACTGCCCCCCAAAGTCCAACCATAATAATTGCAAACGTGCTGACTCAGCTGCATGCCTCTCCTCCTCCCCAACAACCACCAACAAAGGGGAGAACCACATATATTGAGGAAGAGGATCACCATGCTTCTGACAACCCACAGCACCGGGGTTTACAAGTTCTATCTCCTGGTGTGGATAGGAGATTAGAACATCTAGTGAGGCTGCACCTCTTCTGAATCAGCACATGATCAGAATGAGGCTGGTAACATAGCTAAGACCGCACTAGAGGCAACAGCTGATGAAGGACACAGTCATGAGGCTGGAAGTCCCCAGTTCCAGACAAAGGGGCACATGCTAAAACTGGTCTACACCCAGTGCATGTACATCCTGCTACAAGGCAGAGGTCAGGTGATTCAACATCTGCTGATGATGACCTGGGCTTTTTCTATGCGTTCTAGCCCCAACACATCCTGGAGGCTGAGGTAAGCAGATACGAGAACTGCTTGCCCAAGAAGTCTCAGGATGAAGTCCATCTGCCCCACCAACCCACAGATGGCACCTTCATTTGAAGGTCCCCCAAACACTTTACCCTCTCACTTCACTGAGCCTCCAGCCTATGCTTTTGGCACTATCTCTCCGGGACAGAACCCCCTGAGCAGATGGTTGCTGTATTCCAACAATCCCTACCTCTCATCACTCCCATCATCAATGACATTGTTATAAAGCCATTGATGAGAGGATCTCCTCAAGTCTACAACCACTATTGATGATGCTGTGCACAAGAAACTTTCTGCGGTACAAACCCTGCCACCAATGCATCCAAAAAGGGGGAGAGTACAGCAGTGAAAGAAAAGAAAAGAAAAAGAACTGAGGATGAGAAGGCACAGGAAAACCAAGGAGTTGGAAAAGGAAAAGGAAAAACAACTGATCACTTACAAAAGAAAGAAAAGTGTTGGTGATCAAACGAATGCTGAAGAAAAATCCTTGGAAGAGCTGGTAAAAGATGCAGATGAAACACACAGCCGATCCATGGACAAAATCATTGAGCAATTCTTCAAGCAAGGCTTTGATACAGCCACACTAGACAGTGAGATCAGGAGGTTGGAAGTAGAGGAAATTCAAAACAGATGGGCTGGGTACAATGTGCTGGAGAAAGAGAGATTGGAGATCATGATTCGATTCATAGCAAATACTTAGGAAGATCACTGATGGAGATTCGTTCATGGACCAGAGACAGCATTCTGGCTATAGCCACCAGAATCTGTTTGTCTGAGCAATTTCATAAGGGGTATCATTGAAGCACTTGATGAGGCTGGGGCTGGGAAAGGTTTGAAATGGCAAGACTCACAAAAGCCAAACTTACAACCAAAATGCGTTGAACAACCTTCACAATCACCCACTCAAAAACAGCCTACCCCTCAAATCTCCAAACCAATCTCTAAACCCAAATCCAAACATCCTCAAACTTCAAAACCAATCCTTTACCACAAAAACCAACCCAACCATCATCAGTGATGCACCTAGAAGGAGGAGAAGGGTGCTGAGGATAGAAGAAGATGAAGAAGAAGAGGATGAAGATGTAGTCTGCCACTCTCTACTGTTCTAAGGCTACCAGAACCCAGGAGTCAACTCATGATCACACCTGACTCACAAAGGAAACGGTTAGAGTCAAAATAGAAGATGAAGAACAACAGAAGTAGCATGATGAGCAACTACTGAAGATGGGTGACAAGGAATTTCCTCAGTCATCATCTATACAAGCCATGAAAGGGCATGCTCAGAGGCTGTACACTCTCAGACACGCATTTCAGTATCAAAAGGAAGAGAGTGAGAGTATGGCCAGACCCCAGGTGAGTTCTAGAGGGAGATAAACTACTGTGGAGTTGAAGAATGGCAGGACTGTAAAGTACTTATCTGAGTACTATGGTCCAGAGTTCTTCTTTGAAGGAGGAGTAAAAGAACTCTCCAAGGAGGAACATGTGTTCTCCTTGAGGCCTATGTTCGGAGAGTCGTACAGACTCATCACGGGGAAGTAGATCTCATGAATGGGGTAAAACTCTGTGTCCAGTTCCCCAAAACAGGTTCCATTCATACCTGCCAAACAGATCTCTGAGGTTTCTTCCAGGCCATGCTTATATGGGTATCTTCTCAACTGATCAAGAAGGAAAAGACCAACCATTCTGCCAACAATAAGTGGGACCTCAATAAAGTTAAAGGTTTTGGCTGCATTGGTTCAGGGGGAGTTGTTGGACCAAAAAGAACCAATGAGCCGGATCAAAAAAAACCTTTAAGTCCCACAGACATCACAACAACTACTGAAGACCACAACAGCTGAAGAACAGCTGATTACAAAGTTTGAAAACACAAAGTCTGAAGACAGTCTGAAGACACAAGTGCTGAAGACAAAGTCTGAAGACCAAGTGCTGAAGACAAAGTCTAAAGACACAAGTGTGAAGACAAAGTCTGAAGACACAAGTGTGAAGACAAAGTCTGAAGACACAAGTGCTGAAGACAAGTCTGAAGACACAAGTGCTGAAGACAAAGTCCGAAGACACAAGTGCTGAAGACAAAGTTGAAGACACAGTGCTAAAGACAAAGTCTGAAGACACAAGTACTGAAGACAAAGTCTGAAGACACAAGTGCTGAAGACAAAGTCTGAAGACACAAGTGCTGAAGACAAAGTATCAGACGTTGTCACAACAGCTGAAGAGGTCTTCTTCAGTAGTTGTGATGGTTTATCTTTCAGTAGATTCTTGTTTCCGTGTTTGTAAAAACAACTGAAGAGTATGTCTTCAGTTGTTATTGTTTCAGTAGTTCTTTTCAGTAGTTGTAATAATAGTTAACACTTAGCATTTTTGTAAGAAGTGTCAGCTGTTTGACATCTTCAGTAGTTGTGTTAACTATCAGTAGTTTGTGATAAATTCTGTTAGATGTCACTATCAAGTGACATCAGCAGACGTCACATCTCTTATATAAGAGGTGTCGACCTAATTGTAATTGTGACATTCCGTTACCACGAAAGCGAATATTGAATGAAATATATCTGCAGAATTCTCTCTATCTATAACCGTTTTTGTTCTTACATTGATATCTTTTGTTCTTGTGAATTGGCTAATTCATTGTTAGAATTCCGCTGCTATACTCTCTAATCAATCAAACGTAGATCACTGATCCTAACACATGTCGAACATAAAATGGATGCCATCCAAAATAATCCACAGTAGTTACGCCATGCCAACCTCAACCAACATTCACCTGTAACTGGAAACACATAAAAGTCAACGTTAGTGAGTGATTCTGTAGGTACATGTGTCCTAGTTTCTGAATTAATGTAATATTGTCTTAAATGTCTTACACGTTTGTAAGTTAGGTACTTTACATTAATGAAAATGTAAATGTTGGTTGTTGTTATCATGCTTAATATTTATTATGAGTTTGTTAACAATGACTTGATTATTAGGTTGTGTTGATGGAACTTATTAACTAATGTAATGACAATTAATACGTTCAAACTTAATAACATGAAGTTTCATGCGAATGGCCCAATGCTAATGGACCATAGCAATGAACAACTTCATGCAAATGACTCAGTCGCACACTTAAACCAGGAGACTGATCAGTCATATGATTGTCAATAAGATTGGCTCAGTCGCACGATGAAAACACCCAGTGTGCGTATGGACCAACCGCATGACTCAATCGCACGACTGAACCATGCTAAGGTTCAGTTGCACGAATGAGAACCTAACCTATAAAACCACCTAATTCATGGAAAAAGTAAGCATTGAACACATGTTGGACCAAAAGACCATGAGCCAACAGATCAGAAAACCTCTAAGTCCCAATGTATCACAACAACTGCTGAAAGACTCATCGTAGTTTGACAAGTGCTGAAGACTTCAACAGCTGAAGATCAAGTGCTGAAGACCTCAACAGGTGAAGAACTAAGTGCGAAGTACAACAGCTGAAGAACATGTTGGACCAAAAGAACCAAGAGCCAAGATCAGAAAATCTCTAAGTCCCACACGGTATCACAACAACTGCTGAAAGCCTATCGTAGTTTGACAAGTACTGAAGACTTCAACAGCTGAAGATCAAGTGCTGAGACCTGAACAGCTGAAGAACCAAAGTGCTGAAGTACACAACAGCTGAAGAACACAAGTGCTGAAGCTGAAAGACCAAAGTACTGAAGAAGAACAACAGCTGAAGAGTTCACAAGTGCTGAAGATCAACAATGATGTACAAAGTCTGAAGACAAGACTGAAGACATCAGCTGATGATATCTACTGAAGTCATCAGCTGATGAAACGCCTGAAGGTCAAAGTCTGAAGATCAAGTACTGAGCCTCAGTAGTTTGTCACAACTGCTGAAGAGTACTTTTCAGTAGTTGTGATATCAGTAGTTTTATTTTCTTTGTTTCAGTAGTTTTGTAAAACGACTGAAGAGCTTGTTTTCAGTCGTTGTAGTTTCAGTAGTTTATATTTTGTACTTAACTTGCTGATATGTTCTCAGTAGTTGTGAACATCAGTAGTTTGTTAAGATTTAGTTATTCTGTATTGGATCTGCCAGTTGTCACTTTCCGTGATAACAGCAGTGACTGTTGCACTCTATATAAGGAGTGACAACCTATTGTAATCAGTGTGCGAAATGAGCAATTGAATGGAATGATTGATTGATTCGATTAGAAATATTCTACATCTATAACATTCCTAGAAATCAGAAATTCTATTCTCTCCCTATAACCGTATGCGATCTTAATGCTCACAATATTGTTAGCTTGCTACAATTTGTCTAATTCGTGTTTGTATTCCGCTGCTTTACATTCTGATACATCAAACTTGTGATCACTGATCCTGTCAAATGGTATCAGAGCAGGTTAATCATTGATCGATCTAATAATTGATCATTGAAACTGCTATTCTAGATCCAAGTTTGATTGAATTAGCTTTTGTTTTTGCAAGAAACGGTTATAGAGATTGAATTTCTGTATTTCTGCTCATTCATCCTGAGATCTTATTCTTGGTTCTCATTGAGTTTGTTGTGGTTTGTCTAAAACTTTTTAAAACTTGAACTAAATGTTTTTGAACTGAAAATGACCACTCCCTCCAATGATCCTCACAATACTGGTCCTCAACCAAGCCTCCTATGCTGGTTAGGAATGAGTATAACATATGGCAAAGACGTATGCTCCATCCTGTCTGTTAACAGCGCAGGGTGTTGGACATCAGTGGTACATGGTCCACACAAGCCTATGGTGAATAACCCGGAAACCAATCAAATGGTTCCGAAGAGGAGGGAGCAATATTCAGATGAGGATAAAAAGTTGCTTGAGATTGATGCAAAAGCCCATGGAATTCTGGCCATGGCTTTGCCCATGAAATCTATTCTGGGCTAATGCATCATGAAACTGCCCATGACTGGATTGCTTTGAAAGAACAATTTGGAGGAACAGATGAGGTCTTGGCAAATAATAGAGAAATTCTTGCTCAACAATATGAGACATTCTCTCATAGAAAGGTGAGACACTGACTCAAAAATATGAGCGGTTTTCTTGTTTGATCTCTGAACTAAAAATGGTCAAACTTGAATACACCAATATTCAGATGAATAACAGATTTCTAAGATCACTGCCTGAGAGATGGGACACATATACTATTGTCCTACGCTCCAGTGCAAGTTTGGACAAACTATCTCTCACCCAACCCATGGGAAATTGCTCACTTTTGAGAGAGAGATAGAACAGAAAAGAGAAAGCTGTCTTCATCTGGAAAGCTCACTGAAGACTTATTCAAGGCAACACTGCCTTGGTGGGTCACGAGTCAGAATATGCTTCATCTGAATGCCAGTATGATGAGCATATTAATTTCTCTTCGAGCACTTCTAACTCTGCATTTGTAAGTGTTGATGGTCAGTTCACTGGATGTAATAATGACAATTTATGTTTCATTATGGATGATCTCAAGGGGATTGCAGATGATGATTAGAAGAGATGGATATTTTGAGCCAAATGGCCTTGATAAATATCAGATCTCAGAAGTTCTACAAAAGAACTGGAAGAAATTCCAGGACCTCTGGAAAAACCAAAGTTGGCTTTTGACAAGAGCAAGTTGAGGTGTCACAAATGCCAACGGCTTGGACACTTTGCAAGAGAGTGTAGATCAACTGGATCAAACTCTACTGCACCCTTTGTGACTTTTCCTGGCAATAGTCAACAAACAGAGGGCAACATCCTGTCACATCTAGTCATCATTCTCAACAACAATCTCCGGCATATTTTGTTCCTCAGGGTCAAATGCCTTATCAGTACCTTGTTATTACATGCCACAGTCAAACCAAGTTCAAGTTCCTATGACACCACAACTCATGCATTACCAGAACCTCAGCCTTCCCTATCTCATCAACAACCTTCATCTCAACAACACAGTCTTCACCCAGGAGTGTTGTGACTGGAGCAGTTACCAGATGACTTGTCTGGTCATGATCAACTGTTCTCAGGTGCTGGTCAACATGGTGGTGACAGTCCCTTTGGGAATCTAGCTCTTATGGCTTTGGAGTCTGCTGATACTTCATCTCCAATGCCTCTACTCCTCAGGTATCACAGGTATCCTCTGAGGCAAAAGCCAAATTATGTTCTGAACAATGCATAGCCGCATTTGCTTCCATTAGAGAAGCAAATGTAGCTTTAATTAATAAGAACATTGAGCTAGAACAAATAATTTCCAAAAACAAAGCTGAGTTTGAGTTTGTGCTCAAAGATAAAATGATGAGGTTTATAACTGAATTGCAAAATAATTGATGATAAGGCTAGAGAAGAGTACTCTAGAGAAGTACAAAGATCTCAAAGAAACCCTTGCAGTTACCCAGGTCGAGTGTGATAGATGGGTACAATCATGCAAAGGTTTTGAAATGCTTCTTAGTAAGCATCTGCTTCAAATGTGAAGTTTGGAATTGGTTACAATCACACTGCTCCACCTACAGATTTTACACCCAAGAGCAGAGGTAGAATCTGATGGTGAGAGTGATAACCAATCCATCAAGTCATGTGATCTACCTTCTGATACAGCACAATCAGAAGTAGCAGTCAGTATCAAGTCCATCTGCCACCCTTATACAACCCACAGATGGCACCTTCCCTTGAAGGTTTCCCAAACAACAGAGCCACCCCAAACTCACCACCTGCCTCTGCTTCAGGCCCTACTTCTCAGGAACAGAACCCTCCTGAGCAACTAGGTGCTATACTACAAAATTCCCTCCCTCTCATCACCCCCATAATCACTGATATAGTGATCAAAGCCCTTGATGAGAGGCTTTCCTCAACATTACAGCCCCTGGTTGATGCTGCTGTCCAAAAGTCTTTCTGCGGTACCAACCCCTTCCTCCAATGCAACCAAAAAGGGGGAGAGTACTGCAGTGAAAGATAGAAGAGGAAGAGATCTGAGGAAGAGGAGGAACAAGAAAAGCAACCTCTGCTCACGTACAAGCGAAAGAGAAGTGCTGATGAATACTGCTGAAGAAAAATCCTTGGAGGAGCTGGTCAAAGAAGCTGACACCACACACAGCCGCTCCATGGATAAAATATTGAACAACTATTCAGGCAGGGGTTTGACAACAGCCACACTGGATAGTGAGATCAGAAGGTTAGAGGTACAAAGAGTACAAACCCGATGGGCAGGGTACGATGCTCTGGAGAAAGAGAGTTGGAAATAATGATCCGCTTTATTGCAAAATACTTGGGAAGATCATTAATGGAGATCCGCGCATGGTCCAGGGACAGCATTCTGGCTATAGCCACCAGAATCTGTCTGTTGAGCAATTCAACAAAGGGATCATTGTGGAAGCCCTTGATGAGGCTGGGCTGGCAAAAGGTTAGAGATGGCTAAACTTACAAAGCAAAATTAACTACAGGATGCTAGATCAACTTCCCTTCCACCCACTCAACAGATCCTATCCCTCAAATCTCCCAACCAACCTCTAAGCCAAAATCCAAACATCCTTCTCTTCAAAAAAACCATCCCTTCACCAACCCAACCATCATCTAGTGATGTACCCCGTAGAAGGAGAAGGGTGCTGAGGATGGAAGAAGAGCAGAAGAAGAGGATGAAGATGATAGTCTGCCACTCTCTGCTGTTCTGAAGCTACCAAAACCCCAGAGTCAATCCATGATCACACCTGACTCTCAAAGGGAAATGGTCAGAGTCAAGATAGAAGAAGAAGAACAGAAGAACAGAGAACAGCACGATGAGCAATGTTGAAGTGGGTTGACAAGGAATTTCCTCAGTCATCATCTATTCAAGCCATGAAAGGGCATGCTCAAAGGCTGTACACTCTCAGACACACCTTTCAGTATCAGAAGGAGAGAGTGAGAGTATGGCCAGACCCCAGGGTGAGTTCTAGAATCCATAAAAGAACTATCCCACACAGATACAACGGCCAAGTACGAAAAACCATAGAATCTACCATCATGTTGGCTGTTGTAGTTCTCACCTGGGGAAATCATTGATGAATTCAAGAAAGCTCACCAAGCAAAGAAGACACCTCAAGCATTACTAGAAAACAAGATGATTAAGAAGGGGTTGTTATACAAAAAGCTTGAAGACATCCAAAAGAATGAGCTCCAGTTACTCCTTGAAGGCAACCATCCTGATGAATTTGTATACAGGGAGGTAACTACGGTGGAGCTGAAAAATGGCAGGACCATGAAGTACTTATCAGAGTACTATGTCCAGAGTTTTCTTCTTCGAAGGAGGAGCTGAGAACTCTCTCAAGAGGAACAAATTGTTCTCCTTGAGGCCTATGTTCGTGAGTCATACAGACTCATTATGGGGAAGTAAATCTCATGAATGGGAGAACAACTCTGTGTCCAGTTCCCCAAAACAGAGTTCCCATTCATACTCTGCCAAACAAATATTTGAGATTTCTTCCCAGGCCGGAGCGTACATGGGTCATCTTCTCTACTGATCAAGAAGGAAAAGACCACATTTTTGCCATCAATAAGTGGGAGTATAAATAAGTTAGAGGTTTTGGCGCATTGGTTCAGGGGAGTTGTTGGACCAAAAGAACCAATGAGCCAAGATCAGAAAATCTCTAAGTCCCACACGGTATCACAACAACTGCTGAAAGCCTCATCAGTAGTTTGACAAGTACTGAAGACTTCAACAGCTGAAGATCAAGTGCTGAAGACCTTAACAGCTGAAGAACCAAAGTGCTGAAGTACAACAGCTGAAGAACACAAGTGCTGAAGCTGAAAGACCAAAGTACTGAAGAACAACAGCTGAAGAGTTCACAAGGCTGAAGATCAACAAGATGTACAAAGTCTGAAGACAAAGACTGAAGACATCAGCTGATGATATCTACTGAAGTCATCAGCTGATGAAACGCCTGAAGGTCAAAGTCTGAAGATCAAGTACTGAAGCCTCAGTAGTTGTCACACACTGCAAAGAGTACTTCTTCAGTAGTTGTGATATCAGTAGTTTGTTTCAGTAGTTTTGTAAAACATGAAGAGCTTGTTCTTCAGTCGTTGTAGTTTCAGTAGTTTATATTTTGTACTTAACTTGCTGATATGTTCTCAGTAGTTGTGAACATTTCAGTAGTTGTTAAGATTTAGTTATTTCTGTATTGGAGCTGCCAGTTGTCACTTTGTGATAACAGCAGTGACTGTTGCACTCTATATAAGGAGTGACAACCTATTGTAATCAGTGTGCGAAATGAGCATTGAATGGAATGATTGATTGATTCGATTAGAAATATTTTACATCTATAAACATTCCTAGAAATCAGAAATTCATATTCTCTCCCTATAACCGTATGCGATTCTTAATGCTCAAATATATGTTAGCTTGCTACAATTTGTCTAATTCGTGTTTGTATTCCGCTGCTTTACATTCTGATACATCAAACTTGTGATCACTGATCCTGTCAGAACACAAGTGCTGAAGCACAACAGCTGAAGAACACAAGTGCGAGCACAACAGCTAAAGAACACAAGTGCTGAAGCTGAAAGACCAAAGTACTGAAGTACAACAGCTGAAGAGGTTACAAGTGCTGAAGATCAACAATTGATGTACAAAGTCTGAAGACAAAGACTGAAGACATCAGCTAATGATATCTACTAAAGTCATCAGCTGATGAAACCACCTGAAGGTCAAAGTCTGAGATCAAGTACTGAAGCGTCAGTAGTTTGTCACAACTGCTGAAGAGTACTTCTTCAGTAGTTGTGATATCAGTAGTTTTATATTTCTATGTTTCAGTAGTTTTGTAAACCGACTGAAGAGCTTGTTCTTCAGTCGTTGTAGTTTTCAGTAGTTTTATATTTTGTACTTAACACGCTGATATTTTCTCAGTAGTTGTGAACATTTCAGTAGTTTGTTAAGAATTTAGTATTTTTGTATTAGATCTGCCAGTTGTCCACTTTCCGTGATAACAACAGTGATTGTTGCACTCTAATAAGGAGTGACACTTATTGTAACGATGAATGAGATGGAAGAATGGAATGAACGATTGATTTGATTAGAATTTCTACATCTATAAACATTCCTTGAAATAGAAATATATATTCTCTCCCTATACCGTATGCGTTCTTATGCTTACAAGTATCGATTGCTTGCTACAACTTGTCTAATTCTTGTTTGTATTCCGCTGCCTTGTATCCTAATACATCAAACTGTGATCGCTGATCCTGTCAAATGGTATCAGAGCCAGTTAATCATTGATCGATCTAATAATTGATCATTGAAACTGCTATTCAAGATCAAGTTTGATTGAATTAGCTTTTGTTTTTGCAAAAACGGTTATAGAGATTGAATTTTCTGTATTTCTGCTCAATCATCCTGAGATCTTTTCTTGGTTCTCATTGATTTGTTGTGGTCTGTCTAAATTTTTAAAGCTTGAACTAAATTGTTTTTGAATGAAAATGACTACTCCCTCCAATGATCTCACAATACTGGTTCCTCAACCAAGCCACCAATGCTGGTTAGGATGAGTATAACATATGGCAAAGACGTATGCTCCATCACCTGTCTGTTAACACGAAGGGTGTTGGACATCAGTGGTACATGGTCCACACAAGCCTATGGTGAATAACCCGGAAACCAATCAAATGGTTCCGAGAGGAGGGAGCATACTCAGATGAGGATAGAAGTTGCTTGAAATTGATGCAAAAGCCCATGGAATTCTGGCCATGGCACTGCCAAATGAAATCTATTCTGGGCTAATGCATCATGAAACTGCCCATGACCTCTGGAATGCCTTGAAAGAACAATTGGAGGAACAGATGAGGTCTTGGCAAATAATAGAGAAATTCTTGCCCAACAATATGAGACATTCTCTCATAGAAAGGGTGAGACACTGACTCAAAAAATTGAGCGGTCTCTTGTTTGATCTCTGAACTAAAATGGTCAAAATTGAATACACCAATATTCAGATGAATAACAGATTTCTCAGATCATGCCTGAGAGATGGGAACATATACTATTGTCCTACGCTCCAGTGCAAGCTTGGACAAACTATCTCTCACCAACTCCATGGGAAACTGCTCACGTTTGAGAGAGAGATAGAACAGAAGAGAAAGCTGTCTTCATCTGGAAAGCTCACTGAAGACTTTGTACCAGGCAACACTGTCTTGGTGGGTCATGAGTCAGAATATGCTTCATCTGAATGCCAGTATGATGGCATATTAATTTCTCTTCAAGCACTTCTGATTCTGCATTTGTGAGTATTGATGGTCATTACTGGGTGTAATAATGACAATTTATGCTTCATTATGGATGATCTCAAGGGGATTGCTGATGATGACTGGAAGAGATGGATATTTTGAGCCAAATGGCCCTGATAAATATCAGATCTCAGAAGTTCTATAAAAGAACTGAAGAAAATTCCCAGGACTCTCTGGCAAAACCAAAGTTTGTTTTGACAAGAGCAAGTTGAGGTGTCACAAATGCCAAAGGCTTGGACACTTTGCAAGAGAGTGTAGATCAACTGGATCTAACTCCACTGCACCCTTTGTGACTTTTCTGGCAATAGTCACCAACACAGAGGGCAACATCCTGTCACCTCTAGTCATCATCCTCAACAACATCTCCGGCATATTTGTTCCTCAGGGTCAAATGCCATATCAACCCTTGTTATTACATGCCACAGCCAAATCAGTTCAAGTTCTATGGCACCACAACCTCATGCACTACCAGAACCTCAGCCTTCCCAATCTCATCAACAATCTCAACCTCAACAACACAGCTTCTTCACCCCAGGAGTTGTTGACTGGAGCAGTTTACCAGATACTTGTCTGGTCATGATCAACTGTTCTCAGGTGCTGGTAACATGGTGGTGACAGTCCTTTTGGGAATCTAGCTCTTATGGCTTTTGGAGTCTGCTGATACTTCATT